>OX439385.1:15484961-15691487 GCA_949319315.1 Zelleria hepariella
CTCCTACAACCAGCAAACTAATCATCTAGAATTAGAATAACAGACAGCATTAAGTGAAGCCTTCAACTGGGAGCCTATTAAGGCACCACTGCGGTTCAGACTCAGGCCTGTGCATGTATTTTTTTACCCCCGATTTCTCGTACACATACAGTTTATTAGTTAGTCTACTGTTAACAGCTATCAGTTGTCAAGAGTACAAATAACCAACTGACTGCTGTTAGCTGTCGATTAACAGCCCGTTACTGTACGAAAATTTGCGGCTATACCCATAAAAATGGCATTGCGAATTTTTTATAGTGCTGGTATAGCGTTTGTGTAGTATAATAATATGGGGAGAAACATTGCTGAGGGAAGAAATCAAATTGAATGAAAATAAATAAATCACCTGCTGAATCTTAAATTACTTTGCATGGGGGGACTCCTACAGTTAAGGGTCCGTATAAGGCTAACTAGCGCCACCAATGTTGAAAAAATCATATCTCGCTTCAGAAGAAGTTTCTGACAAAATCCTAAGATGAGCTCATGCGCCATGCTTTTCTAGATTTTTAAGTGTGGGTACCCAACTCAATTTCTAGTCTTAAGCTAAAAAATTTTTTAGCTTAAAAGTAAATTTCGAAGAGGGTATCTACACTTAAAAATCTAGAAAAGCATGGCGCATAGGCTCATCTTAGGATTTTTCCAGAAACTTCTTCTAAAGGAAGATATGATTTTTTCAACATTGGTGGCGCTAGTTAGCCTTATACGGACCCAGGGGGAGGTATAGGCACACTAGCGACGCCAATACAAAATAAAACCCATTTTTTTCATAGGCGGCGCTCTAGCGTGTCTTGCCCTCATCTTAGGTTACATTTTTCAAATTATTATGGTCTACACTGAATAGGATAACTGTTTGTTTATTTTCAGCTTTGTGCCAGCATTGCTGGTGTATTGAACTAATATTTTATTATGTGTGCAGCTACAGGCAGGCAGTTCCTGTGGAGTTCATCATGCAGGAGCTGGCGTTTGACTCCAGTTCTAAAGCCACTGAATTCTTGAATCAGTTTCCTCTGTCGTACACTGGCCCCTCTCAGTCACAAATCGATTGCAAGGCCAGCCTCCCTGCTATTGGGAATATCTAACATTTTCTGGTTGATAGCAGTCACATTGTAGTAGGGTGTTGTTGTGTGGTTATGTAATGCCACATGCTCGCAGGTCCTCACCTCCTGACTCCTGTTGTTGTCATCTCAGTCCAGCAGCTTCACTAGGACCAAGTGGCTCAATCAGCACAGCGCACCACCAACCAGCAGTGAAGACAGAAAATGAGTTCATCATGCTTCCTGGGTTTTTGTAGAACATTTTGCTACACCGTGCATTCAAGATGGTTTGAAGATAGTTTCAAGGACAATGAATTAGTGTAAAATCAGTTTTAAGTGACTTTTACGGACATAGCAAGTGCATAGTTTATAATGGACTATTTATTTTTTATCATTTTTTTGTATATAATGTAAATTTATTTGATGATTATTGTTGCATGTATGATTAATTTAGTTCACAAGTCATTTTATGTTTTTAACTGCAGTCTCATTGATCAATGTCTCATGGTGTAGTAATTAAAATTGCCCATAATTTTACTGTATTTTGTTTTATTTTAGAATACATTTTCCTTAACCTAAGTACTAAAATGATTTAATGATAAATAATTAAAAACAAAACATCACAAATGTACAGATTCATCTGAATTTATGCTACAAATATCAGATCTCCATTTCCACCCTTGGTAATGTCCACAGGATGATTTTTAATTTAAAATAAACTTTGAGGGTTTAATTCCATATTATGTTTAGTTTAGTGCAATGAACATTTTACTAACTTTTCAGCCCTAGTAAAAGTATGAGTGGATAATCAAACTATTAATTGGATTTAAAGTTTATAGACCAGTTATAGACACATTCCAAGATGAATTGTTTATATTTTTTCATAGTTGGGCTGCAATGGCAGTCCTAAAAAAGATCTTCAACTATAATAAAATAATTTGTATGTAAATGGCTATGTGATGGCTATCCAGGTTATCAAGGATGCCAATTCTGGGTCCTTGATTCAAAGGAGATGAGATGTTATGAAATCAATTTCACCTACTTCAATGTGCCCCTGAATATGACTTCATTCATCATCCACCACCAAGCTTAAAAATGTGGTAAACAAACCTTGCCTGCAAACAACTCTGAAATGACTGTTATCCATAGAGACAGCACAAATAGTATGTATGATATTCCGACTTGATGGCTGTTAGGTAATTGGTAAGGCTGCCCTCCAATCTCATCAACATGGAAACCCATTGGAAATATTACAGCAGCCAGACAGAACACCACCACTGAAACATTAAAAGCACACCAAGAGATGGTTGGAAGGCACCAATCTTGTCAATCGATGGAATATCATGTGATGAGAAATTCAATAGTACTTACTTGCAGCAAATCCAACCCATCGTGCATAGGGAATCACATTTCTGTCAAAATGGCTTGATGCTAGTAGGATCACAGTTGTAGTAATGCAAATGCAGCCAATGAATATACAAATTAACGCTAGTAACCATTCCGGTTGGAGGTCAGGTGTGAAGCAAACTTGAGGCCTGTTGTATAGAGTTATACATGACCACATAAGTCCAAGACGAGTATCACCTGAAATCAATAGTAGGTAAGGGAAATGGTGATGATGTTGGTATGTGCAATAAATGGTTGCAGCAAACTGCAATACTTGGTTGGATGGCACGAGATACGAGATATAGGAAATCGTGTTAAATTTTATACCTCCGACGTCAGTTATAATCCAGTCTGGCATTGCTAAGCTGACTATGGCAAAGACATCTGCTGCCATGAATAGCGTGCCAGAAATAACAGTTAATTTGTCCATCTTTTCAAGAGGATGGAATACAAGGACACTTAAAATTGTAGTGCAAGTTAGCAAACAACCATGTTTGTTTTTGTTGTCAAATCCACAGATTACAAAAATCTAATCAAACAGAATAAGAAATGTCAAATTGGGTTTTTTTTTTATAGTGTTACTAGTAAATCGTTATAGGATTCGAGTAGTATTGAAACCAAATTGAAACCATTCGATTATTAGTTTGTTTCGAGTTTGTAGTTTTTTACTGTTCAACCTTTTTTTTTTACTGTGGAGGAGGCTTCTTTTAGAATTTTAGATGAATGTCGAACTTCAGTCAGAGAGAGAATATACATATAGGGTGTTGTTTTGGTTAGTGACATCCGACTCGGGGACGATAGTTTTAGTAACGCAATTTATTTTTGTATAATTTTTTTGATCAATTTGTTCTACAGGGTGTTAAAAGACCGCCAACAAAGCGTGAAACCACGTATTGTCCTCATCATAACGAACATTTTTGCCTAAGGAACTATGCCTACGAAATCAACGGTTTCGGAGTCGGACATAATTTTTTTTTTTTGTAGGAATGTGTTTAGTACCAAGTACGGTCGGCCACAATCTCAGATACCCCATGGCAGCTCTTACCGCGCGCGGCATAAGGGCGCCAATCGAACAAAAAGGGGTATCAGAGACTGAGGCCGACTGTACCTACTTAACATTTCTTCTCAAGTAACCATACCAAACTTTTGAATATTTCTTACCAAAAACGATGCAAAATTGCATCCCGCAATGTACATACGAGGGGGAATCAAAAAGTAGTGAGAACGACATACTACTTGGTAAGAAAAAAAAATTCTGGCAGGCATAGATCAGATACATTATTCATAACGAAAAAAATCTTCCATTCTCTTTTGTTTTTTTCTGAAAAAATCATTTGTTTGCTTTGTGTCGGACGGAACTTTTTCTCGAAATTAAGAAAAAACGAAGTACGAGCCGTTATTAAAGGTAGACGATAGCAAGGTGGCGGGAAATTTAAAATTTTCACAGACTTTTACATTTTGTAGCTATACTGAACTATTTTTGTTCAGCGATTTTTCGTTTGAATTTCCCGCGATTTTGAATTTCCCGCCACGTTGCTATCGTCTACCCTTAAAGATGTTTTATTTTACAGAGGGCTACCTAACGTCGTGCACGTTTGATTACTTGACAAATACTTTCGACACCAAGTTATTTGTGGCCTGCATCTTCACCTGCAGCTATGTCTTCCCAATGAGTTTTATCATATATTTCTACAGTGGCATTGTCAAACAAGTGTTCGCCCATGAAGCCGCCTTGAGGTAAGCAGAGAAACCGTACGAAGTATCTGATGTACTGATTATTATTAGTAGGACTAAGTATAGCGATTTTTCTACGGTCTACAAGTTTTTTGGGCAGTGCTACTGCTTCGTAGACCAGAACACATAATCGGCTGAATTATTTTTGTTTATTTGTTTACAATAATGAAAAGAATACTGTGTTATTGCCGCGAACGAAAATCGCTGAACAAAAATAGCTCAATTTAGCTACAAAATGTAAAAAACTGTAAAAATTTTGAATTTCCCGCCACGTTGTTATCGTCTATCCTTAAATACCCTGTGTTTAAAAAAAATACGACGCAAGAGATTAATTGCGATTTGGAGGCAACATTAGGAGAGTCTGCTCCGCCGTATTCCACTGTCGCAAGGTGGGCTTCTCAATTTCGAGTAGGGAGAACAAGCACGGAAGACTCGCACTTCGTTTTTCTCCATCAAGTTCCGACACAAAGCAAACAAATGACGTTCAGAAAAAAACAAAAGAGAATCGACGATTTTTTTCTTTTCAATAATGTATCTGGGGCCTTTGTAAGGCCTCTGTATGGCCTATTACAGAATAGATGATTATCTAAATGACAAAGAAGTCTGGCACTAAACCAGGGACCTTAGCCTGTAACACAATGGTGCCAAAATGGGCTTCCGGTTGACGGTTTTAATTACGATTTATTCATGCTGTCGGTCCAGTGTCGGTCCTTATAATGTTATTGTAGTACAGCAAAAAATATTATGAGTCTAATTCTAGAGGATTAGTTCGCTGGTTGTAGGAGAGCAACGAAAAAATCCCGGTTTTGTCCTTCTACCTAGGACGCCATTGATACGCCATTGTGTTACAGGCTAAAGCCCCAGTTCAGCGCACGATCACCACACTTACCAATGTGTTATTTTTTTAAGCACGAGATCCTTGGAGTTTCTTTACCATGCTTCTGCTCCAAGAACGATCAGAGCTAGTGAAGCTGGAGAAAAAAAAGTAGCTAGATACTTAGTATTAGATAGTAATAAGTATCTGATTTATATACATTTTTTACTTTAGATATAATATTTTGACGTTTAATGTAAATAATTTATTTATGGCATATTGAATAAAAACATTTGAATCTTGAATCTTAGCCTGTAGGTAACACAATGGCGTATCAATGGCGTCCCAGGTAGAAGGACAAAACCGGAGATTTTTCGTGGTTCTCCTACAACCAGCGAACTAATCCTCTAGAATTAGACTCATAATATTCTTTGCTGTACTACAAAAACATTAAAAGGACCGACACTGGACCGACAGCATTAATAAATCGTAATTGAAACCGGCAACCGGGAGCCCATTTTGGCACCATTGCGTTACAGGCTAAGGGCCCTGAATGGCCCTGATCTATGCCTGCCAGTATTTTTTTTTCTTACCAAGGAGTATGTCGTTCTCACTACTTTTTGATCCCTCCACGTATAATGCGTGCGGGATGAGAATTCCCATTCTCATCCCGCACGCCTTGAACCTTGCCAAAGTCAATCGAAAACATACTGTATTTTACTTTGACAAGGTTGCATCGACGTGAGTTTGCTTACTGCGCGCGTCTCAGTTCCAAAAGGTCGCATCCCATTCTCATTCCGCGCGGATTATATTATAGGTAAACATCGGCACCTCGAGCGTAAGTAGGTAACATAAGTTTATGTCAATCATGCTGGCGCAATATGACTTCTCTGCGTTACCTACACTTCCATTAGGTGACAAAATTTTCCAAAATCATAACTTAAGAAACGAAATTCATTTTCGAGCAAGAAAATTGGCAATAGCGTGCCCCCAAATTTGTTTTTGTGTCTAGTATGCGTACCTTTCGGGTCTGTTGGCGGTCTTTTAACACCCTGTATAGAAACAGCGACGTGCTCTCGCGCGCGCGATTTGGCGCCCGCTGAATTATTTTTAAAAAGATTTTTATAAGGTTAAAAAATCCGCTCGGGACAGGATTTGAACCCGCAACCTCTTGCATTGCGTGCAAGAAAAATAAAGTAAAGTAAAGTTTATAAGGTTCCCTAGCACGGGTTAGTCATCTTTTTCCGTCATCCGGACCCTTCCATTGCGTGATTTCCATTCCATCGTATTGTAAAAGTTACCAATCAATATTTATTACTTGATAAATATGGTCCCTCCCTCTATGGTCCCTCAATCCGCACATGTAGATTGTCGAATCTCTGAATGTGGTAAAGATATCCTCATAAGAGTCATAAGCTATACGACAATATTTAGTAAAGAATTTGTAAAAACTAATTAGTTCGATGTAAACCCTTCTTGCAGTCAGAAAAAAACTATGGGATTAGTGGGTGTATCTATAGAGTTGTAACTTAACTGCAACGATTAGTTTCCGATTGCTTCACGGGCGCCCTTTTCTATGCCAACAAATTTACCAGGAAGCTGGTAGAGCCTCAGGGTACTACTACCCTGTATTATAATATAATGTTTGTTTGTAGCCAGCGAGCGCCAGTTCGCTGTTTGTAGCGTATACATAGGTGGCACAGCTGTCACTGCAATTTACCGTTCGCTGATGTAGGAACCTATGTAATCAGGCACCGTTTGTAAAATAGGTACCAATTTTAGTGCAAACTTTCATTTAGCGTTTATTGAGGAATATTTAAGAAAGATCATAGAATAATATGTTGAATAATGTATTTAGGTAACATCCTTTCAATTATCTTTTTTTTTCTGTTTTTTAATGTTCTTTCCAGAGTAAATTACTAAAAAACAATAGGTACAATATTTTTACTTTCAGACATGTATCTGTAAAGTGTACTTGAGTATAACATCGGAATCCATTGTCAAGCCAAGCCGTCGTTGTCGGTTTCGTTTGATCTATTAATAAAAAAAACATACATAAAGTCGGACATAGCATATAGCACGTTCACGGTCCTGTTAATTCACTTGGATCAATACTTTAGACTAAAAACGTGATAAAGATATAATATTTCGTTATTTTGAGCATGCGTTTGGTCATCGGGTATTGCAGAATTTCGTAGCCCTTAGAGCCACGTAGCCCGTAGCCTCGTAGCCCGTAGCTCGTAGCGCGTAGAGCCACGTAGCTCGTAGCCTCGTAGCCCGTAGCTCGTAGCGCGTAGAGCCACGTAGCTCGTAGCCCGTAGCTCGTAGCGCGTAGAGCCACGTAGCTCGTAGCCTCGTAGCTCGTAGCGCGTAGAGCCACGTAGCTCGTAGCCTCGTAGCCCGTAGCTCGTAGCGCGTAGAGCCACGTAGCTCGTAGCCTCATAGCCCGTAGCTCGTAGCGCTTAGAGTCACGGAGCTCGGAGCGAGCCTAGGTCACTATGCGGTAGCAGGCGGGGGCGCGGTGGCCGTCGAGTTGCCGGTGGCCGTTGATGTGGTATCGTCCGGTTCGTCGATTTGGAGCCACGGCATACGTTTCTGGAGTTCTTGTCTGAAATTATACATGTCTTTTTAACTTTTGAAGCCTTTTCATCACTCTGTACGTAAGGTTTATAGGTATGTTTTTCCAGGTAAATTAGAATTATTTGGAAAAACATACGATAAATTGAACTAGTTTAGTAGGGTGGTGTAACGAGCCAGAAGCTAGTCATGTTATGTTTTTTTTTGTAAGTATTACTGACCTGTATCTCGGATGACTGATAGCATAAACCCAAGGGTCTATACACGCGACGATCTTACAAGTCACAGCCGGTATCATCGTTACCTGATGAGTAAAAAAGACAAGAGTAAAAATACGAGCTCTAGGTTTACACACACGTTCTGGGAACGAATGTTTTCTGGAGCGCCATGCACCCAAAAAAACGTGCGTTCTCTGGCTCTGATAAATCATCACGAGTCCAGTATTTAAACACTGGATCTTTGTGCAGATGAACGCGAACCGTGCTTATTAGGTACTGTAGGTACATTAGGTAATAAGTTAGTAAAGATCATTTTGTGACAATGTAATCTGGGTCTGTATTATATTTTTTTAATTTTTATTGTTGTTGATTAGTTCATTATTTTTTACGATATGGGTTTTTTGCCTGAAATAAACGATTATTATTATTATTATTATTATTATTATTTATAAGTTGTAATTTTCCCGATACCTACAGTTTTTTAAGGCCGAAGAAAAATTTTTTTCTTTAATTTACCCCAGGTGTCAGCAGCTGTTGGTCCCCGAAAGCCCCGATGAGCGACATCACTCCGTACGGGGTCCAAGAAGCCACGAATAGGAAGCAGACGGTCAGCGCCGCCTTCGCGATCCGCACCTCCGCTGACTGCGCGCTGGTGTTCTGATTTGACCTCAGCGATTCCACGTTCATCTTCTTCGCTTGTTCCCTGGTGAGTACACCATGCTTTTATTAATTACTGTGCGTTCGCAAATATTGATGCTCCTTTCAAAGAGACTTGCAATCTCTTTTAAGTTTCCTCTTCTTTATTATTATTATTTTTTCATTAGTGCTCTTCATTTTGAAATCAAATACACGTGTATTTATAAAAATAAATCTTTCAGGAATCCAGAATTTTTGGTCACAGATCCCTCTATCTTGGGTCTCACTTACTCAATAATCTGATTTTAAATCAATATCTCAGGCAGTCTCAGAAAGTAGCGTGGTGGCAAGTGCACAATGTTCACAGTTTTTTCAATGTTGTAGCTACACTGAGCAATTTTTGTTCAACGATTTTTGTTTCACGACAGTAAAATTGAATTGTTTTCATTATTCTAAACAACAAAACAACAATAAATCAACTAATTATGATATTTGCTGGACCTTCTAGTTTTTCGCTGAATACGCCAAAAATGTGGAATTGGCCTTTTGCGTTTTTGGTCACAAATGCGTCGGACGGGATTTTTCGACCAGAAAAACAAATTCAGAATAATGAAAATATTTTTTTTTTGTCGTGAAACAAAAATAGGTGAACAAAAATTGCTCAGTTTAGCTACAAAATAGAAAAAAAAACGTGAAAAATTGGGCTTTCCCACCATACTTGATTATACCTATACTTAGTCCTACTAATAATAATCAGTAGATCAGATACTTCGTACGGTTTCTCTGCTTACCTCAAGGCGGCTTCATGGGCGAACACTTGTTTGACAATGCCACTGTAGAAATATATGATAAAACTCATTGGGAAGACATAGCTGCAGGTGAAGATGCAGGCCACAAATAACTTGGTGTCGAAAGTATTTGTCAAGTAATCAAACGTGCACGACGTTAGGTAGCCCTCTGTAAAATAAAACATCTTTAAGGGTAGACGATAGCAACGTGGCGGGAAATTCAAAATTTTCACAGTTTGTAGCTAAACTGAGCTATTTTTGTTCAGCGATTTTTCGTTCGCGGCAATAAAACAGTATTCTTTTCATTATTGTAAATAAAAGAACAACAATAATTAAGCTTATGTGTTCTAAATAGATTATGTGTTCTGGTCTACGAAGTAGTGGCACTGCCCGAAAAAGTTGTCGTAGACCAGAACAAATCGGCTGAATTATTGTTGTTCTGTTGTTTACAATAATGAAAAGAATACTATGTTATTGCCGCGAACGAAAAATCGCTGAACAAAAATAGCTCAGTTTAGCTACAAAATGTAAAAAACTGTCAAAATTTTGAATTTCCTTCCACGCTGCTATCTTCCAGCCTTAAGTGCCGACTCCTACTGATCGTAGGTTGGCAATAAATCAGATAGCTCGTCTTAAAAGCTGCCGGTCGAAACGAGGAGCCCGTGGTTTGTTCAAACTACTGTTGTAAGTTTTCAAGCCATGAAATTTCGCACGTAAAACATTATAAATTTAAAAAGTTAGTGCGATTACCTGGTACATATCGTCCCCATATCTTAAAGAGAGGAAGCAAAGCCCAGGGAGTAGCGTAGATCCACGTTAGTAAGATCATTAAGAGAACTTTGCCTCGAGAGAGTCGGCCGTCCAAGGGGCGGGTGATGGTAGAGTGTCTGTCGTAAGCTATACAAGCGTTGGTCATGCTAGCCCCGATGCCGCTATACGCGCCCATGAGAGCAAATATCTGACATCCCAGAGTGCCAGTGGCAAACCCACGCATCGCACTATTGTAGATGAATATAGGTGCCTTGGCCATCATTATGAAATCCAAAATAGCTAGTTGAAGAATAAGGAGATTGCTGGATGTTCGTAAACTCTTTGTTCTGAAAAATATGAAAGAACATAAAACATTATATTTTCCTGATATTTTATGAAAATCATATTCCAATTTTTGCCGACGAGTACGTCCACGCAGATAAAAGGTTGCCTATATTTTTCCCCGAACGATGTCAGCGTGGATGAAACGTAGGAAAAATCTAAAAAAGTTAGTTGATAAAAAATAGGGTATTTACGTGGAAAATACGAATATGACGAGGCCGTTCCCAAGCAATGAGGCCGCAGTGAGAAAGATGTAGAGCAGGGCGAGCGCCGTGTGCGCGGAGACGGGCGGCGCGGGAAACGCGAACCAGTGCTCCGGCACCATGGCCAGGTCCTCGCCCGTTAGCCCAGCGCCCAGCATCTCCACTCCGGCCACCGCGCCGCTCGACCTGATGATATTTAAACCGAGCAAGGGGCAAAATCAGAAGGGTTGATCGCAATTATATGTTTTGTAAGGGCGGTGACCTTACCGTAGTGCAGCGAAGTAGGGCCCTCCATATTCATAGTGTTCCGTGTGATTGTCCATACTGTCGATGGCAAACATGAGCAGTCCTCGGTAGTGCGACAGACTGCCCACCCCACTGACTGACTGCTAGCTTTTCTCTCCCGCCCTTAGGTTTTATATCAACATGGAACTAACTGGATTTATCCACGGATTATCCGCCGTGATGCCTTTGATAGGATTAGTCGAGGTTTCAGCGCGCAGCTGGCCTGATTTCTGCTGACTTGTTTTCGAATTGAATCACGGACGTTGTATTCTAGGCCGTAGCACCACAACGGCTATTAAGGTGGGATGATAGCAACGTGGCGGGAAATTCAAAAATTTCACAGTTTTTTACATTTTGGAGCTATTTTTGTTCAGCGATTTTTCGTTCGCGGAAACAACAAAGTATGCTTTTCATTATTGTAAACAACAGAACAACAATAATTCAGCCGATGATGTGTTCTGGTCTACGAAGCAGTGGCACTGCCCAAAAAACTTGTCGTAGACCAGAACACATAATCGGCTGAATTATTGTTGTTCCATTGTTTACAATAATGAAAAGTATACTTTGTTATTTCCGCGAACGAAAAATCGCTGAACAAAAATAGTTCAGTTTAGCTACAAAATGTAAAAATCTGTGAACATTTTGAATTTCCCGCCACCTTGCTATCGTCCACCCTTAAGCTCGTAGAATTAAAGTCATTTATTAGGTACTTATTCTAGTGGATATTGTTGTTGACTATTGTATCTTACAACATACTGATGTATTATAGGTAGATATCTAACCATAATAATCATAGAATATACAATTAAAACTAAAAGTACGAAATATCAACAACGATTTAATAGAGACATCACAACAACAATTTGGATGTAGGTAAGTATTATTTACAAATATTTATTCTACGATCTAGGTTACTTAATTTATTGTAAACATGTTACGTTTAGACCTTGTAAGTATTAAATGTTAGAAATTGACGGATCAGTCGGAAATTTACTTTATCCTGAATGAAACTTGTTTGAGAAGGGATGAAGTTAAATCAGAGTTAAATCAATTCACATAGACGCACTTTCTAATAATAAAACAATATTGCAGTCTACATGTAGAGAAACAAACATACTAAGTACTTAGTTCATAACTTTTAAACGAAAATATTGCCAGTCAGCTGTGAGTACCTATGTACCTTTGTTATTCATGTGGCTCGTGGCAGCGGCAAAGTTCTGGGCAATATAATTACTGTTTTTTTTTATGCAGGTCGTATAGCTTTGTGGACAGCTAAGTTATTAAAAATATTTTTCAAAATCTACAAATCGTACTTACATTACCAAAATTAATATTGCTTAGCAGTAACTATCGGAAAATAAAACAAATTCCAACTGAACTTTATATTTCGGAAATCTTAGTTACGGTTAATTAATTAGGTATTAAATTTTATCAATTTTGAGTATGAAATTCGCTTTAATCAGTCTTTTTTAAATGAATGTGATTTATAGTACATCAGAGTTTAAAGAAAATGATTAGTAGGTAAGTATCAGGTGATTTTCTTATCATTATTATTTGACAGGTGATGATCATGATGGGATGGTGCCAGGCGAGTATGAAGGTATATTGGTTGATTAGGGTACAATACATAAAAATATAAACACCTCGCTCGCAGATGGCCTGTAGGTATGTACTGTTGTAGGTATTACACGTCTACTTTAACTAGGTAGCTATTTTATCACAAGTCACATTTATATCGTAATCATTAATATTTTCTCTTGAACAGAATCAACGGCTAAGGTCCTTTCGTCTCCCACTACTGAAAAGTCCATAACTGCTACGGCAATTCACATTTCACGAAGTGCTATATAACATCCTTAATCGATACTTTTAACATTGGGTCTAAAAAATAGACAATCGTCGTCGTTTCATCAATGAAGTCACATCGAAAAATCTGTAGAGTATATTCAATTACAAAAGGATAACTTAGTCGCTTATAAATTTTGTAAAAACTCTTTTTATATCAACAAGGGCTGTCCTTCACGGAGTGTTCGTCGTCCTGGCTACGACAGCCGGCGGGGTTGCGGTCGGCTGGCGGCGGCGTCTCGTGCTCCGTTGGGGCGCGAGACGCGAGCTCGTCTCATGGAGGCGCTCCGTCGGGCGGCGGCGGCGGCGACGGCGGCGGCGGGGGCTCTTCGGGCATCTCGGGTTCTGTTTCTTCGGTCTCCTCAATCGGCTCGGTGGCGTCACCCACTGGCGGAGGCGGTAAGGGTGCGTTGAACGATGGCGAGGTCACAAGCAGCCGCGGCGACGGTGGAGGAGACGGCAGCGGGGCGCTTCTCGCGCGCACCTCGTGTTCTATCACTAATCGCGTAATTTTCTTGCCGTCACCATGATCTTTTTCACTTATCCTGAAAATATCATCACTTATTAAAAGGAAAAAATAAAATCTTCATGCCTGTTCATTTTCTTGCTACCAAATTTGGAATTTAATGGACTTTATTTGCTGAAGGCGATACTGACCTAGGTGTGGTCGCTTCAGCACTCTCAATGTTAGTCATGCTTTCTCCAACGTTTTCTGTAAGTGAATTAACACATTTAAGTAGTACTTTTAAATCTAAAATTACAACCGCCTTCTGGTTCTGGCAACGAGCAAAGGTACAGGTTAGCTCTATCACTATCTCGTCTCGCCCTACTCTACGATTTTTAGTGGATGAAAGATTTCCATTCTATTTCCGCAGCGGATCCCACTTTGAAGAGCGTAATAAAAAACTTAATGCCTAAATAAACAATACCGAGCTCAGCAAACCGCTCTGTAGATACTTAGCTTAGTACCGCGAAGCGATGAAGAAAAAGTGCATGTAGAATAATGAAGAGCCACTCTATAAAGACTAGCTAGCTACGAGTATCAACCGATATTGCTTTTTTCGATCCTAAATATGTGTCTTGCTGCGACGTAGCCGGCGCCGGCTATCCGGCGGTGAAATATATGGCTACGCCGCCGGTACCTACATGTGAAAGCTACCATGCACCTAGCCAGCGCCGACTATCCGTCAATCGGCACGTGTGAAAAGGCAGTAACTTACGCTGTCCGGGCGAGTCCTCCCGCAGGCGTTGCTGGCGCGCGAGCGGGCGGCGCCGCGTGTTGTCGCGCACGCGCAGAGTGACCGCCGCGCAGGCGCCGCCGCTGGCGTGCAGGTCCAGTGCTAGTGACGACTGCGAGCCGCATTCCGACTCCGCGGCACTGGCACTGTATAGGCAACACAAATATATTTGATCTCGTGTTAAAGATTTTTTAGGCAAGTTGTGTGTGTAGGTGCAAAAATCTGCAAAATACCTAGTAATTTTTTGAAGCACTTAGCTAAGCGTTTTCATTCTCTGAATACTTAGGTCTGCAAAAATAAGTAGTTACTTTGGGAATGTATAGAACAGGACAGATACCTACGATTGGTTTACTGGTAAATAGCTTTTGAATGAAATGAAATATGCTAAGCAATGTTACTCCATGAAAACCAACCCAAATGATCATCCAGTTACTGCATTCAATGTATTAAGTAATGTGAGCACTGGTGGTGATGATAGTATCGGTCGTATTGTAGCTATTGTGCCTAGGGTCAGAAAGGCTAATAATCAATGAAAAAGCGATAAGCAATGAGCGAATATTGTAGCTCCTCGTGTCGTCGTGTGTACCTCAGAGCGGAATGCGGCGGCTCATCGACGGAAAGCGCGTAGCGGCGCAGCGGCCGGCGCAGCGCCGACACGGGCACGGCGCGCGCGCCGCCCGCCCGCAGGTCCGGCGCGGACCCGAAGCGAGTGCGCGCGCGCTGCTGGCGCTCCGGCACCGCTCTAGCGATACACCAGCTTGCTCAGCATAATAATGGGTTAGGCAGGAGCGTAATGCTATAGGCGATTCAATTTGGTTAAGGTTTATAGGAATGGATATAAAATATTACGAGGTTTTCGCATGAAGAGCCAACTATACTAAATGTATTCTGAAGCTTAACTACGGGGTCAATTGGGGATAAACAACTTTAATTTCTATAAACTATATAAGGCAGTTAAACAGATAAGACGTCGAAATGGTAGTTACCTAAACTGACGTCATTCACTGCTAAGAACGGCCGTAGCGAGTTTCAATGATAGCGCACGATAAAACACGCTCCGGCGTGCGCGCGGCCATTAATGAACGTACACAGCTCTTTTATTCCCCTTATAATTTCACCAGAGCATAGACGAGACGAGAATAGATTGTATTTTCACTCATTTAAACCTCGATCTCGCTTGACTCATCTCGTCATATCAAATGTATGGTAAAACATCTTCCCCTATCTCGTCTCCACTTTGGTGGATTTATCTCTTGGTATTTTGCTTACTAGTGAAAAGAAGAATACCTGGTGGAAGGGTGCGGCGCGCGGTGCCGGTGCGGGGGGGGCAGGGGCAGCGCGCGCGGCAGCGGCAGCGCGTGCGGCAGGCGGTAGACGCCGAGCTGGTCGAGCCGCGCCGGCGCGCAGGATGGCCCGAGCCGCGTCGTGGGTCGCGGCATACTGGTTGGCCGCGCCGGCGTCACCTTCGCGGCGCTGTCGCGGGCCTCGAACGTCATCACGCAGGCCGCTACTACTATGAAACCTGCAATGTGAGTGAAAGTACATTGTTACCAGTAAAAAACGCTCTTAAGAATCCCCTGTAGGACCGTGGGAACTCGGCGTTGGCCAAGCGCGTGAAACACTGTTTTCTATAGCTGTTTCACCCAGAGCGAGACGGGGCGCGGGAAAAGTGAGAGGCAATGCGCCTGTATGAGTCTACGTGTGTTCGTGTCCTTTCGCGAGTATGTAGTTGTAGTTATAATGTAATAGATCTATTTTCCCAAATTTTTTCGTAGTTCCGCTGCCATTTCTACATTTTATTAGCTATTTAAAAAAAAAAAAAATTTCTGATAAGTACAATACATTATTGTTGTCCCCAAGGTAGTTAGACTTCAATAGTCAGTGTAATAATGTAAGTAAATGACAGCTGAAAGTAACTCCTTTTTCGGCGCAAAAACGCATCGCTCTAATTTCTTTCAGGCTATTTTTTTTTTATTATAAAATCTATTTGCCAACTTCCGTATTGGTCATCTAGTGATATAAACCTAGTTTCAGCAAAATCCAGCCTGTAGTTTAGAAATTAAACCGGAACTACGTTTGTATGGAAAAATGGTGCTCTAGTGCCCTCTTAAAGGAAACTACCTACCTACCTACTTGAGCCAAAATTTCGGGTTAGTGCTTTAGGTTTTTAGAAAAAATCCAACATCAATTAAAGGTTATTTCGCTCGGGACAGGACTTGAACCCGCACCCTCATGCATACCGTGCAAGCGCTCTCATACAGCTACCAAGCTACGAGTAAGTACTTAAAACAAGAGATCTAAAATACAAACAAAATGAAGCTTTGTGTTACTGAAAGATTTTTATCCTGTTTTGTACAGATTAGAGATTCCCTGAACAGTTCTACGGTGGAAATAGTGGGATTCTATTTTTTCACTAGTTCTACAGTAGAACTAGACTCTTTGTTCCCAATGGTTCCACCGAACAGTTGGTCCGTGGAACTAGTGGGACTTTTTTTTCTCTTTGTTCTCAATATTTCCACGAACAGTCACCCTACCTTCGATCAAGGATAAAACTAGATACAAAATAGAACTCTGAAATGTGTCTGGAAAAATAGATGCCCAAATTGCCTTTGGAAACTTATTTGCTCGTAGTCCATGCAATTAAAGTAAAACTGTACACTGCAATAAGGTTGACATTCGAATATTAGACGTATGGTCGAAATGATGTTTCGTATTGTTCTATTGCTGATATCTTTTGTTTCTGTGGGGACAAGTTTTTATTGTGATTTTATACGTAATGCGGATTCTATGGGATTTAGTTCGGTGCACCCTACAATCAAATAAAAAATGTGTTTATTTAGACTCACCTCCGAAACCCATGACTATGGGCCCGGCGTACGAGAGGTTATTGAGGTGGAAACCGCGCGCTTCATCCTTCACCGAGACAGTGGCATTGCCGCGCACCTCCTCTGCCACCGACAGCGTGTCTGCGTAGTAACCTGAAATATGGCACGATTATTTATTTAAGACAATAAAATTTACATAAATGCAGCATGAATCTACCAAATACAGTGACGAACATTCTACGCATGGCTACGCATATAGTGCAATGATCAAGAGTTCGTTTATGCTTACGTATCTACGCGCAAGTTAAGTGCAATGGGAAAACACAAAAAGTGCTACGATATCGGCTCCAGCTGCTAGCTACACGTTATATTTCCGTCATATGAGCATTTTCGTATCAGTAAGAAATGTCTAGGATTTGGCGAAAATTAAATTTACTATTATAAGTTACTTTTGAGATTGACTGTTTCTTTAGCTCTGTTTTTTCTCCTCAATATATAAATTAAAAAATAAAATAAAGAACGTGCTACGTGATTTAGGCAGACCAAGTGTGCAATATTAGCCACGTTTTCTGTGGCCACGTCTTGGCTACACAGATATCCGTGAGTTATGTGCTACGCGACTACGTAAAAGGATTTGGTTCGCCGCCAACACGAAAGGTGCTGTGATATCAGTCACATGTGCTACATGACTACACGATGGATAGAACGTAGAACAAAACAGACACGTTTCACTATGTACACCTAATAACTTATCCTACGTGCCTACGTCGTTACATAGGCCGCCAATTGTACCTTGTTTAGTTAAGTTTTTTTCCTTGCCTGTATTTAAATGTGCCTTGGTGTACAATAATAGTTATTTGTTATGCAAGAATGCAAAATTATTGTTTGCGGCGAGTGCTTGTATTGAATACCGAGCTAGCGAAGGTTTCTAAAATTGAGCCACGAGCGTAGCGAGTGGTTCAAAAAAAGAAACCTGAGCGTAGCGAGGTATTCAGAAGCACGAAACGCAAATAATATTGCATTCGTGCGAAACACAAAACTTTTCATCTCACAGAAGCGAGGAAATGATTTTGTTAGCCAAGCGTGACAAACAATAGACATAGGTAGTTAGGTACCTACCATAGAGGTTAGTGAAATGAGTTTCCTTCTTTTTGCTTCTTCACAAAGGAGTATGTGGCATTGCCTAGCAACGGGTTGTTGATTACAAATCGTGTCTTCTTGAAGTGTCATAAAATCAACAACCCGTTGCTAGGCAATGCTACAAGTTGAAGGAGTTCCTTTTTTTTATTAGGGCGTCGAGTTCACGGAGCGCACAAAAATACAAAGCGGTTTAAAAAAGGATCTTCTACGATCGCATGTTTAAAGTAACAGGGTACTTTCCGAGCATGGGAGATGAAAAGAATATTTTATCTTTTATCTTTATCTTTACATAGCCATACGTCATGTACTATGCGCCTACGTAAAGGGATATATTACGTAAAGGTTGTGCTACAGGCAGCTGTGGGGGCTATGTGCTACGCGTCTACGAGGATGTGCTACGCAGCTTACACACAGTGATACAATACTAGCGAAGTTTGTTTTAGCTACACTTAGCTGTAAATATGTGGTTATATGCTATGCGCCTACGCAGCCTACAATAACATCTCAAACAGCTAGTATCGTAGATAGCTGTTTGTGATTTTAGTGCACCCACGTGAAATGATTATAGATACTACTTGTGGTGGTGGCCAGTGGTAGAACAATGGACTCGGATGCGAGAGGCCCAGGTTCGATTTCCGGTGGCGGCGTGTACCTATGACTTTAATTAATTTTAAAGTTATGTACATTTGTGAATTTATAGCAGTAATACATGGGTGCTACGATATCAAGCCTATTTGTGCTAAACGTAGCAATGCGTCCTGTGCTACGAGGTGAGGTGAAATGCGCCTACGTAAAAGGCTTGTGTTGCATGTGATACCACTATGAAAACGATGTAAATAAAACCCGTTCTTCTTAAATTTTTTTTAAGTGACAAAATAAAACATTATAAAAACCCAACATTGCAAAAAAATATTTATCATAAAAAACAGCAAAAATCTAAAAGATATAAAACATGGCCAGTATCGCCAACAGGCGAACCACAGGTTAAAAAATACTGTGCTACGCAGTTTATACAAATAATCCTTCGACAATGAGTCTGTGCTATGCGTGCTATGTGCTACGCGCCTACACGGATGTACTACGCAGTTTGTTTATGCTACGCTACTTGTTTGTGCTACACGTAGCTATGCGTGCTATATGCTACGCACCTACGCGGATGTACTACGCAGTTTGGTTATGCTACGCTGCTTGTTTGTGCTACACGTAGCTATGCGTGCTATGTGCTACGCACCTACGCGGATGTACTACGCAGCTTGGTTGTGCTACGTAGCTTGTTTGTGCTTCACGTAGCTATGCGTGCTATGTGCTACGCACCTACGCGGATTTACTACGCAGCTTGTTTTTGCTACACGTAGCTATGCGTTCAATGAGCTACGCGCCTACGAGGATGTCCTACGCAGCTTGTTTGTGCTACACGTAACATTGCGTACTATGTCCTACGCGCCTACGCTGATGTGCTACGCAGCTTGGTTGTGCTACGCAGCTTGTTTGTGCTACACGTAGCTATGCGTGCTATGTGCTACGCGCCTACGCGGATGTACTACGCAGCTTGGTTTTTCTATGCAACTTGTTTGTGCTACACGTAGCTATGCGTGCTATGTGCTACGCGCCTACGCGGATGTACTACGCAGCTTGGTTATGCCTACGATATATGATGACATCTGTGCTACATTTAGTTATACGTGAGTAATGTGCTTCGCGCCTACGAGGATGTGCTACGCAGCTTACTCGAATAGCCACGATAATGGCTATAACTGTGCTACACCACAGGCTACACGCAGCTATTATTTGGTTATATGCTACACGCCTACGCGGCGTACACAAAAGGTGCTACAATATCAACCACATTGTACTACACTTAGCAATGTGTCATGTGCTACGCAGCCAGTACGAAAGGTGCTACGGTTTTTTGCACACCTACGACCTACGAACCTACAAGGATGTGGCCATTTCTCGTCTATGCTACACTAAACATGGGTTATGTGCTACGTGCATACGTGAATATATTGTGCGCTACGTGGCCTAAGTGAGTATGCAATGCTACGATGACATAGGTCCAAGTCACAGTCGTCTCTTTGCTTCTCGCAATGTGAAAGGCGCTAGGGGTATACATTTACAAGGTTGCTTGCTACTTTGTCCTAGCCGAGGGATATTAGTAGGCGTACCATTACCCTACATATGTGGCAGATAATCCTGTTACGCTATGCTATACGAATGGAGGTACACCGCCTTGGCGACTACATTGTCTACCTGCCTGTTAGTTAGTACAATGGAACTGAATCTGACATGATTGCGGCCTCATTACGAGGCGACACAGCGGATGTGCGAAGCCGGACGTATCAACTGACGGCCGATTGGCACACACTGCGCATCCGAACCGGCTACTCAGGGTTGGTTTAATCCACGATCGCAGTCTGTTTGTTTGCAAAACTGATATATGGGACAAGTATTGCAAACAAAATATCGGTGATTCTATAATCAAACAGTCCCACGTCTGTCATACCTATATCCACGTTAATTTAAAGGAAACTGATGATTTATCCTATTGCTCAAGATGGAAACTAATAAAAACATTTTATTTTTAAGCTTACAAGAATTTCATTATTCAAAGTTTCATTTTGGTCTGTCTTGCTTCTAATTTGTATACCTGAATTTTTTCGACCATACCAGGTAATGTGTTGCAATGAACTGTGTCAAGTGCCATCATAAGTACAGTACAGTACGGCACTATAGCAGAGCTGGCGTGGGAGGCGGAAGCGCGCGAGCCGGAAGTGTGAGCGGGAAGCGAGCCCCTCTGTGAGCTCGACGCGACAGCGCTGCCTGTTCCCGGCGGCGGCGCCTTCACGTATTGATACACGCCAATATTGTGTCCTATGGCTAAATCGCGAGTTTGACGTTGAGATGACTATTTAAAGTTACGTGTCTTTGAATTCTTAAGCGTTAAGGGACTATCTTCTCGATAAAAAAATAATACACGGCCAAAATAATAGGGAAAAAATGTCTTTATTTCCATAACGTTTGCTAGGTACTGCCAGGCAGGACGGAATACTGCTTTATTTAGTGCCTCAATTTTTTTGTGAATGTAGGGTAAAGGAACCAGTAGTCGGCCACTTAGTGAAATGTGCAACTTCAAAGTCCATTATTTCTATTGTTGGAGGTTCTAGAAGGACGTAACCAATATTAATTGAAGCTCCGGTTACTTAAGTTTCAGTTAATAAAACGATTATTCTTCCAATTCATACTGCGATGGAGAAATTAGCGTTAAACAAAAAAATACTCATTTCTCTAGTATTCGGCCGCCTATCACCTAAAGTCGGCCATGAGGTAGCCAGTGGTCGGCCGCACCATATAAGGTATGAAAAAGCAATTGCTTGTGGCCGACTTCTGGGTTGACAAAATTTCTTCGAGATTAGGTCCAAAAGTCGGCCACCTAATAGGCATTTTTTTTTTGGTCGCCGAGTATTGGGTTGTTGCCAAAATAATATTCTAAATGCTTTGTGAACTCTATACAGAAGAAAAAGATATGTGCAACCTGTCAATTTGGGCTGCTTTCGTGAAAATTAAAGAAATTCCATAAGTCGGCCGGGGGGCCGAGTACTGGCATTCGTATGAAATTACTGATCCCAATAGTCGGCCCCCTGTTTTTTTTTATTGATATCACAAATAAGGGTTTATTTAAGTTATCAAGAGGTCGACAATTTATTAAATAAAGAGAATAAAATAAAACATGGCATACCACAGTACAAAACACAGCGAAAATCTTAAAGATTTGAGACTCCCTTCAACTAGGAAAAAAAGATGGCGGACCGTGATTCTGAATAGCAAGTTATTAAAACGTGTTTTATTAATAAACACAATTAAGTAAAAATATAACAAAATATTACAGGTATCGTTAATTAATCAATGAACCATAGAAAAATACAGATAAAGCTATATGATAAAAACTACACTAGTTATTGAACTTTAAACCCGCAATGGCCGACTACTGGGGGGTGGCTGACTTTAGGCGCCTCTACCCTACCTTCGTGAGCTTCTTTGGTGAAACGAGCGTCTCGTGCCCGCGCGCTCGTGCATGGAGATAAAGTTTACTTTAGCATCATGCCGGACAACCAGGCTAAGCGGAGCCACGCGGAGCTTTTTACATTTTTGTTTAAATAAATTTTTATTACGATTCAGTTCGGTGGGATTTTACGTATATTATACAGGGTGTTAAAAGAAAGCCAACAGACCCGAAAGTCACGCATAATAGACACCAAAACAAAGTACTTTTTCGATAAATTATTGCTGGGAAATTATTTTGGTTTTTTATTAAACGGTTTTATTTAGCTCACCCCGTTTGTTTTTTTATTTTATTTATTTTTCATTATTCTTGGGTCAAATTTAGTAATTAAAATTTCACCCTCTTCCTGTCAACCGATTAATCTGAAATTTTGTATACACTTTGGATTTTGGTGACAATACAATTATGTTTATTCATTATCATTATAAATTCAAGATGGCCGCCGCTACAAAATGGCGGATAATTTATGTTTTATTAATCCCATCAATATGGGTATCAAATGAAAGGGCTCAACAAGCAGAATACAATATACTATAAAAAATTGAAATCCAAGATGGCGGCCGCTACAAAATGGCGGATAACGTAGGTTTTATCAATCCCATCAATATGGGTATCAAATGAAAGGGCTCAACAAGCAGAATACAATATACTATAAAAAATTGAAATACAAGATGGCGGCCGCTACAAAATGGCGGATAACGTAGGTTTTATCGATTCCATCAATATGGGTATCAAATGAAAGTGCTCAACCAGTATAATACAATGTACTATATAATATGAATTAAACAGAATGCGAAATAAAAACTAAAAACTAGAAAATAAAAATAGGTAAAAAAACTTTTTAAGTTAAACGGTTTTATGTTAAACATACATTGCAATGTTTAAGATAAATGTACTAAAAACCAAAAAATAATAAAATAGATACAGTCGTGGGAATTATAAACATATGCATAGACTAGACTAAAATAAAACCGTGGGGCACGTCAACTGCCTAATTATAGTGTAACATTACAAAACAAACATTTTAATCAACGATTGTAGACAATTGACGTGCCCCACGGTTTTATTTTAGTCTAGTCTACGCATATGTTTATAATTCCCACGACTGTATCTATTTTATTATTTTTTGGTTTTTAGTACATTTATCTTAAACATTGCAATGTATGTTTAACATAAAACCGTTTAACTTAAAAAGCTTTTTTACCTATTTTTTTAGGTTATAATTTTGTTATTTTTTTAATTATTTAATTATTTAATCACGCAATGGACGTGTAACGCACAGAAGTCACATTGCGCAAGCGTAGGTATAAGTTTATGTTACTTAAGCTTGAAGTGCCGATGTTTAGAATACATTGCGGGTTGCAATTTTAACGTCGTTTTTTGTAAGAAATATTTATAATTTTGATATGGCTTCTTGAGAAGGTATGTTAAGAACTAGATACTGAATACATTACTGCAAAAAAAAAAAGTTTTGAAAAGTCCGACTTTGAACCTCATTATCTCGGAAACCGTTGATTTCCCAGGCATAGTTCCTTGGGCAAAAATGTTCCTTATGATGAGGACAATACGTGGTTTCCCGCTTTGTTGGCGGTCTTTTAACACCCTGTATTTTATTCTTGAATTTATGCTAAAATAATATGGTAAGAGTTATCCATTATAAGACGATGTCTTATCATTTATTTATTTTTTCTTCACATTGGGATAATTTATGACGATTTTGTTTAGATAAGACTGAATTTGAATTACACTTCGCAAGCTCGCTCAACTCGCTGGTACCTACTTGAATCGATGACGTGTGTATCATCGATGTCTTGCTACGCAGTTTTATAATGAACGATAAAAGTGTGTGGCTGCCTTATACAGAGTAGTAAGCATGCAGGGCCCTTAGCCTGTAACGCAATGGTGCCAAAATGGGCTCCCAGTTGACGGTTTCAATTACGATTTATTAATGCTGTCGGTCCAGTGTCGGTCCTTTTAATGTTTTTGTGGTACAGCAAACAATATAATGAGTCTAATTCTAGAGGATTAATTCGCTGATTGTTGGAGAACATCGAAAAAATCCCGGTTATGTCCTTTTACCTGGGACTACATTGATACGCCATTGTGTTACAGGCTAAGGCCCCTGATGTGTTGGGGTCAGTCGGTCGGTGGGTTTGTATTACCGATGGTGGCCATGGCAGCCCCGAGCAGCATGAGCAGCAGGCCGGCGGAGAGCGCGCGGCACGCGTGCCAAAGACACGTCGAGCTCATCTTGCCGCGCACCACCTGCCGAGGTACAACAACATGTGTCAGGCACATGTTTACATAGGCCCGGTTTCTGAGTTGAGAATTTTACTAAGCAGATACTTACGTACGTATCGCTCTGTCACGCTCTTTTGTGAGAAATCTGCAGAGACAGGACGATACTTACCCATTTGCTTAGCGAAATTCTCAACTCAGAAACCGGGCCCTAGAACAACTTATTTTAAATGCAACTTATTGCTAACTTAACAATAGTCTTCGCTGTGACGCGGTAACTACGCTAATAATTTACCTTGCTACGTACGGTCGGCCACAGTCACAGATGCTCCATGGCAGCTCTTACCGCGCGCGACATAAGGGCGCCAATCGAACAAAAAGGGGTATCCTAGCGTGTGGCCGACTTTACCATATCTCAACTCCACCGTGTCAAATATATTATAAAAGATGAGATATTTGCGTTCATCTTTTGTCGGATATGGCCATAATAGTCACAGGCCCGATTTCTGAATCGAGAATTCTACTAAGCAAAAACTTAACTATCGTTCTGTCACGTTCTTTTGTGAGAAATCCACAGAGGCAGAACGATATTTAAGCACTCGCTTAGCGAATTTCTCAAATCAGAAACCGGCAGTTAATGGCTTATTATGGAGTGTTTAGCGACCCTTTGATGAAAAATATTATGAACAAAAAATTATCTCCATCCTCTATTTTTATTGCAAGGGGCAGGCCTCGCCTCGCAAAAAAAATAGAGGATAAAAATTAAAATCCGACTACCAAAAGGCTTGAAACCAGTCCTGCTTATCCTGAAAATAATTTAGACTCATAGGTATTTAACAAATACTTAAGTATCGTACTGTCACGCTCTATTGTGAGAAATCTGCAGAGACAGAACGTACTTAAGTATTTGCTTAGTGAATTTCTCAATTCAGAAATTGGATTCATCTCAATCACCCAGCAGGTGACTCTGGGTGATTGAGATGAATCCAACGACACCTCATTTGTTGAAATCGGACAAGTAGTTAGGGCTCTGCGGGGAACAGATTAACACACAAATACATACATACGCTGCTAAAATCGTAACCCTCCTTTTTTGCCTCGCCTTATTTCGTGCCAGCCCAATAAACTAAAATTAGTTTTTCAAAATTATTTTCATGGATAACGAGATGTGTATGTCGCAGGGATATTGTCAAACCAGTGATATTATAATTACCCTAGTGAAATTACAATTACCCGGATTATTGTCAATCGCCTCCATTTCTTACAATTTCACGGACTTATTTTAGTGTTATTGTAATTTCACGGGAACGCTGTAGTGATTTTATAATAACCCTAGGTATATTATGAGTCAAGTTTGTAGTGGGGGACTTCGTGCGTTTTGATTGGTCAACTTTTCTTTAACCGCCATTTGCTTAGGAATTCAACATAGAGCTAAGATAAAAATAGGTAAAAAAACTTTTTAAGTTAAACGGTTTTATGTTAAACATACATTGCAATGTTTAAGATAAATGTACTAAAAACCAAAAAATAATAAAATAGATACAGTCGTGGGAATTATAAACATATGCATAGACTAGACTAAAATAAAACCGTGGGGCACGTCATACCTAACTATAGTGTAACATTACAAAACAAACATTTTAATCAACGATTGTAGACAATTGACGTGCCCCACGGTTTTATTTTAGTCTAGTCTATGCATATGTTTATAATTCCCACGACTGTATCTATTTTATTATTTTTTGGTTTTTAGTACATTTATCTTAAACATTGCAATGTATGTTTAACATAAAACCGTTTAACTTAAAAAGTTTTTTTACCTATTTTTATTTTCTTGTTTTTAGTTTTTATTTCGCATTCTGTTTAATTCATATAGTACATTGTATTATACTAGTTGAGCACTTTCATTTGATACCCATATTGATGGGATCGATAAATCCTACGTTATCCGCCATTTTGTAGCGGCCGCCATCTTGTATTTCAATTTTTTATAGTATATTGTATTCTGTTTGTTGAGCCCTTTCATTTGATACCCATATTGATGGGATTGATAAAACCTACGTTATCCGCCATTTTGTAGCGGCCGCCATCTTGGATTTCAATTTTTTATAGTATATTGTATTCTGCTTGTTGAGCCCTTTCATTTGATACCCATATTGATGGGATTAATAAAACATAAATTATCCGCCATTTTGTAGCGGCGGCCATCTTGAATTTGTAATGATAATGAATAAACATAATTGTATTGTCACCAAAATCCAAAGTGTATACAAAATTTCAGATTAATCGGTTGACAGGAAGAGGGTGAAATTTGAATAACTAAATTTGACCCAAGAAAGAATAAAGAATAAATAAAACAAACGGGGTGAGCTAAATAAAACCGTTTAGTAAAAATATTACAGTGACCGGACTGATAAAACAGAAAATCTGCCGAATGCTAGTCGGACTCGCGTACTGAGGGTTCCGTACCGCCATACAATTAAAAATATATGGTTGTGTGTACGCTCATGCATAAGTCCGACTCGCACTTGTCTGTTTTTATTAAACGGTTTTATATTTAGCTCACCCCGTTTGTTTTATTCTTTATTCTTGGGTCAAATTTAGTAATTCAAATTTCACCCTCTTCCTGTCAACCGATTAATCTGAAATTTTGTATACACTTTGGATTTTGGTGACAATACAATTATGTTTATTCATTATCATTATAAATTCAAGATGGCCGCCGCTACAAAATGGCGGATAATTTATGTTTTATTAATCCCATCAATATGGGTATCAAATGAAAGGGCTCAACAAGCAGAATACAATATAATATAAAAAAATTGAAATCCAAGATGGCGGCCGCTACAAAATGGCAGATAACGTAGGTTTTATCAATCCCATCAATATGGGTATCAAATGAAAGGGCTCAACAAGCAGAATACAATATACTATAAAAAATTGAAATACAAGATGGCGGCCGCTACAAAATGGCGGATAACGTAGGTTTTATCGATCCCATCAATATGGGTATCAAATGAAAGTGCTCAACCAGTATAATACAATGTACTATATGAATTAAACAGAATGCGAAATAAAAACTAACGGTTTTATATTTAGCTCACCCCGTTTGTTTTATTTATTCTTTATTCTTTCTTGGATCAAATTTAGTAATTCAAATTTCACCCTCTTCCTGTCAACCGATTAATCTGAAATTTTGTATACACTTTGGATTTTGGTGACAATACAATTATGTTTATTCATTATCATTATAAATTTAACATGGCCGCCGCTACAAAATGGCGGATAATTTATGTTTTATTAATCCCATCAATATGGGTATCAAATGAAAGGGCTCAACAAGCAGAATACAATAGACTATAAAAAATTGAAATCCAAGATGGCGGCCGCTACAAAATGGCGGATAACGTAGGTTTTATCAATCCCATCAATATGGGTATCAAATGAAAGGGCTCAACAAGCAGAATACAATATACTATAAAAAATTGAAATACAAGATGGCGGCCGCTACAAAATGGTGGATAACGTAGGTTTTATCGATCCCATCAATATGGGTATCAAATGAAAGTGCTCAACCAGTATAATACAATGTACTATATGAATTAAACAGAAACTTGTCGTAGACCAGAACACATAATCGGCTGAATTAATGTTGTTCTGTTGTTTATAATAATGAAAATAATACTGTTTTATTGCCGCGAACGAAAAATCGCTGAACAAAAATAGCTCAGTTTAGCTAAAATATGTAAAAAGCTGTAAAAATTTTAAATTTCCCGCCACGCTGCTATCTTTTAGCCTTAAGATAAAACTGCGATATTAGACATCCTTGCAATAAAGCTTGTGATTTCCAGAAACCTGTCTATTATTTTGTAACTCTATGATTTCAAAATTTTCAATTTGAAAACGGAACAATCATCGACCGTCTGACAATCTAACGACAGTGAAATTGTCAACTTATTGCTGCCTTGCAATATCACTGCGTGAGTTTAGTGAAATTATAATGTCACTGAAATAAGCCCGTGATATTGTGAGAAATGGTGGCGGTTGACAATAATCCGGGTAATTGTAATTTCACTAGGGTAATTATAATATCACTGGTTTGACAATATCCCTGCGACATGTACAAAAAGTGTTATATCTTAAAATTGACGTTCATTTGTAGCCCTTTAGGTGATGTGCCTCTACATCATGAAAGCCAAGTTAGAACATGTAAAGAAAATTAGGCGAGCGAGTGTTTCCAAATAGGTACACGTGAGCGTGGGCGGTGGGCGGTGAGTGACCGCCGACGAATAATAATAGGTCACAGGTCGCGGGTCGCGCCGAGTGTCTCGTTACTCGCGCTCCGGAGTGCTCTTACTGGAGCTATTTGCAACACTTTCGAAGCCTTCAGTCAGGCCTTCAGTACTTAACCTACTTTAAAAATATAGCATGAAATTATTGAAGGATAGGTGGGTTTCATTTATTTTTTTATATAAACTTGTGGCTCCACTGTGAGCTGTTAGACCACGCGAGTCTGTCGAGGGGAGGTCTCTTAGCTTCGCTCGCGATTAAATAATTTAATGATGATTAATGTAGGGTGACCATTTTCAAATTTTGCAGTTTTCCGTAAACTTTTTAAATGTCATTTTTGACGAGAAGCGGTTGAGTAATGTGACATGTAGAGGACAACAGAAATCCGGACATACGAAATAAAATATTTTTTGCCCAAGCTGAATCGGAGACGCGTCGCTCTCTACGGTCGCTCGGTCAGTAACCATAATAATGATTGATACATGGACTTGAAAGGTTAAATGTACATTCATTAATCGTTACGTTTTAAATCCTAAAACAGTCGATGTATCGGGAAATAATTTAAATTAGTTTATCGTACAATGCTGGTCTTGGCAGCCGATACGAATGCATAAATAAAGTAAAACATCGAGCATCGATACACGAGAGTATCATTCAACTGCCGATCCCAAACATAAGGAGATGATAATAGTTTTAATGTATTCAAAGGCGGGAATTGCGTGCGCAACAAGTCTTGAGCCAACTGTTGATCCAACAAAGTCTCCGAATGGTCACATTCACGCACTACGCAAAACAAAACACGATACATGATTTCACAATCAAGACCCGATGCTCATTACCCGACAAAAATATACTTTGTTATTGAAAGTAGGTAGTTGTGGTTTTCGGGGACGTGTCAAGTACCTGGACGTTCCAGGTGGCACCGGAGGCGGGGTGGGCGCGCCGCAGCGGGCCCGTGACGCTCCGCGCTCGCCTCATGTCGACTGTCGCCCGCCCACGAGAGCCCGTCCGACCCGCCTCATTCACCGCTGCTCTTTGTGCTTCACGCTTGTTTCTCTGTCCCGCTCACACCACTGGGAGTGAAGGGCTGCACTGGAGGCGGTGGTCGCGGATGGCCGCGGATCGGCGCCGAAGGGCTGCGCACGCAGTGCAGCCTCCCTGCTCCTGCTGAAAAGCTCTCGCGACACTCTACAACTTTAGAGGTATATCGATCTTGGCTGTTTTTGTTGTTCATTACGGACATTGATGGTTTGCGTGTCACGCGATACGTCGCAATCAATTAGGCGCAGACAACGCCGTCTGATATCTGCCGCCGCTTGTCGCGGTAAACATCTCCAACCAAACCGAAAATTCGTAAATAGCAAATGTATGCCCTGATTAAGATGAATAACGAAGCTGTGTTGGAACTTAATTTAGGTATAATGGAATTACCTCAATGAACTCCAATGAAGCCTAATCCACTATGATTTATTCAAAGAAAGCCAAAGAATTAGATTAATTAGCGTAATTATCCAGCGGACCGAGGCGAGCGTTACGCAATAGGGCAACGCAATTTCGGATAAGTACTCGCGATCTCTCGGGTTTGTGATTATTCCCGTGGGCGAGCCCTTTGTTTTTTTACTTTTTATAGCTCATTTTAATACGAGATTGTTTTTTGTATCCTATTGTCATATAATGGAACTTTGGGTACGTTTATCTTTAACACAGTATCGCTCTTATTATACTTTGTAAGCTCGTAGTCTCATATTATCTTTTATCCGAAATCACAAGGTTTTTTTAACACATTTATATAAAAGATTAATAATTAGATCATTAAGTAAACCTATATAATTATAAACCGTGGTTTTTAATAAGCATAACATGTGTACATATGTAAATATAAAATTAAGATAGGGGTATCCATCGCATATATCATAACATAAAAAATATATCATAACCTCCATTATGAAAAACCAGTACCTATAATGAATAAAATTGGTAGGTATTATTTGCTTTAATCATATCCGTCATCAAACTGTAGGTAGGCAATAAACTTACCCTTCCCTAGTTCCAGGCCTTTTTCTCACTGTTAATGATACAACGTAGACCTCAATAATGTCTGTTGTAAAAACGTAAGTTGTGACTTACTAGGGTTGGACAATAAAATCACCGCATGATAAATTAGGTAATGCCTTGAATGTATTGGTTTAAATAAATCTTGAAGCAACTTGCAACAATAGGAAAGCTGCTCCATACATTTATTATTTTGCTTTATCTGGGGTCTACGACTTCCGTAGCACGTGCGTAGCAGGCTCGTAGCAGGCTCGTAGCAGACTCGTAGCCGCGCAGTATCCGCGTAGAACAAAGCGCCCCGTTATCATCCGAATGTTTGAAGCGTCTTGCTACTCTTGCTTGAGCTACGAATAGGTAGCGAAGCGTTAGTTGTGAGGAGAGTAAATGGTTTTTAATTTACTTTACGGTGGCGAATGAGAAAATACGGTCTAAAACCTTTGATGAAATAATATTTTAAGAAATTAATTTTACTCTAGAAATTCAATTGAACCAGTTCTTTTTTGGATTAAATAATGTATTTAACTAATTCCCTTGTACTTGTAGACTTGTTCCCTTTATATTTATTCTGAAAGGGGTCGATAGCGTCATAATTTCTCGTTGAATGCGTAAATGAAAATTTATTGCCTTCAAAGTTTAATGTCCGATAACAACTTGGTACCATTAATATTTATATTCATGCGTCTTGTTTTATGATTTATTACTCTCTCAAGAGGGAGATTACTCTCGAGTCCTTATCAATTTCAAAGATAAGAAACGTTATTTTACGAACGAGCGCAGGCTGTCGTTTGTTATTAATGACGACGAGAACACAAAATGATTTTCTTCGCAATCTCGAATCCAATTTCCTGCTAATGTACGTCGAGCAGTTAATTGATGGTTGACGATTGTGCATCTGAGATGTGTCGGAGGCTGGCAGGCTGGCTAGCTGGCTGGGTGGCGCGCGGCGCGGTGCGGGGGCGGGGGCGGGAGGTAGCGCTCAGGGAGCATGCGCTGGGCAGGCCCGGGCCGCCGCCGGGGCTCGCGCGCCCGCGGCACTGCCCGCCCGGCCGCCGCCCGATATGCACCTCCACGGGCCACGAGCGCCAGCGCGCGCCTTGTCGCCCGGTGCGGCCCCAGCGCGCCCCGAGCGCTAGTGAGTGCATGCTCTGGCCCGCCCGCCCAGGGCAGGTGGCTAGGCGCAGGTGCGGCGGGCGGCGCCCGGCCCGGGGCACCGCGCGGAGCCGCCGCGCCCCGGACGATGGAGCCGCCCTGGGAGCTGGAGCTCGAGCTGCGGCGGCACATCGAGACCTGCGCCTGCACCTGCGACCACATGGGCTACGGCAACTACATGGACTACCAGATGGCGCCGGCGGGACACGCGTGTCCCTGCCGCGCGCTCACCTCGCCGCACGCTCATGTGAGTACCCGCGCCTCTCGCGCCTAATAAAACACGGGTGTCTTGTTTGTAGTTCATGTCCTAACTCCTACGTAAATAGTGCTCATATTGGTCACTTTACATATTGTTTATTGTACTCTTTTTTGAAATTCTGTTCTTTGCCAAATTTTTTATGGCTATTTAAGTTCCTGCTTTCTAAAGATATTTTTTTATTATTGCATGCAGATATATTTTTAGCTCTATTTTGTTGTAGTTTGTTAGTTTATTCGGGTATGACTGTATTACGAGTTTGTACTTTTCTTTAGCAAAGTTAGCCTTTAATCTTAACGCAGATAATTTAGTATATTTAAACCCGTAAATTATGATGTTGGTTTAATTCATTTTAGGTAATATTTTATAGTACCACAAAAAGTGGCCCTATCGTGAGACGTGCCTAACTTTCATTTCGAAATAATATCACAAAAGAAGTTAAGGAGTGCTGAAGTTTAGACAGTTTATATTTTTCTTTTCATCATAATACATGTAGTTGATTCCCGCTGGGAGGCGCCCTTAGTGATCTGCAAGCGAGACTCACTGATGTGAAAGTTCTAAGTACATTGCAGTAGAGGTTTGTTTGGTTTGTCGCTGAGGGAGGTACCTATGAGCGCTGGCAGGTCGTTTAGCCGCGCACCGACCATCGTTACAGACACTGAACCGTGAAATATGAGCCACTTTTACTCTGATCTTTCCGTCGCTTTTTAAATACAATCATATGTATGAGTGTGCGGTCTGTCACATTTATTTACCAAGCCACTTTCTATTAACGATTTGGGTGTTTAGTTCGGTGCTTTCTACCCTATTACATAAATAATTGGTTTCCAAGCAATGTTGTTGGTCCAAAAGTAATGCACGTAGTTTTTTTTTTTTAAAAAGAGTTCTTAGTGGCGTAACACACAATATAATTTATTTCTAAAAAGTGCCTGTGTTGGCAATAAATCATTTAGTACGGAACACCTTATTACACTTGTTCAAATTCGAATTAAAATACCGCAGCACTATCGAATTCCTCTCTAGAATTCAAGCCAATGATGCCTGAAATAAATAATTTATAATTATTATTTGTTTTGAATTGTTTTTTGCTCCCTTCATTTTATTAAGTATCTGCCTATATTGATAGGTAAAGCCAACACTTTGTTCTTTACAATCGAAACCAGAAAAAAAAACCGTGGACCCGCACTTACAAAACTTATGAATCCCTATTTTTTTTCACGCCAACGTAGACCTTGGTACCCCTCTCTTGTATTCCGTGGTACCCCTCGGGGTCCACGGGATCCACCTGGACCACTTTCGGAATCACTGATGTAGAGCAACCTAATATGTAGGGATGTTGTGTAATAAAAACAAATGGGTATAACATTACTTGTTTACTCCAACTTACTTCGTGAAAGGATGACATCTTCCTTATTTTCTCGATATGGCTGGGAGCACCAACGTATTTATGTCCCAAAAAACAGTCAAACGGCAGGCCTGAAGTAAAGGAACCCTTGGGCTGCCTGAATCAATACTATGTAATAATATGAATTAGGTTTTCGTATTTGTTTTGGAAAAAAACTCATGACTCCTCTTTTGGGTTCCGTACAATAATAATTTTATACACTGTAAGTAAGTGTCTTCTAAAGGCGATGGCGGGGGTGTCCCCTGAACGTCATGGTAAGGGGTTCGGGAGAGGGTTGGTAGATACCCACTTACAACATTCTCTATATTATGTGTCCCGATCTCGAGAGTTACACACATTGGAACAAGCGCAGCCTGAGATCTCTCAATCGAGGCGGCACGGCACTTAATTTAATAGCATTAAAAGGATTTGTCAAAGCGCTGTGCAAATAGCAATTTCGCACAACCTTGCGTTGTGCAATTGTGCATGGCTTTGTAGACACTCTCAAGTATCAAAATAAAATATTACTCGCTTATAGGCTACATGAACACAGATGTTCTATGTACTTATAAGTACCTACCTAATACCTTACAAGACTACAGACAGCACTTTATGCCGCATGGACCGATATTTTGCTTTATTGAGACAATTATAATTTTTCTACTTTTTTCCCCTTTTTATGTTTTTTTTAAATATCGAAAATTAGGTACTTTATAATATATCAAAAGGGGTACCGGTAACCTTTAAGGTGAATTAAACCGGTACGGGCTACTGAATTATTGTATTATGTATTTCTTTTAAAAATACAATTATACTATCAATTATCTTATCTCCATAAGTCAAAACATCCTATTTACGATATTAAAATATACCTCTCGTAGTGGGACACTTCTGTATTTTTGCTCTGCGAAATCCTATCTTTATCTGTGTAAGCGTAGCCGAACGATAGCGGAGCATGGGCCTTTAGCCTGTAACGCAATGGTGCCAAAATGGGCTGTCAGTTGACGGATTCAATTACGATTTACAAACGCTGTCTGTCCTTTTAATGTTTTTGTAATACAGCAAAGCATATTTTTATTCTAATTCTAGAGGATAAGTTCTCTGGTTGTAGGACAAAAACGAGGAAACCACGGTTTTGTCCTTCTGCCGGGACGCCATCGACCCGCCATTGCGTTACAGGCTAAGGCCCCAGTCTTCGCGGGTCCATTTCCGCTCACCAACTTTTTGCTTCAAAAATGGAATCAATGTTTGTCACCGTACGAACGTCAAACGTCAAAGAGATGGCTCGGAAACTTATGCTGCTGCCGACGGGGCTTCCGTTTGCCGTAAATTTTTTGGGATCCATTCAATAAAATAAGTACTTTGTAACGTATCGTCATGTGTAGCGACTGCGAGCGACATAGTTTAGTTGTCTGTTTGTAGCTAACGTGGATACCTTATTTGGTTTGGATATTGTTCAAAGTGCCACCTAGGCTTATTAAATTGAATTTTCGTTCTATGATGGCAGACCTTCCATAACGAACTACGGGTCATATTAATGAATACTATTACCGGTAGCAGGATGAATCGATGAGAGGGTCAAAAGATATCTACATACATTACCTAAGGTAGGGCGGAAGGAAAGAATAGGTTATCTCTTCCTTAATCACGGCGGGTAAGCGGGGCGGCGGGGCCATTTTCATCCTCTGTTTAAGAAATATTATCCCCGGGGCGCTTTGTAGGATCCATTCGGATCCTATATTCGAAGAAGGTCCCGGGAGAGTGAATATTTTGAACACTTATTTAAATACAGGGTGTTAAAAGACCGCCAAAAAAGCGGGAAACCACGGATTGTCCTCATCATAAGGAACATTTTTGCCCAAGGAACGATGCCTGGGAAATCAACGGTTTCCGAGATAGTAAGGTTCAAAGTCGGACTTTTCAAAACTTTTTTTTTGGAGATATGCTTTCAGTAGATATGTTTCTTAAGGCGCCGTGCATAGAGCCCGAGCGCCAAGAAAAATGCACAAAATCGAGTCCTGTATCAAATACACTAAACAAATCGAAAATTTTCACATATCAAACCCTACAGGGTGCACTCTAAGTCGATAGCGCAACTTTAAGTTGGCTATCTACTGATCACTACAAACAACTTGTACCAGGTGGCGAAAAAAAAAATGAAGCGAAAAAACAATCAGCTGTTCCATACAAAAGGTCCACTCAGAACTGCGCCAAATGTATGAAACAGCAGATATTTTTTTCGCTCCATTTTTTTCGCCGCCTAGTACAAGTTGTTTGTAGTGATCAGTAGTCAGCCTACTTAAAGTTCCGCTATCGACTTAGAGTGCACCCTGTAGAATTAGTTGAGACCTATCTAACACATCCAGTTTTGTGTTGAGATTCAGGATATATTTTGGATGAAAAAAAATAGGCGGCGCACTTTTTTTCAGACAAAATATCTTGCAATCTGTTATGGATATCAACACAAAACTGGCTGTGTTAGAAAGGTCTCAACTAATTCTAGTGTTTGATATGTGAACATTTTCGATTCTTTTAGTGTATTTGATACAGGAATCGATTATGTGCATTTTTCTTTGCGCGCGGGCTAATTCACTATGCCCAGGGCCTTAACCCTTTCAGCCCAGCCCAACACAATTGTGACGTTAGTTTAAAGTAAAATTTTGGCGGTATTTCAAGGCGTAAGTGATCGGGCCCACGGCCGCACGATTGTGACGGATATGCTCTATCTATTGGTGTGAGTGAGACAGCTAGCAAGCGTCGCGAGATTCAACTATAAACGGGTTCATTTCGCCGTTGTCGTCGTTTGGGGTAGCGCTGCGTGTGAGTAATTCAAATTAAGTTAAAATTATGTCATTGCTGTGTTATTATTGTGTTTTATTGTTAATTGTGAACTGTTTTACGTAACAATGAATAAAATTGTTTGTGTTTTTAGGTAATTCTCAAGAATAAGTGTCACAGAAGTTCACAGTCACAATTGTATCACTCCGGGCCCAACTACTTTGTACGTGCAATGGCTAGATCATCATTTAACCTCAATAACGATGTAATTGGGGCGTTATTGGAACAGTCTGACTTGGAAGATGTTGGTGAAGATGATGATGAGGCATGTACGCAAGATGTAGAAGATTCTTACTCCTCCGAGGATGATGCTCCACACTCATCTTTGAGGCCGGCCCCCAATCAAAGTGACGGCAAATGGACCAAGAAAAGATTTCGAGCTAAGACTACTAATCATGCTCAAGATAGCTCATGTACTGAACAGCCCAAATTACCTGCAGAGTACTTCGAAAATTATCATAATGCCGATCTGTTTGAGACGTTTGCTATCGCTACAGCGCAATATTACGGTTTATTAATCTAAGCAAAAGTTTGTGAAACTGATTGTTTTTGTTTTTATAATTCTTTATAGCGCGGACATTTAGAGAGAGGCGCGAGGGGAAAAAGGCCTGGGTATACCCAACAGTGGGCAGAGATGGGCTGATGATGATGATGATGATGATGAATATAGAAAACTCTGTTGTTTGACTTTTTCAAAAAGGGGGTTATAAAAAAAAGCCATGATTTTTGTATCATTGGTGGCGCTAGTTTGCCCTTATTAAAGCCTTAAAATACAATATGGATGTTATGTAATTTCAAACTACTTTTAAAAAGTTCTGTAGTTTATCGGCTTACCAAATAGTAAAAAAAGTGGTCCTTAAGGTGGGATGATAGTAATGTGGCGGGAAATTCAAAATTTTCACAATTTTTTAAATTTTGTAGCTAAATTGAGCTATTTTTGTTCAGTGAATTTTCGTTCGTGGCAATAACATAGTATCGGCTGAATTGTTGTTGTTTTGTTGTTTACAATAATGAAAAAAATACTATGTTATTGCCAGGAACGAAAAATCGCTGAACAAAAATAGCTCAGTTTAGCTACAAAATGTAAAAAACTGTGAAAATTTTGAATTTCCCGCCACGTTGCTATCGTCCAACCTTAATAGGCCATTTTGCGCTGAAATTAGCGACCAAAGGTAGGTAAGTAGTCGGGTAGAAAATTCGATAGGATTTTTTGTATGGGGAATAAAATAATATGGCATTTTTTTTAAATATTTTTGGCTTAAAATAAAAACACAATCATCAAAAGCTACCAATACAACTAACGTGATTTTTTTTGCTTGTTTCTTTCGATATTGATAACGGCAACAGGGCCCTTAGCCTGTAACACAATGGTGCCAAAATGGGCTTCCGGTTGACGGTTTTAATTACGATTTATTGATGCTGTCGGTCAAGTGTCGGTCTTTTTAATGTTATTGTAGTACAGCAAAGAATATTATCATAAAGGATTTAGTTCGCTGATTGTAGGAGAACAACGAAAAAGTCCCGGTTTTGTCCTTCTACCAAGGACGCCATTGAGACGCCATTGTGTTACAGGCTAAGGCCCCAGGTAGACGCTTGAAATATTCACAGAATATGGAGTTATATTATTCACTTTAATATTAAATAATTAAATTGAAGGTGCCATTATCTATATAAACGACAAAAAAAACATGTTTGTTGTATTAAAAACGGCAAAAAAAAACATGTTTGTTGTATGGTTATGGCACGGATATTTATAGATGATGGCACGGAACCCTTCGGGCGCGAGTCCGACTCGCACTTAGCCGGTATTTTTTTTATCAATATACTTATTGGCTTCATATCATGTAAATAACCCTTGAGTCGGGTGTCACTTTACAAAACACCTTGTATATTCGAAACGGGTCGAATCCCGGTTGGATGAAAGATTACAAAATACTAGCTTTTGCCCGCGACTTCGTCCGCGCAGACTTATTATTTTTCTCGTCAGTTTTTCCGTTCTAATGGTTATTCTGCTATTCGGGGCAGAAAGAAATCCAACAAATAAAAAAACATAAAAATCGGTCCACCCGTTCTCGAGTTATAAATGGTGTAACTAACACGACTATGTTTTTTAAATTAACATATTTTCTTAATTTTGATATTATGTAGCTCTACCTATATTTTGCTCGTCTTTCTCCAATTCTCCATCAGTGTGGGGGCAAGTTGCTCCGCGCAACCAAAAACCGTCTAATTTTAGGGGATGACCTAGTTGTTGATAAACGGGTAGGTACATCCGAAAGGGTCTGTTTAAATAACGAGACCGAATAACGTGATAATAATAGCGCCTGTGCTGTGTTCGCTGCCACTCGAGCTACTTAAACTCCCGCTAGAAAATTGGGTACCTAAAGAATGACCGACCCGCACACACAGGGTGTCCGGTAATAGGGATTTTTCCAAGTGTCTTTGACAGCGATTCGCGAATTATCGCGCAACTAAATCTGTGGTTTATAATTATGGAAACCACAGATTAATAGACTGATTTTGACAGTTATTCGTGCTACAGTGCCACAAACTTTTCTTGGCCGGCGGCTGAAATTGGTACTATTAGAAGTGACATACTTTCATTGTCAGTTAGCTCTCAAATACATCGATTACAGCGACGCTCTTACCGGTGAAGAAAAGTTTGTGGCACTGTACTTTTGATGCTTGGAAAAATCGCTATTTAACGTCAAGCGGGAACTGGGAGTGAGGTAGTGGGAAAAATAATAAAATAATCGCTTTGTTCAGAAATTAAAGGCATTTCTTTGAAAATTTTGAAAATTGTCACCCTAGATCAAACTTACTTAAATTATTGTAGGTTCCTAACAGGGTGTTATGTACTCTACTTAATAATTTACTTATTCGATCTGTATCACCAATGTACATGATTTTGCAATAAATATGAATATGACAACATCTTGAGGTACTGTGGACGCTTATTTTAAAATTTTGCCGTGCATTTTTTTTCACATAAACCGCATTAATATATCAAAAATTGAATCAATTCAGTAAAAAAAAAAGTTTGATGGCGTCTTAGTTTGATAAAAAAATATTTTCTCTAACTTTGACGAACCATCTTTAAAATATATAATACAGGGTGTTAAAAGACCGCCAACAGACCTGAAAGCCACGCATACTAGACACCAAAACAAAGTACTTTTTCGATAAATTATTGGTGGGAAATGATTTTGGTTTTTTAGGTTATAATTATGAAAAATATTTTATCACGCAATGGACGTGTAACGCACAGAAGTCATATTGCGCAAGCGTAGGTGTAAGTTTATGTTCCTTAAGCTTGAAGTGCCGATGTTTAGAATACATTGCGGGTTGCAATTTTAACATCGTTTTTTGTAAGAAATATTCATAATTTTGATATGGCTTCTTGAGAAGATATGTTAAGGACTAGATACTGAATACCTTTCTGCAAAAAAAAGTTTTGAAAAGTCCGACTTTGAACCTCATTATCTCGGAAACCGTTGATTTCCCAGGCATAGTTCCTTGGGAAAAAATGTTCCTTATGATGAGGAGAATACGTGGTTTCCCGCTTAGTTGGTGGTCTTTTAACACCCTGTATATGACCTGGCAATTTCAAGTGTCAAGTTCTGGCAAGTTGTCTGAAAAATTGGCACATTAAGTCAAAGTTTAAATATGGTACAAAATTTGAAACTTTGATTTCACTATAAAAAAAATTATTTTTGTCCCTACAGAATATGGAGTAGAAATGGTTTAATTTTTTGGTGTCTTAGTTATGAATGTATATGTATTATGAATGTATGTTTTTTAGATTGAAGGGTGAAACAAATCTTATATTCATATTTTAATGTATACTACATGGCGAATATTTTCGGTGGAGCAGCAAGGACACCCTGTATACAGGGTGGCCCAAACATAGACGTCAAGCGAGAAAATCTAGATAGCTGACACTGAGGGCTACCCGAATCACCCCCATGTATGTACAGCCATTTTTCGTCGTTTAGAAGTTATGAGGCTTTTAAGGTTATTTTGAAAAAAAAAACATAGCCTTGGATTTTATTTTGTAACTTTTTTTCTTTTGAATTTTCAGAGATATTTTTTATTTTTTATGGTCTCAGATAATTTATCTATCACCAAAAAAATAATGATCAGCTATGGACCAAAAGGAGCTATGGAGCTATTCTAGAAAGAACTTACCTCAATTTTGATCCAAAAATGTTGTTTTCGAGAAATCATCACTGAAATAGTTAGTATGGACAAAGAGCATAGGTATCAAAGAGCATGGTATGGAGCAAAAATTAAGTAGTCTGAAGGACTTTTTTTTTATTTCAAAAACTTCCCTTAGTGCTCAGAATAGTACAAAAAACTTGTCACTTTATGGGGCTTTTATTCAAGTAATGAAGAATGTCCGTGGGTCTGTTAAATCACTTGAAACTTTATGACCGTGTAGCCTAAAAATTTTGAAATACACCTGTTTTTGTTTCATTCAAATCGAGCCAGTAGTTTTAAAGTTACGACGGTTTTAGTTTCCGTCCTTTTGGAGTTTTTCGCGCGAGCGCGGCAAACTCGCGTGACGTCACAACTCTACACGCACCCGACACATACACCGTAACACTCATTCAAACGGCTGTATCTTTGGAACCGTACTAGGTAGCCAGTTGAAATTTTAAGAGATTATGTTTTATTATGGTGGATTACCCAAGAAATAATAAAAATAAAAAAATATTAAAAAATAAGAGGGGTCCCCATACAAAAAACGTTGTTTTATACTTTTTGCTCTTTAGAAAAAACGGTAAGAAATACAAGCATCAAACTTGGTATGATTATAGGACTTACTCCATAGTATAACAAAAAAATATAAAAAACGGTCAAGCGCAACTCGGACTCACGCGCCGAGGGTCCGTATAACCAGTTTTTTTTAATGTATGGTGGTACAGAAATCTCAGTGCGCGATTTCTACTCGCACTTGGTCAGTTTTTATGTGTGTTTAGTCAGTGTTACAGTAGTGTTTTAATATAATATTACTTAGTTATAACGTTAAAAATTCGCTTGGCACAGATTTTAAAGCCGCAAGCTCTGTTTAAAATATTCCCTAGCACGGGTTTGTACTTAAAATAATATATTCTTACTTAGCTATGGATGACGACTTTGAAAAATGAAAAATGACCTGACTAAACACACAAAAAAACTGGCCAAGTGCGAGTAGAACTCGCGCACTGAGAGTTCCCTACCGCCATACAATAAAAAAACTGGTTATACGGACCCTCGGCGCGTGAATCCGAGTCGCGCTTGACCGTTTTTAGGGTTTCGTACCCGAAGGGTTCCACACGGGACACTATTACTAAGACTCCGCTGTCTGTCCGTCTGTCTGTCTGTCCGTCTGTCTGTCCGTCTGTCCGTCAGTCTGTCACCAGGCTGTATCTCATGAACCATGATAGTTAGACAGTTGTTTTCACAGATGATGTATTTCTAATGCCGTCATAACAACAAATACCAAAAATCAGAATAAAATAAACATTTAAGGAGGCTCCCATACAACAATTGTTTTTTTTTCACCTTTCTTATAGATGGTAAGGAACCCTTCGTGCGCAAGTCCGACTCGCACTTGGCCAGTTTTTATATTATTTTGTTATACTATGGAGTAAGCCCTATAATCATACCAAGTTTGTTGCTTGTATGTCTTACCGTTTTTTCTATAGAGCAAAAAGTATAAAACAACGTTTTTTGTATGGGGACCCCTCTTATTTTTTAATATTTTTTTAATTTTTATTATTGATTTGGTAATCTACTATAATAAAACATAATCTCTGAAAATTTCAACTGGCTACCTAGTACGGTTCCAAAGATACAGCCCTTTGAATGAGTGTTACGGTGTATGTGTCGGGTGCGTGTGGAGTTGTGACGTCACAGCAGCTGACGACCGCGCGCCCGTCGCACAGGTAGTTTAAAATTAAATATCTCGAGAAATATAAGTCGTATCAAAAAAATTTTTTCACCCAAATTTTCCATTTTTAATAGAGTGTATGGTAAGATAAAAATCAAAAGTTGATGGTATTCTTCATTCGCGATCAAAGTCGAAAAACTGGAGTTGGAAGAAATTTTATTTCATTTTCAATGTCTATGTTTGGGCCACCCTGTATAAATTAAATTATAAACCATTTTTTCTTTTAGGCTGAAATGGTGTCCTTCTTCAGAAAAATATTTTGACTTTTTCATTTGGAATTAAAAGTGCAAAGTGTTGTATGTAACGTTTTGAAAACTTGATTAAATGCGCCAATTTTTCAGATAACTTGCCAAGGGTATTATGTATTTTTTTTAAAAGATGGCCCATCTTTTCACAAAAAATATTTTCACTAACATACGTTAGTGAAAATATTTTTTCAAATTAAAACTTCATCAAACTTTTTTTTAAGTCAACTTAAGGGGTTAATTGTTTCATTTATAAATCCAATTTGATATAAGGGTTATGTAAAATAAAAAAACACGGCATAATAAGAAAATATGCCTCAAACAGTACCTCTATATGTGGTCCAGGGATACCATTTTCAAAATTTAAAAAAAAATGTCCCTATTTTCTAAACGAAGCAACCAGGATCGTAATAGCCTGCCCTTTTACCCATTTCCCGCTTGACGTTGAATTACGGGACACCCTGTATATTTTTCAAAATCTGTATTTGCCACTCGTAATACTTTTGCAATATAATGATTTTATTTTCGGACAGTTTTTCTGCTTATAATCCGCGCGGAATGAGAATGGGATGCGACCTTTTGGAACTGAGACGCGCGCGGTAAGCAAACTCGCGACGATGCAACCTTGTCAAAGTAAAATTCAATATGTTTTCGATAGACTTTGACAAGGTTCCATCCCATTCTCATCCCGCACGCATTATACCTACTGCCGATTTCTGAATTGAGAAATTCGCTAAGCAAATACGCAAAAAAAGGTGACACAAACCATCCTTATGTATTTACTTAGTAAAATTCTCAATGCAGAAACCGGGCCTATAACGGTTAATGGTGCTGCCCTTGTACTCAGAACTATATTACGGTAGTATAGGATGACGTCACAATACAGGGCGTCCCACAGCTTTGCCACATGGAGGGAAAGTACCTTAAAATTCATGGTCTTCCTTTTATTTCTGACACTATGTTATTTTGCAAAAATAATCCTCATGATGAAGCCTTTCGATCGGTATGATAAAGCTACAGGGTAATTATTTTTTTCATGTAACGGGTTCGATTCCCGGTTCAACCATGTAAGTATTTAAATATCTATGAATGCAGTTTAAATTGTTTTAAAAATCCCCGCTTGACGTTGAATTACGGGACACCCTGTATATTTTTCAAAATCTGTATTTGCCACTCGTAATACTTTTGCAATATAATGATTTTATTTTCTGACAGTTTTTCTGCTTACCTACTGCCGATTTCTGAATTGAGAAATTCGCTAAGCAAATACGCAAAAAAAGGTGACCAAACCATCCTTATGTATTTACTTAGCAAAATTCTCAATGCAGAAACCGGGCCTATAACGGTTAATGGTGCTGCCCTTGTACTCAGAACTGTATTACGGTAGTATAGGATGACGTCACAATACAGGGCGTCCCACAGCTTTGCCACATGGAGGGAAAGTACCTTAAAATTCATGGTCTTCCTTTTATTTCTGACACTATGTTATTTTGCAAAAAATAATCCTCATGATGAAGCCTTTCGATCGGTATGATAAAGCTACAGGGTAATTATTTTTTTCATGTAACGGGTTCGATTCCCGGTTCAACCATGTAAGTATTTAAATATCTATGAATGCAGTTTAAATTGTTTTAAAAATTAAAATAATGTCTTCTTTCAGTAAAATGTTCCATCTACAATATTTAAGGTACTTTCCCTCCATGTGGCAAAGCCGTGGGACGCCCTGTATAATGCAAGCCAGCCGGGCGAGTCTTTAGAACCTGTGCACTAAAGTTGCTATAACTTCGTAATTTCTCATCCGATTTCAATTTTTTTTTCACAGAAAATATTATTTTTGATGTCTCTATAAACTGAATACCCCTTCAGCCACGTTCGTAACCAAATTTTCGTAACCAGTTACGAATGTGGACTTTTTATCGCTGTTTCGTAACCAGCTACAAGCCAGTTACTTACTTGGTTCAAAACGCGAATGATCCTCATTGAGCTACCGAGCCAAGTAACTGACGAAGCTAATTTGAGAACCTCATTGTTAAGCGTCTCGTCACTGGTGTGATAGTTTCTTCACCACGTAATCCATAAACACCGTGTAAGTAGATTATAATTTAGACACACCTAAACAATATGTAACTTTCATAGTTCATCTCGATGAGCATTGCAGCAAACCGCCGCTAAAGCGCGCGCTTCGGCCGCTGGGGGTTTGAGCTAACAATAGGCGGGCAAATTTCACGCAACATTATGTCGATGGAGGCGCGGGCAGCCGAGAGAGACGGGGGCCGCTACCAATCCTCTAGGTACCTATGGCCCGGTTTCTGAGTTGAGAATTTTGCTAAGCAAATGGGTAAGTATCGTCCTGTCTCTGCAGATTTCTCACAAAAGAGCGTGACAGAGCGATACGTAAGTATGTGCTTAGTAAAATTCTCAAATCAGAAACCGGGCCTTTATGTATGTCGAGTGCCACTCTTTTAGAAAAACCTTTGAGTAAAGCAGTCGTAAGTCGTACGTAGTGGCCATCTATCTATAGGTACCTATGTACAAGACATTAACCATGGGGGTCGTGCGGCTTTGATCTCCGATTTCGCCTTGTATTGTTTTTGCAAAATTGTTTTGTTTTTGTGTTCGATGGTTTACTTTACTATGCGTCCGTAACACTTCTCCTAATCCAATACAATTAGCATCTCAAGATCACTGTGGTTATCGAATGGTAGGTACCTAGGTATTATCGTAACGTCACAGCCGTGGTTATCCTCAGAACACGCACGTAGAGTCACGTGTCACGTGCTCGGGCGGGACTGGGTCGCTTCAAGCACGCTGCGGGTCTGATGTGCAGTGAATCGATGCAGCCCCCTGCCCGCGCCAGCCAAAGCCCAGAGCGGAGCGCCGCATGTTGCAACTTTAGGGCGAGCTGCATACTCACCTTACCGCAGAAACTAACTTAGGTACTTTGCACCCCTAAATACTTTCAACATTGCGCTCATCTGTCTGATTCGGGAATTTCGGGATTATTTGAAACGACTCGACCTATCGTGAAAAACAGGGGGAAATCACCATACAGATTGGGTGCGGTGATTTTTTTTTGTAGTTCGGTACTTATATCGGAATTTAACAAAAATTTTGTTTGGCTGGCTCTTTTAGAATCAGCCCAAATATGTTTGAAGTATATCTCCCCCACGGGACATGCATTGCCTAGTGTGGGGGTTAGCATAATTATGTAAAATTAAGACGTATTTTAAATATAAAATAACAATAGTTATGTGGAAAGTATTGTTTTTCCGCCACCAAAAGTTTCGAGGTCGCAAACTTAGATTTGGCATAACAACCGGATACCAAAACTATCCTGATAAAAAAATCTATACAAACGAACATCTTTGTGTGTCGATCGGCCAAATGAGATATACATATGTTGATCGAGTGCGACAGGCAGTGCAGGCAGCGATAAACGACGAAGCCAATAACAAAGGCTCACGGTGGGATGGGCCTGCTTCACAGAGGGGCCTACCTCAATCCTGCGCTGCGCTGCAGATCGGTCGCCTTCATTAGCATAAACCGTCTTTGTAGAGATCATGTTCACTAGTGACCAGTGAGCCAGCCGGCCAGGGGCCTTAGCCTGTGACACAATGGTGCCAAAATGGGCTCCCGGTTGACGATTTCAATTACGATTTATTAATGCTGTCGGTCCAGTGTCGGTCCTTTTAATATTTTTGTAGTACAGCAAAGAATATAATGAGTCTAATTCTAGAGGATTAGTTCGCTGGTTGTAGGAGAACAACGAAAAAATCCCGGTTTTGTCCTTATACCTGGGACGCATTGATACGCCATTGTGTTACAGGCACGAGGTAACGTCCTATGCTTGTGGATCTACCACGAGTTGAACACTGGTGATAAGACCATTAAACGCTGATAATTAATTTCACTTGGAGAAGCCAAACGACAGGGCACCTAGGTGTAGGTACGTACGAGTATAAGTACCTTACTGTCTTCATGGCCACTATTCGCACTCACAAAAACCTCAACTAAACCGTGACGAAAAATGTGTGCGAAATCCGGGCACGTTTTTTCGCGGAATACCCAACTGAACAATTTGTCTTACTTACATGTGAGAATTAACTTTATGATCCCGAAAAATATTGCCCGCAATTAAGGTCAACAAATGCCGGTATAGCGTGTGCTCTCAGCAATTAGGTAGATAGGACGTGACCACACCGCAGGGGTAGGTGTTAAAAGATTTTTACTTCATATCTCAGCCGCAAATGTTCATGAAGGTTCATCACCGCACCGCACCGTAGATTAAACTTTATTACGGTGCCCTCTCGTAACCCAAAATTATTGTACCTACTGACTTAGGACCTACCTACTTACTTAATATTCAACTCATACTGCCGATTTCTGAATTGAGAAATTCACTTAGCAAATATCTTCGTAAGTAGGCATCGTCCTATCTCTGCAGATTTCTCACAAAAGAGCGTGACAGGATGATACTTAAGTATTTGCTTAGTAAATTTCTCAATTCAGAAACCGGGCCATAGCCTGTAGGTTATTCTACTCACCTCATTGAGGGAAGCTCAACTAGCATTTAGAAAATGCAGCGGTAGGACTCTACTGTCCTATTTTTTAAGGGAAAGATGTAGGTACAACAATAAAGATACTACCTAGCTAAAATATGAGCAGCGTAATTTCACTGTAAGGTTAGCGCGGAGGCTGGGATGGCTGTGGTCCCGTGAACAAGTCCTCTGAACCAGTTCCCCTGTAAATGGGTCAGAGAGTCAGAGGCTACTCGGCCCGCCGTCGCCCCTCCCCCTACCCCGGCCCCCAATCCCTCCTCCCGCATCCCAAACCACCCCGTTTCCATACTGTGCCCCGTGCATAATTGAACACTCGGAAAATTATTGTCACGCCTGATACGAACTGCAAGTACTGCAACTGTTAATTAAGCAATCGTGAGGTCACGGAGGCTCAAACTTTTGAATAAATCCTTGTAGACTCAAACCCGTGATTAAGGGCACAAATTACGCCCCAAATTATGATCCTTCTCAATCAGCCTTTAGTGGGAATCTCTATCTCAAAATCTTTTTAAGTTAAGTAGGTTAAAGTTTTTATTCTTTTGTATGAAACGTAACGTCAATCAAGTTTTGTTTCATTCATATGAAATGGAAAATGGCACCTAGAAAAGATTTTTAATATATTTATTTCATTTTTTTTTGGTCTCTTTGTTCAGAAATTATAAGCATCTCTGACAAATTTGAAAATGCGCCAATTTTTCAGCCTGCTTGCCAAGGGAAAGATATAAGTTTTTTAATCAGATGGAGCGTCAATATTAGCGAACAAGTTTTTTCCTTGTTTTTTCAAACTCCATCAAACTTTATTTTTTTTAGTCAATTTATCGACGCGATTTGATATTATTTATTACTAAGGATTTTGTGAAAAAAAAAAAATCACGGCAAAACTGGAAAATATGCGACTACAGTAGGTACAGTCGACCACACGCTAGGATACCCCTTTTTGCTCAATTGGCGCCCCTATGCCACGCGCGGTAACAGCTGCCATAGGGTATGTGTGAATGTGGCCGTCGGTACCTCATTATGTGGTGAGGATGACAAAAAAAAATTTTCAAAGATATGCCTATAATTTCTGAACGAAGCTACCAGGATTTTTTAAAATTATTTTTCCTAGTACACAAGACAGCAAGACGACCCTTACATGCTAGCACACTACTTGGTTACATTACGGGCGACTTTTCAACAAAAGTGTACAGTCTGACGTGCTGTCGTATGTACCGTTATGATATTACCTGTCCTTTCACCCAGTTCCCGCTAGACGTTGAATTACGGGACACCCTGTATACCTATAGTTGTCAGAACCGTTTTCCTGTAGCTATAGGTAACGATTACGATGCTGCCATTTCTGGTCGTACTTGAAGTGGGTGTGTAAAGCGAGTGCGTGTGATTATTTGTTGCAGGCGGCAGTGCCCGAGGGCATGACGTTTCCCGGGCCGCTGCCGGACGTGGCGGAGCGCTGCGGGCGCTGGGCGCCGGACTCGCTGTCGGCTTCGGCCTCCGGCAGCTCGGACGAGAAGCCTACGCCGCGGCGGCCGCGCTGGCGCATCGCGCTCGCCGCCCTCGTGGTGCTGGCGGCGCTCGGCGCGGCGCTGGCGCTGCCGCTGGCACTCGGCGGCGGAGGCCGCGCCACTCCCGAGCAGCGCCTCACCACCGTGCGCAAACTGCTGCGCGACTCGCCGCTCGTCGACGGACACAACGACCTCGCCTGGAACGTGCGAAAGTTCCTCCATAACAAAATCGGCGATTTCAACTTGAGCGCGGGCCTCGAGAGCCTCGAGCCGTGGGCGCGCTCGCGCTGGTCGCACACGGACATCCCACGGCTGAGGCTCGGCCAGGTCGGCGCGCAGTTCTGGTCGGCGTACGTGCCCTGCGGCGCCCGGGATAGGGACGCCGTACAACTAGCGCTAGAGCAAATGGACGTTATTAAACGAATCGTAGATATGAACGCGGCACATTTAGCATTAGCCACGGACGCCGCGGAGCTTCTGGAAGCACACCGGGATGGCCGCATAGCGTCCCTCATCGGTGTGGAGGGAGGGCACGCGCTCGGCGACTCGCTGGCGGTACTGCGCGCCGTCTACCAGCTCGGTGCGCGCTACCTTACCGTCACGCACACATGCGACAACCGCTGGGCGCACGCCGCGGGCACGCCCGGCGGACTCACGGAGTTCGGGCGCGCCGTCGTGCGCGAGATGAACCGCCTCGGCATGATCGTGGACCTGTCGCACGCCGGCGAGGAGACCGCGCGCGACGCGCTCGAGACGTCGCAGGCGCCCGTCGTGTTCTCGCACTCGGGCGCGGCGGCGCTGTGCAACTCGACGCGCAACGTGCCCGACGAGCTGCTACGCATGATCGCGGCCAACGGCGGCGTGGTGATGGTGAACTTCTACGCGAAGTTGGTGACGTGCGGCGAGCGCGCGACCGTGGAGGACGTGGTGGCGCACATCAAGCACGTGCGGCGCGTGGCCGGCGTGGAGCACGTGGGGCTGGGCGCGGGCTACGACGGCATCGACGCGCCGCCGACGGGGCTGGAGGACGTGTCGCGCTACCCGCACCTGCTGGCCGAGCTGCTGCGCGACCCGGACTGGAGCGAGGAGGACGTGCGGCTGCTGGCCGGTATGAACGTGGTGCGCGTGCTGCGGCACGTGGAGCGCGTGCGCGACCAGTGGCGCCGCGCCGCCGTGCTGCCGGGCGAGGAGGCGGCGCCGGCGCGGCGCGGGGACTGCGCCTACGGCCCCGCGTGACGCCGGCTGCGCGCCGCGCCCGTCGGCGGCCCTCCTCGTACTGCTCAATATTGACACTTGTTGATCGTAGTTATACATGTATATTAGTGTCCAAATGTGATTTAGCGAATAAAATAATCTCTACCTGACCTCGATGCACAAATTGTTTAGCTAAGGAGGGCGCGCGGGCCCCTCGGCCGGCGGCGCTCCGCCGCTGAACTTTCTCCATCCATGCACACGACTTCGTTGACGAAAGCTCAATGCGATCCGTGACTTGTATGATGTGAGCCACGAAGATTATAAAAGAAAATGTGTTTATAGAAAAATAAATATTCTTTATTTATATTTGACTGTGTTTTTGTTTTGCTTTGTAGGTATGTACGGTGGGCCACAGTCACAGATACCCCATGGCAGCTCTTAACGCGCGCGGCATAAGGGCGCCAATCGAACAAAAAGGGGTATCTTTGGTGAGGCTGGCTGTACCTATGTAGAGTCATTTGGGGTAAACGTGCGCATTTTTTGCCTTTCAAGCCATATTATGGCCCGGTTTCGGAGTTGAGAATTTTACTAAGCACATACTTACGTATCGCTCTGTCACGCTCTTTTGTGAGAAATCTGCAGAGACAGGACGATACTTACCCATTTGCTTAGCAAAATTCTCAACTCAGAAACCGGGCCTAGGTGTTTTAAATAATAAAGCTAAGGAAATAACAACATGTTCTTCACATAGAGCATTTATTTGACTATGAATGAAAAATGAAAAATGCATATACAAATGAAATGTATTTCTTTTTACGATAAATAATTTAAAAGAGAAATCGGGAATGCGTTCACTTGCCCCGTGTTTCGGGTAACCGTGCGCACCCCTAAGGGGTAAGTATACGCATTATTTGGTAAGGCACAAAACAATAACAAAACAGATATTTTGTTCAAAATATGTCTTTGATAGTTTCTTGCTGTTAATTCGGTCTTATTTATGATCATAAATGTAATCAGTCTTTGAGCTTAATCATAGCTTTAAGCCTTAGCAATTTGTTGTTCTATCGCTCCGGTTAGATTGGGTTTTTTTTTCGTATAGCATAATAATATTTTCGCGGCATGACGATACTGTAACCTAAAAACATGCTTATGAGAAGTGTACCAGAAAATAAAGAAGGTAAGTCGTAATTTTTTTTTCTCATACTTATTGCTAGTGTGACCCTTGCGCACACTTTCCCTAGGGAGCCAAAATACAAATTAATGTTGATATTGGTTTAAGCAACAAACATAACCATAATATTATTTCTCACACATCTAGAAGAATATGGTCATTAATAATGAGTCATTATCAAATAAAACATGATTTACCAGTATCGGATCCGAAACTTGGACAACGGAAAACGTTAACGAAACGTCACGCGGTGCAGTACCATATAAAAACTAGTATAACAACCACTCTGGGGTCCTCGTTTTGCCCAAAGTAACCCCCCCTCCCCCTCCCTTAGTTCCGGAGATATAAGCGATTCGTACACTTACCCACTGCGCTCAGTTACTCCGAATGACTCTACCTACCTACAGTCAGCCACAGGCTAATGTATTTTTTCGATTCACTTCCCACTCGCGTAACCGCGTAAGGGCTACCATGGGGTATCCTAGCGTGTTGCTGTCCTTAGACCTTACCTATAGGCACACGTATAATACGCGCGCGATGAGAATGGGAGGGGACCTTGTCGAAGTCAATCGAAAACCTACTTTATTTTACTTTGACAAGGTTGCTAAAACGCGAGTTTATTTACCGCGCGCGTCTTAGTTCCAAATGGTCGCAATCCCATTCTCATCCCGCGCTGATTATAGTAGGTATGTATAGGTAGGGAACCAACAGGGCCCTAGCCTGTAACGCAATGGTGCCAAAATGGGCTCCCGGTTGACGGTTTCAATTACGATTTATTAATGCTGTCGGTCCAGTGTCGGTCCTTTCGGATTAGTTCGCTGGTTGTACCTACGAGAACAACGAAAAAAATCCCGGTTTTGTCCTTCTACCTGGGACGCCATTTGATACGCCATTGTGTTTTGTTACAGGCTAAGGCCCCAGGGCAAGTGCCCCAGTATCGTTATGACCTGCTCTTTCACCCAGTTCTCGCTTGACGTTGAATTACGAACACCCTGTAGATATAGTTCCTGTGGTAGTTAGGTACGGAACATTTTTTTGTTAGGTATGTTGAATCAACTACTACCTACCTACTGCCTGAAAGCTACCTACAGCTTCACGCTAGGATACCCATCATACCCATGATGGTAGCTCTGATTGCGCGCGGCATAGGTCAGTGCGTAATCGACATAGGGGCATCTACCCTACTGCCATTTTTTTGTCTTTTTTCTCTATCTTCCTTCCTAGAATCCTAGACTACAAAAATCTCGCAGAAAGTACCTGCAGGACTTTTTTGTTATTTTGGAACTTTGGCACACCTTACCTTCAGAACGAAGTTGTAGCCAGACTAGTTGTTGTCCGGAAACAATAAGGCTTTTCTGCCTTATTGTTTCCGGACAAAAGAATAACAAATGTTACAACACCAGCGAACAGAAAAAAACTAGGCCTAGGCCCCAGGTCCTAGGTCCTAGGTCCTAGGCCCCAAGGTCCTAGGTCCTAGGCCCTAGATCCTAGGTCCTAGGTCATAGGTTCTAGGTGCTAGGTCCTAGGTTCTGGGTGCTAGGCGAAATTCCATACAACTTTTCTGGCGCCTAATCAAAGTTGCCCGGAAGTCCGCCTTGCTCAAAGAAGACATTACGAGCTTTTTTGAGTAAAGTCTCTTATTACGAGATCGATGACGATTCGATTCGATTCGTCATTTGCAGTCGGCTAGACATATTTTTATTCTGGTAATACTTGGGTTAGACCACAGATTACAAAAAAGAAATTACCACTCCTCCTGTCAAAGTCAATCATCTGTCATCTGTCTGTCAAACCAATGAAAGTAAATTTATTCGTAAAGTGTAAATTATCTGGTTTTTCCGTTGAATTCTACCTTGTATTGTTTTTATGTTTTGAGCAAAGTGCAAACACTTTAAAATATAGGCATGCACTGCTCCACTGACACTCTAATAACATAAGGTAAGGATATTCAATTCCAAACATATTTAACGCATAACAAGTTAGGTATTTTGTGACAGACAGTGAACCTTTTCGCAACTCCTCTATATTGCATGCAGCATACCTTGAGTCAAGGATGGATCAGCAAGGTTGGTTTTTACCAGTGACGTTAGGCTCTAGGCGTTGCTTATTAGCTCACTGACACGGCGAATGATTTTACTACATGCCAACTGCATCTAGCTTAATTAGATCTCTTATCAGAGTTGTTTGTTATCCTTCTTCCTCATACTATTTACTTCAGTATTTGTACTTAACATATTTCCAAACGGCACCCCCTACCTACCTTACAGCAACAGATATAACCAATGGGGAACTTCTTGTAGTTATGGAAATCTTATTTATTTGGATGATTTATGTATTTTGTGTTATAGCATAACTGTTCTTTAATGGAAATTGTCTTTTCATCGTTCTAAAAAATTCCACACATTTTGTAGTTACTTTATTTTTCTAGATACATTTAACAAGTCTGTGTCAACCTTATTGGAGAGGAAAGTGCGAGGCTGGCTGAGTGGAGTGTTGGACGACATGCGGCGCAGCAGCCCAGTGCAGCAGTGGCTCGACTCGCTTCCTGCCGAGCCCTCGGAGCCTGCCGAGCACTCCGCAGAGGAGCTCCCCAAACCTGTGCTTGATGCCACAGACACTAAAGGCGAAGAGAGTACACTAGAACCATCACCAGAGATTGATCAAAATAACGAAACTGATACATTCAAAGAGGATCCAGTCCCCGATGACAACACATTAGAAGTTCCTAGTAAAGACCTTTGGAAGCGGAAGTCATTGGAGAGTGGGGTCCTTACATCTACTCCGGTGCAGGAGAAAACCAAGAAGCTTCAGAGAGATTACTCTGTGCAGTCTGAGGGATGTGCTGTTAGACTGAAAAACCCTTTGTTAAGAGATAGTTCATTGCAGGTTTGTTGTTGCTTTATTGTCTTTACATCTAGATCTTTACAATACCATGCTATACTCCTAGAAAAAAATTGTGTTCAGATCTATTGTAGTGACTACCCATACATTCTGCAATCCTCTTAGCTTGGAATACATACATTCATATTATTCCTATTGTTCTCTGAAATAAATAGCTCTGTAAGTGTAGGATCAACAGCTCTGTAAGTGACATACAATAAAGTTTATTTTTCTGTCCACAGTCGGATGCAAGTGGGTCCAGCGGCAGCTCAGTGCTGAACGTTCTCGGCGCGCGCAAGGTTGACGCCGAGTCGGTGCTGCTGGCGCTGGGGTTTGGGCCCAGCGAAAAGCAACAGAGACTGCAGAGAATACCTGACAGATTCCTAGTACCATCAAAGGTAACTACTAAATGATAACCCTAAGTTGTATGGGCCTATGTGACAGAAAACATTGTGAGGCTCAGTTGCCAAGTACCTATTGACCTTGTCAATCATTTTCACTATAAATCAAACCTATTTAAAAAAATACAGTCGAATTTTGGGGTACATAATTAATTACATTCAACCTACACACTAAAGGGTAAACAAAGGCAGCAATTCAGTGTTTTGCTAGTATTCCAGTCCTACCAAAGAATCCCAAAGGAGTGTCAATTGATAAGTCAACAACATTTTATCCTTATTTTCAGCTCAAGGGAATAAGCACAGAAAACTTCATAAAGGAGGAGCAGCACTCAATGCGGATGCATGACTGTGGTATATTTGGATATAGGGGCTTGACTGGTAAGTGAATTTTTAGATCATATCTACTAATTGGTATAATAATTAAGGCAACCTAAACTCGATCAAAGGGTAACGGAAAAACTTACTGACTAAACAGAACAGAATTAACAGGGAATGATAGAATTTGGTTTTAAATATTTGCTATAATATCAACTTATAAAAAATAACTTTGCTGTTGGTGTTTACGTAGTGTTTTAACGTTTTACTTAACACAAGGCTACTAACCAATGTAACTACTAACAGAACACTGCACGCCTGTGTGCCGCTTCATGAAACCTGTTCCGCCGACATGGCACAGGTCATATCAGGTTCCAGATATAGCTGTGCAGTAAGTAACACTTATGTTTCATTCATTTATAAAATAACCTTTGACTTACCTACTTATATATTTATTTACTAACTTTGCATATGCACGGGTTTTCTACAATTTCGACTATGATAGATAATCTATGATTTGTCATCGGATTCGCTCGCACCTTTATCATTTCAGTCAGAGGTAGTTTGGCTACAACTTCGTTCCCTATGTGTGCCAACTTTACATCTTTAACCGATGTGTTTGCAGGGAATCCTCATGTTCCACCGTCGACAATTGTAGCTAAGATAATAGAGTGTATACTGGAGGGCGACGACAGCCGCGAGGCGGCGCTGCAGGCGCGACACTCGGTCGCAGACATCCGCAGCGCCGCGCAGCTCGCGCGACCGCGACCGCGCCGCGACACCTGACTCAGACCGACACTATATCGAGGCACATTTTATAGCGAAAAACACAATGGAATGAGTGAATATAAATCTTCTTCTCTCAGATAGTAGACTCAGACTTACAGATTTATGAGTACAATCAGGATTTTTATCTCATTGGAGTAATGGAGCATTAGACTCGATGAGGAAGGTTTCAAATAATCCGGCCCTTCGGCGGTATTCCTTCAAATAGTGTAAGTCGCCCAATGATGTGGACCTTCTTAACTTCTTATTATGTTTGAAACCAAAGATATAATCCGTGCGGGATCAGAATGGGATAATACCTTTTGGAACTGAGACACTCGCGGTCCTGTAGCGTCAGCATTTCGGCAAACTCGCGTCGAAACTTGCTTGTGTTTTCTGTGCGCGTGGGTGTCTGCTCGAGTTTTATCACGTTTTATTCAATTAATGCAATAACATTGAATCGTTTTAGGTTACAACCATTGAACATTTTTGTGTATTTCCAATTTCATAACCCTATGATAGAACGTAGAACTAACAATTTTTGTACTGACGCTACTCGAGAACTGTCATTTTCGATTCAGTTCCAAAAGGTATTATCCCATTCTGATTCCGCACGGATTATAAATGAATCATGATCCTGCATTTAAGTATAATAATAAAATTATCATCTGAAATATTGTGTTCAGCAACCTCGGAGAAAACATAACATATCTTACACTTTCTAGTGTGTACTTTAAAATAAATAAGATGTTAGAATTTCTTCAGATCAAGAGATATTGTGAAAATAAATTGAGTGACTGCAACTTCTACATAATACCACACAGTTTATGTTTTTTACTTGCCATTAGAGATTGTTTTACTCTTTTAATGTTATGTGCGAGTCAATGCTGTTATCTTGTTTTGCATTTAGCTACTCCTATTAGATGCTTCAATTATTATTATAAAAGTCACCTGGCTGTGTGAATATTTAGATCTTTTTGATTAAGAACCTATGTAGCAATAGGAATTAGGATCTTTCGGTTTATAGGATGGTTTCTTAGTTTGAGTGTTAGGTTTTACGTAAGTCACAAACTATTTAACTTCATTCGAACGTGTCGTCGTAGGCCTTTTTCATAATGAATTTTTCTATTTATATCTTAAAATTTTTAATATACCGACATAGATAGTCTATTTACAACTATTTAAAATATCTCCTACTTATTCATATTAGTCTGTAAAGTGCCACTAATTATGATAGATTAGAATAATAGAAACAAAACTAATTCCTTTGGAGTGAGTGAGTAAAAAATGGAGATTAGAGGTTTTAAAAGTCTTAATTCTCTGTGCCTTATTTACATAAAAGTTTCACTTATAACTTGTTTTAGAATATTAACAAATAACATAGACCTATACTTAATAATTTATTCAAAATTATTTTATCACCAAATTGATGGTTGAACTGCATGGAATATTATTCAATCCCTATAAACTATTGCTCATTTTGTGTTTGTGACGAATCTTAGGTTATAAGTGGTTTGGAGTGGGATCAATGTAGACGGAAATCAAAATATACTACTTTTGTCAGCATACAATAGTTATTTTATTGTGCCTTCTTGCAATTTTTAATAATACGTATATTTGTTGTACCAACCTCCGAACTTTTCTTTTCGGATGCAATACTTTCGGAACTCGTCGAATACTATCATAAGAAACACAAACGGAAGGGAAAGGAACCACCTGCAACAATAGATAGAAATGTTTTAGTACCTATCTATCCGACAGCTCCTACTTACATACTGTCCATTAACTCTCGAAATTAAATGGCATCAATTTTAAAGGGAAATTATAAGTCAAGCCACAAAGTTTTTTTTTGGCCACGTGATCTAACTTCTCATTTTATAAGTAAGCCACGGGAAAATAAGATAGCTTCTAATAAACTAATTCGTCTTTTTTACATCGACAACTAAATATTCCAAAGAAAGCGTCAAGTAAAGTTCAACAATTATTTTAACTTGTCCATTGATTTATTTATTGCAACCTGATTTACTAACTCAGCCACGGATTTTACAACTCATCACCATTATACGTTTTACAGCTTCAACATAAGCTCCTCAAAAGAATATAATTCAAGCTTCAATACACAACCTCATATATTACAACTTAGCATGTAAATTAATAGGTACATCATATTCTTTTCTTGTGAAAAAAGCCACTATACGATTTGGGACTCGACAGCGACCAGCCATTTGCACCAATCAGAGAGCGCCATTCGATTTACGTACCGACGAGTAGTCACGTGTGTTTGTGACTACGTATCAGTTGCGTTTTTTTTACTCAATATACTTCCAGAAAAATGCTCCTACCGAAATAAAAAAAATACAGTCAGTTGCCCCTATTTTTCCTCGTATCGAATATGTATGTAACTTAATTTTGGCAAAAATGTCAGTTGCGTCTTTTTTTCTTATGACGGCAGTATATCTTTATTTTAATTACTTTAAGTAAAATAATGGTATTTCAAAGTACACGAATTGATTTAAAAAAAAAGCATTTTATTTTGTTTCCCTTCAATAGTTCCAGGGTATTTAAGTGGCCATAATTTACTATTTGATGACAATTTTAGGTAAATTTTGACGATCAATTAGTGTAGGTCGAGATAACTTTTAAACGTACTGAGTAGGTACTGATTTATAAAATTAGAAGCTAATTGAACAATTTTTTTGGTGTCATATATTAATATTTTAGAAGTTTACTGCTTGAATGCATATTAAAAATTTAGATGCCAAAAAATAACCACGATGCTGAGTTGTATTTAGAGTGTCTTACATACAAGTTATTTAGTGGCTAAGATAGTATTATTTAGATGCGCGTTGATTGTGGCTGACTTAGTAATTTGGAAGGCAATGTAGATTTTTAGAGGCGTATAATGCTATTAAAAAGAAGTCTGTTTAATTACAACCCAATTTTAAATAGTAAAGCCACTTTTCGGATTTACTATGAAAAATTGTTACCATTTAATTTCTAGAGTTAACGGACAGTCTGTAGATGTTAAGACTACTCACCATCTGAGGCGCAACGGATATGTTCTGAAGAATTCGTTGACTCCAGGAGTGTAGCACAGCATGCAAGCTAGCGCGAGCTCAAACACCAGTCCCACGTTCAGAACATGATTCTTCAAACCTTTAAAACATTCACTGTAAAACATCTACAGTCAAAGTTAAACCCCTTATACTGCCTAACCCTAGTGCTACGTCAGCTGTGGAATCAAGCGGAATGCATATGACGCGGCACAGATGAAAATAACGATAATTCCTGTATGGAGTATAGCAGCTTTTTATAATAAGCAATTCGGAACCCAAAGTTTTTTGTTCGAAAGTCCTTTATTGGCTTATTCAAAACTTTTGGCTATTATAAGAAACTAATTTCAATATTTTTTATTTTGGTTCAGTAATTTGGATTTTACAACGTTTCAAAGATACAGTTTTATGACGTCACGCGACGGTCTGCATACTGTTGGCGGTCATAGGAACAAAACATTTTAGCGCATAAAAACAAAACTACTGGACCAAAATAAAAAAATATTTAAATTAGTTTCTCAATACTGTCTAAGAACTAAGATAAAGCCAATAACAGACTTTCGAACAAAAAACTTTGGGTTCCGAATTCCTGCTTGGAGTATAGCAGGTTACAGCTATAATAAGCAATTGGAAGTTGTTAGCGTAAAGGTGCTCACCGACTTTGAACAAAGAGTTGTACCGCGTCTTGCATATGAGCCCGTTCATCATCTGCGTGAGTACGACGGCCACGAAGTAGGCGGCCTGGCACGCGCGCTCGAGCTCCTTCCGCTCGGCGAACGTCCACTCGTGGCCCAGCGAGTCCGTCACGTCGCTCACCGCCTCGTTGTCCCAGCTTTTGCGTATGCCTGCCACAGTGAAACAATAGCGTAAAGATAGCAACTAAATTAAAACTTTCCGACATTTTAATTTATATTATCCTCATAAACGTCTCAAACGATTTTTATAAAACACTAGCTTTTGCCTTATTTTTTTTCTACCTAATTTTTTTCTCGTGAGTTTTTCCGTTGTTTGCTTTGAAACATCGCTACAAAACCTGCTTTCAAATAAAAAACCTGTTAATTCTCGGCCTTCAAGCTTGGTCATCATTGCAGCCCTGCTGAACGCGTGATATTGGCCTGGAGCCGCGCTATGCTGCGCTCTGTCGGCCATCAAGTGCGCCAGCAACATACAGGCCGCGGCAGTAAATAATGTACTCAACTACCCACGATAGCACGTCAGACTGTACACTTTTGTTGTAAAGTCGCCCCTTACGTAACCGAATAGAGTCCTAGTAGCGTGTAAAGGTCGACGTGCTGTCGTGTGTACCTACGATTATTTTCGTGAAACAAAAATTGCTGAACAAAAATATCTCAGTTTAGCTACAAAATTGAAAAATCTGTGAAAATTTGGGTTTTTCCGCCACGCTTCTTTCGTTGACATAGTAAACATTGTGTTGGCTAACCAAACAAATCCAAAGGATAGAACCCGTGTTCCGCCATGACGACGAAGTAGGCGAACATGCCGGCAGCCACCTCGATGGGCCCGAGGTGTCCGTAGGCCAGGCTGAGCATCCGCGCCGACACCAGCGGGTCGGAGGCGCGCGGCGGTCGCTCCATCACGTCGGTCTCGGCCCGCTCGTACGCCAGAGAGACCGCCGGCCACATGTCCGTGCCCAGGTCTATGCAGAGGATCGTCATCACACCTGAAACCAGCCCCTGGAGATAGGAACTGCAGTGGTGGCGGCGACTTGCCTTTTGCTTTTGGTCAAGTTCTCAGAGTCCGGCGTTTGTGCGTTTGTATGTTTGTATGTCGTCGGTATAAAGGTAAAAGTCATTAAGTGACATTTTGGTCAAAAATCGGTTTTTCGGTTCATTAAATACCAAAGACTTAATTGCATTGCCTGCTGCATTTTGCTGCTGGCATTTTAATGAGTGTTACCTTTATTAGATAACAGTCTTTGGTATTTAATGAACCGAAAAACTAAACTGATTTTTGACCAAAATGTCACTTAATGAGTTTTACCTTTATACCGACGATGTATGAATGTTTGTTCGATGATAACTTGAGTATCTTTGATCGGATCGTCATGAAATTTGGTAGGCGGGTAAATGAGACAAAAATATTTTTTAATTTCGAACATGACCCAAATCGGTCGAGGGGTTGGCGAGATCACAGTACGGGGGCGAACAACCAGAGTTGGTTATAACGAGACTTTCTTTACCTAAAGGTAGAGGTATCGCACATAGTATGAACATCAACACTGGGAATATTTCCGGGCAGTTTGATATTAGAATGTAGCAAACTGATTTCTTCAGGTTATCGAAAATCTTCCTCCCCTCTTCTATCCCTGTGACTATTGTAGCGAAGTTGTCGTCCATCAAAATTATATCTGCCGTTTGTTTTGATACCTGAAAATTAACTCTACCATTAGTAAGTAAAGTAGCTATACCCACAATGTTCAAAACGCTACAGAGCTTAACCATCATAGTGGTACGGTACCTACCTACCTACATCGATAGGGTACCACAGCTAGCCTAGCCACAGATACAATCACTGTGTATCTCGAAGATCTATAAATTTAATACGAAGGCTACTCCACGAACCTGCGAGCCAGTGATGCCCATGGAGATTCCGATGTCCGCGCGACGCAGCGCAGGCGCATCGTTGACGCCGTCACCGGTTACCGCGACTACCCCGCCGCGTCGCTGGCACGCCTCCACTATCTGCAGCTTCTGCGTCGGCGACGTGCGCGCAAACACTGCGCAGCCCGTATCGAGTTCATTGTTTGATTTTTTTGGTTAGCCTGAATTTTTGTTTCTGGGCTTATGCCCAATAATGCCTCCCCTTTTTAACCCCCGACGCAAAAACACAGCAATGTCGAACTTAAATTAGCAGAGCGTTCGATAATAAGATTTGTTGCAAACGATTTGTTGTTTGGCGCGACAACTGCTTCTGATTACAAGAAAGACGATTGAAAGTCAAATCACGTGTGTCAAGTCTCATCTACAGGGTGCACTCTAAGTCGATAGCGGAACTTTATGTAGACTGTCTACTGATCACAACTTGTACTAGGTGGCGACAAAAATGGAGCGAAAAAAATATCAGCTGTTTCATACATTTGGCGCAGTACTGAGTCGACCTTTTGCATGGAACAGCTGATATTTTTTTCACTCCATTTTTTTCGCCACCTAGTACAAGTTGTTTGTATTGATCAGTAGATAGCCCACTTAAAGTTCCGCTATCGACTTATAATAGAGTGCACCCTGTAGTGGCGCGTATAGATACCTATCTCGTAGTGCTTGGCGAGCGTCTTGTCGAGCACGTCGGGTGGCATGTCCGCTAGCTCGGAGCCGGTGATGACGTGGCACAGCGGCGAGCTGGCGATGCCCACCTCGAGCGCGACGGCGCGCGCGGTCGCGGGGTGGTCGCCCGTCACCATCAGCACGCGCACGCCCGCCGAGCGGACGCGCTTGATCGCCGCCGATACCTGGAACAAAGTACCTATCCGGTAGAGACGTCTGCTCTTTTTACCCGACTACGCGAAGCAAAAAGGAGGGTTATGATTTTAGCAGCGTATGTATGTATGTATGTATGTATGTATGTTTGTGTGTTCATCTGTTCCCTCGCAGAGCCTAAACTACTCGGCCGATTTCAACAAATGAGGTGTCGTTGGATTTATCGTAATCACCCAGGTAACATAGGATAGTTTAATTTTGAAAAAAATCAAGATGGCGGCTGTGCTGCGCCCTAAAGTGGTGGACCTAAAAATAAAAATTATCGGATACCATCGTCATGGGTATCAAATGAAAGGGCTTTAATAGCCCAGTCATTCTATGTTTTCAATGTATGGGGCGGTTAAACAAATTAATAAAGTTTTCAAACTTGTGTGACATGATACCTTTGGGTGTAGTGATGAAAACCCACAACTCTCCCCCCCTCTCCACCTGACGCTTCACCCCCCCTCACCATAAAATGGGTCCCATTTTTTAGTTTTTTCAATTTTGTGGGAAAACTAAAGAAGATACGGCAAAAGTGTCAAAGGCAGACACAATCCTTATTAAATTTCACACAAAAAAGATTCCATACCTTTTTTTGATAGGCTTGATGGTATTCGAGCTATAGCTAGTTCCATTATGCAAAAATGTGAGTATGAGCAAAAAAATATCATAACCAGCATATTTGTTTCAAAATATTATAAGTTAGGTACGGAATTTTGCTCAGGAAGCCTATGTTAATTAGTTGTTAGTACTTTAGCCTACTAAATGAGCTTTCATTTATTTCATTACGCATAATACTTTTGGAGTTATACCTATCAGAGGTCTGGCGGGCATAAGTAGCTTACGGCTCCCCGTTCATAGTTTTTTATTTTTTTTGGGAAAACTATAAGAGATAAGAAAAAGATGTCAAAGGCAAACATTATCCTTATTAAATTTCACATAAAACAGTTCTACATCTTTTTTTGATAAACATGACGGTATTCAAGCTATAGCCAGATATAGGGGAAAAAATATGCCAAAAATTACATAAGTAGCATTTTTTTTATCTTAATAATTACGTTCAAAATAGTGCTCAAGGTGACTACGTTTATAAATTGTAAGTAATTTAGACTACCGAACAAGCTTTCATCTATATAATTATGTACAATAGTTCTCGAGTTATTAGTTCTGGAACTATAGGACAGTAAAAAAAAATTGTTTATTAATTATTAAAGGTAACGAGTAATGTACGAATCTATCGCCAGAAGGACGTCAAAGGGAAGTAATTTATTGAAACGTTATTAATAGTGAGCCATAACATCAGTTACAACCATTTAATAACAGGAAAAATAAAATAAAAACACTAATCACAAAGACTCCCACAATATGATGATTTTTGTTAAAATAGCTTTTGCCTCGGCAACCGCTGCATTACATTTTTCCGCAGCCTAGCTGGAAGAAGACTGAGACGTATTATCAACAGAAAATGTCCTGAGATTCAATTCAATGAAAGAACACAACTTTCCTAACTGAAACATTCTGTTGAGTAATTTGAGCAATAAGAAAAGACTCATTGCTCCACTGGCCAACAGACTGAAAGACGAAGTAATAACTCTAATAAGTACTTGCTAATGATGACGCAAATGTTCTCCTCATTCGTCATCTGCGGAAAATGATGCAATGCAACGGTTGCCGAGGCAAAAGCAGTTTTAACAAAAAATCATGATATTGAGGGAGATGTAGAGTCTTTGTGACTAGAGTTTTTATTTCATATTTCCTGTTATTAAAAAGTTGTAACTGATGTTATGGCTCATTATTAATACCGTTTCAATAAACTAACTCCCTTTGACGTCCTTTTGGCGATAGATTCGTATATAAGGTATCGAACCTTAAATAATTAATAAGCTATATTTTTAACTGTCTAATAATTCCAGAACGTATAACTCCAGAACTAATGTACGTAATGATATGGATGAAAGCTTGTTCGGTAGTCTAAATTACTTACAATTATTGGCGTAGTCTCCCTGAGCACTACTTTGTACGTAATTATTAAGATTTTAAAAGAAATGAGACTTATGTCATTTTTTGACATATTTTTCGGTGTATCTGGCTATAGCTTGAATACCGTTAAGTTTATCAAAAAATATGCTATACTGTTTTATGTGAAATTTAATAAGGATAATGTTTGCCTATAACACCTTTTTCGTATCTCTTATGGTTTTCCCAAAAAAAGGAAAAACCCATTAACGGGGAGCCGTGCGTAACTGGTGACCGCCAGACCTCTGATAGTTATAACTCCATAAGTATTATGGGTAATGAAATGAATGAAAGCTCATTTTGTAGGCTAAAGTACTGACAACTAATTAACATAGATTCCCTGACACCATTCCGTACCTAACTTTTAATATTTTGAAACAAAAAGGCTGGTTACGATATTTTTTTGCTCATAGCCAAGTTTTTGGATAATAGAACTAGCTATAGCTCGAATACCATCAAGCCTATCAAAAAAATGTGTATAATCATTTTTGTGTAAAATTTTATAAGGATTATGTTTGCCTTTGACACTTTTGCCGTATCTTCTATAGTTTTCCTACAAAATTGAAAAAACAAAAAAATGGGACCTATTTCATGGTGAGAGGGGGTGAAGCGTCAGGTGGAGAGGGGGGGAGAGTTGTGGGTTTTCATCACTACACCCAAAGGTATAATGTAACACAAGTTTGAAAACTTTATTAATTAGTTTAGGTGAAAAACATAAAATGACTGGACTATAAAAGACCTTTTCAAAAATGTATAACACATGTAGCGTCAACATAACAAATAGAACAAAAAATTCAAAAATGTGTTTTTTTTTGTCCTTCTTGGTTCTATTCTTGGTGATCGTCCAAAATAACTTACTAAAAAAGCTCAAAAAAAAAATAGAAGTTAAAAACTAAAACCCGACTACTAAAAGGCTTAAAACAAGACCTGTTTATCCTTAAAATAGACTCATAGATAATTAATCGTAGTCGGAGGACACCACATTCGCATTTGATAAACCGATGGCCTCCGACTACGATTAATTATCTATGAGTCTATTTTAAGGATAAACAGGTCTTGTTTTAAGCCTTTTAGTAGTCGGGTTTTAGTTTTTAACTTCTATTTTTTCATTTTTTTATTTAGTACCTAGAGTGGTAAGTAGTGACTGACGAGGATACCTGCCCCGACAGACCCAGACACATTGTGGACTGACGAGGGTACCCAGACACATGATTGTGAAGAACTACATTTAGCACGAAAGGCCTATAAGACTAGTGTGATTCGTCATTTGTTTTCTCTTTTCTAGTTTTGAAATCGCAACTTATCGCGCGGTATGAACCTCGAAAATAGAAAAGTTCAGTAGAAGTTCAAGTCGGGAATCCAGTACAAAGTAAGATTATGATAACGGGGGTACCATACCTCTCCTCTGGGAGGATCCATCAGTCCCATCAGTCCAATGAAACGCAAGTTAGTTAAAGGAAAGTTCGCCTCATCTGAATCAAATGGGAATCCAATCGGAAACTGTTTTGGATTCAAGTGCAGAGCAGCAAAGGCTAGAACTCTTTCGCCTGAAAATAAATAAATTTACCCTTGACGTATTTTTCCAATACGTCCGTAATATGGGGCAATTCACAAACATTAATATTTTACTAATTAAGACGCATTTTGTGTTTTTATTGAATAAAAGGCATTACAGGGTGTTTAAGATCAAGGCATTACTATGAGAATTCAAAATGAAATTAATTTTAAAACTTTTTCAATTTGATCGCAATGGCGTCAAGGGTTGCCCCCCTGGTCTTATGAGGCAGTGTGTTTTTATTGCCGTTCAATAAAAAAAAATCCTAATGTTGTTAATATAAGCTATGTTATTTGCTATGTCTCTGTGTCAGTGTTATTTTTAAGTGGAAACTTCACTGGTGTCTGTAATACGTTTGTGTTCTAATAATTTATAAATTGTACCGTTTGTTTCCCAAATAAAGTAAAATAAAATAAAAAATAAAAATAAATTAGGTATATAAATTCTTAAGTAAAAGTGCAACCTCGTTGGGCTGTTATTAAAAGTGGCTTGCATCGATAAGTACCTAGGTACCTAAGTGGGAGCGCTATATGGGTGACCCCTTTATAAAACGTAATGCAATCATCCTTACCCATTGTCGCCAGGGATTCTGTAACATTTTCAACAACTTCCTTCATCTTCTGCGTAAATTGAGCATAACCACTCTCTAAGTAGATCGTGGAACACCGCGCCAGTATGGTCTCTGGCGCGCCTTTCATGTAAATCACATAACTGGGTGTGGTAATATTTTCATGAACGCTGACCTGAAAAGGATATAAAGTCATATAGGTAAATGTAGATTCAAAAGAAAGGTAGGTAGGTACCTACCATAGTTTAGGAAACGGAAAATTGCCAACCTGATATTTGTTGACAGAGTTGAAGGGTATTTCAGCCACTTTAGGGTTGTTATTTCTCCTCACAATTGGATTGTCATTCTTGAAGAGGAAGTTCAGAATAGCTGTTTCAGACGCGTCGCCGCTCACTGTACCAGGCTCTGTGACAACAGCAGTGCTGCACAGTGCACCGCACAGCTTTATAGCTTCAAATGCTATTAAAAAGACAGGGAGAGATGGAGGATTGTGTTAGAATCGTGAGCGTAAATGGGAGCTTAAAATATTTTGGAACAACTTACCATCACTATTCTTCAACCGACCTGAAAAAAAAACGAAATATAAAAACTTTTTGATTTTTCTAAAGCACTAACCCGTGCTAGGAAACATTTTAATCAAGTCCTGTCCCGACTCCGGAGTAGTCCGTAGTAATTTTTTTTAACTTACCTTTTATAAAATGTTTAAAATATACTTAAACACTTTGTAAATGGTAAATGGATCTTTGTTTTTTTCCAGACATGCGCTAGGATATTTTTCTTCGACTTATGCACAATATGAGCTACCCCGGGGTATCTGGGTGTCACTCACAGTTGATGGGGCCATCGATGAATAGGATGCTAACATAGGTTTACCGAAAGACGGTATTTTATGAATATAAGTAGGTACCTAAGTAGGTACTTAAATATAAGAAATGCTTACTCTGAAACTCCAGATCGGCGACCTTGAGGACCTGGTCCCAGAGCCACAGGTCTCTGACGCACATCTTGTTCTCGGTGAGAGTGCCGGTCTTGTCGGAGCAGATGGTGGTGCAGGCGCCGAGCGCCTCGATGGCCTCCAGGTTCTTCACGAGGCAGTTCTTCTTCACCATGTGCTGCGCCGTCAGCGTCAGGGCGGCCGTCACTGTTGGCTGTAAACCTGCAAACAATAAGCCCACTTTTCTAACCGCCGAGCAAAGTAGGTTTTTTTTCTAAACTGCACTTTCCTCCGTCCATTAGACGAGAGGTGTAGGTACTCGTAGGTACGGGTGAAAGCAATTCGCATAGAAATCTACTTGGCTCGGTAGCTCAATTGGTAGAGCGCCTGCACGGTACCATGCAAGAGATTGCGGGTTCAAGTCCTGTCCTGAGCGAAAATTTTCAACTTAGAATAAATCTTTGAGATAAGTAGTAATTACTTACATAAAGTGTATGTATTTATTCCTACTGCTTTATCATTGGCACGCCAACATTTGAATTCCTCTTCCTAGGTGCATAAAGTGTACTTGGCGTGCCATGCATAAGTCTGTGCTTAGTTAGTCCTTTGATAATACCTTCGGGTATGTTGGCAACGATGATTCCAATGACGAAAATAGTGGTCTGCATGAAAGGGTATCCCATAGTCAGAGCGGCGGTCGCTATAAAGAAGCCGAGGCCGAGCGCCCAGATGGACATGTAGCGCATGAAGCGGGAGATCTGGCGAGCAAGCGGCGACGGCTTGGGCTGCAGCCGCGCCGCCAGCCCGGCCACGCGGCCCAGCGCCGTCAGGTCCCCGCAGCAGATCACGACGCCTGCCGGGGAACGAATAGCAAATGTTGCACTTCGAACGCAATAGGTCTGAATTACTGAGTGAAACAACTACACACAGTCTTACTAAGCCAATAATTGCTGCAAACTATAAACCATCGCAGTGAACGCACTGTCATAGGAAAGCTAGCCTGCTGCTGATATTACTAAGTACCTACGTAACGTGTATTCGCTTCGTGTGTGACCGCGCGAAGCTTTAATTAAATACTTAGCAATGTATTGTAAAATTACCTATACACCAACCCTCTACGCATTGAGTGGAAAAGAAAGCCACATTTTGTGACTCTAGTATGTTAGCCACTCCTTCAGTGTTATTACGCGCTACTGCCACGGATTCGCCCGTCAAGGATGAGTTGTCCACCTTTTATGGGCGAAGGAAGGAAAACATCAATTACGTACTTATGTAGGTACACACGACGGCACGTCAGACTGTACACTTTTGTTGTAAAGTCGCCCGTAACGTAACCGAGTAGAGTGCTAGCGTGTAAGCGTCGGCGTGCTGTCGGGTGTACACCTTTACATCTCATGGGCTTCAAATCTGTAAGGGGTAGGTTTTCATTGCGTAGGTATGTAGGACCTACATAAAGGACCTCGATCAATGACATTGCACTGTCGTTGCACTCGACTAATAAAAACGCCTTGACAAATAAGCTATCTTCAGATTTGAGGCGCAGCTAAGCAGATTCTAGCTTTGTTCTAAAATGATAGGTTGGTACCTTGAATCCCTTGCTATCAATGATACGAACGTCGGCAGGTACCACGTCACCAGCCTGCACCCTCACTATGTCTCCCTTGACGAGGTCCGAGACGGGCATATCTATACTCCAAATCTCATCACGTAGGCATCGCGCATGCGAAGGTATCATGCTGTTGAATGTCTTCATTATCTGTATTGGATAGGTAGGCAGGTTAGATAGGTTAAAATCAAGTTATGCACAACGGCAATACTGAAGATTGGCAAATGTATACTGACCTTAGAACTTTTGTAGTTCTGGAAAAAGCTGAATAAACCACATACAAGGTCCACCCCGATAAGGACACATCCCAGATACAGGTTGTCTTTACTGGGATAGGCTTTTGTAGAATACTCGATCATGTACGCGAGCATACAGAGCACGGCACCCAGCCAAATTAGTATAGAGAAACCTACAACATACAAAACGCGTACCTAGCATTAATTCACTCCAAGTATTGTTGCTCAATACGTAGCACATGTGGAGCGACGACGGCATATTTGTGGTGAACGCAGATAAACAACCAGACTGCATCTTCGTAGGTATATTATCAACGCCGCGTGCTGTTGTTCAACGTTGCCAAACATGTTGAGCGCTACGTGTTGCGCCCGAGTGGTTGCTGAATGCTGAATCTAAGGCTCTAAGAAATGGTTGTATGAAGCTAACTACAGGTATAACAAACCAGTGCATAAAGATTTGAATAGCACGCTTGGCCACCCCGCGTCGGTGGCCGGAGTAAGCCTGTTGGGGCCATAATATTCCTGCAAGGTCAATGCCGCGGCGCTCGTCAGCCCCTTCTCTGGATTGGACCCCAATTGGGAGTATAACTCTTCTAGAAAAAGAATTAGTACACACAAGAGGGAAATGGGTAATCAAGCATAATATCTGGAGTTTTAACTCTCAATACGAATATATTATAAAACTCCAGATGCGTTACTTACTCAATGGTACAATGTGAGAATTAGTCTGGATTTCCTTCTTCAGGAGATCCAATCTAGTACTACTTAGATGCTTAGATTTCAATCTTTTAGGATTGTTAGGACGAAAGAGATCTGTTATAGATCCTATGCTATGAATTTTAGAATGCATTTTGGTCTTAATTATTTCGTTTATTTAGACTTAAATGTTAGAAAAGCTACATACATAGCCTACAGAAATAATTTCTATGTCAAGTCAAGTCATAGCTAATGAGATTTTACCTATTTTGTTTCGGAATTATAATTCAAAAGCATAAGAAGTTTGCTTATATTTTATTTACCCACTTTATACAATAAATTCATATTCAAACTTGCTCCTCAGGTTGGCACATGTAGTGTTCAGATACTGATGTAACATATGCCATAGTGACGTACCTAAATTGTACCTAATAGTACCTGTATAGAGATTATAAGTGAAGTCTCATACACCAGCCATTCTGACGTCAGCTTCGCTGGTGTATTGCTGTAGGTACAGTCGGCCAGTCTCAGATACCCCTTTTTGTTCGATTGGCGCCCTTATGCCGCGCGCGGTAAGAGCTGACATGGGGTATCTGAGATTGTACCAGGAGTACTGTTGCAGTTATAATTTTAAATCATACTTCAACAGTGGGTACCTAGGATGTACCTACTGAAACGCACTCGAAATAGTGAAAATCTCACCGAAGTTCATGACAATAATACAACAAAACTTTGCAATATGTAGCAATAAACCTGCAACATAACGCAGAGCAATGTTTTTTACTAAAATTTAATATTGAACAAGCATGCAACGTTCTCTGAGTCTACTTGAACAATCCGGTGTTTGTATAGTATATTTAAGTTCAAACATGAGTCTAATCGGTCTAAGGATTGCCGAGGCATGGGACTGTAAATTATACATGCGCCTGTGCGAATGGTTTTAGCAACAAAATATTCTACCTATGTGCTCAGAACATATTCACAGGCGTAACATTGACGTTTTATATTATTACTAGCTTTTGCCTGGGCGGCGGCGGCGTCGCTCAAGATTTAGACTACAATTAGGAATATACATTACGGGGCAATCTAGTCATCTGGCCCGTTATAGATTTCCTTTTCTGTTTTCACTTATTTTCCTACTTACGTACTTTACTTATTTGAAAGTAGCGTGGCAGGAAATTAAAAAAAACTGAGTTTTTTAAATTTCGTGGGTAACTATTTTTGTTTTAGGTAAAACATAGCCTTTCTGCCTAATTTTCTCACGTACCGTGTATTTTGTCAAGGGCTGTAACCTTTTCCATTGATAAATGTCCAAGGAAAACTTGAATTTTTGGTCATCGTCTTGTTGGTCTTCAACGTTCATATGGTCGAATCCAGCTTCAGCTTCGCTGACTTCATCAGATAGAAAGTCCAGAATAGTGAATACCTAGTGATTTAAGATAGTTTAAAAAATATATCATAATTGCGATTCAAAGATAGGTACGACTTTTTGTAATCTGTGGGTACATCGCCTTTTCGGACATCGCTCCTTGTAACTCTTTTTTAATTTATGTGAATAATGGTTAAAATATTTTACAAAAACTTTTTTTTGTTCTTCAATTGTCACTGCAGGACTTGGTCCGCATTTCATTTCAATATGTACAACAACATCACTATCAGAAACAACATATCGCACACCCAGATCAACACTGCACTAAGTCAAAAAAGCACTTATTTGGGAATCGACTAAAAACCGTTTTCTCATGTTATCATGAAGAGTCATGCTACTGTCTTTGGATTTTATGTTGTGAATCAAGTGCTTATCAGTATCATATAAGCCAATCACTGTTAAAAGTTTACATAAAGCGTAAATACTGACTTTTCAAGTTAATCCAGTGTTGTTAAATTATTTAACTAATAAAAAAAATATTATTTCGATTTACTCGTTTCTTGCTGATTGATTCTGAAATAATGCAGTGTTATCCTATCGTGTAATGGTTTAATGTAAATATTCAAGAAAGAATCATCTGTTTCAATTTCGAGAATGTATCTATAAAACTGTAAATAAAACAACAAATTTTAGAGCTCTTAGTTAATAAGACTCTATTCTTGGGATTGAGTTAATAAAATTGGTCACACTCTCTTTTACTTCAGAATCTATTCTGTGCTGATTCCCATGCTTCCCACGAGCATCAGCATCTATCATCAACCAAACCATCATCTATTTTCTTTGAAAGGGCTGTCTTAATACGAGTATAACTGTCACACACATATATGCTCAGCGTAGCCTTAAAAAATATTTGCAGTCCTTAGGGTCTGCAAATATTTTTTCACACCATTAATTTAGAATTAATAAGCTGAATTCAAAGCTTTTAATTTTTCAGATGTGATGTAGGTACATACTTATATTTTGGTATGATTTCTTGCGTATGCCTGACGACGACGTATTCTCTTTGCCTCTGTAGGTAGTTCCCCCAGTAGTCAAAATTACATTAAAATCTCCTTACCTCCTGCCTTGCCATTTTGTTTATTTTAGATTTGATAAAGATATTATTGTCGATGATATTGGTGACCAAGTTGTAAGTCTTAGGTGGAGATGGGCGAGGCACCTGGCGAGGCGGGAAGACGGTAGGTGGACCAGGGCAGTAACGGAGTGGCGGCCGAGAACGGGACGTCGGTCGGTAGGCAGACCAGCAGCCCGGTGGTCAGTTGACATCTCTAAGGTGGCAGAGGGCCCGTGGATGTGAGCAGCGAGAGACCGAGAAGGATGGCGTGAAGGGGAAAAGACCTATACCCAACAGTGGGCAAATGAGGGCTGAAAATGATGATGATGATGAAGATTATTGCGCAATGTTTTAGCAATCTTTGATTTCCAGCCAGCTGAGTTTCGCACTTGTTTTTGTCCTAACTTAGGGTCACTTGGAGCTGTTGGAGCAGGATCAATGACAGCCAGACGTTGAAGGTTCATGAGTCAGGACAGAATTGAAAACAACTCGGGTATCCGCTGCGGATGGGCCTGGTCTATTGGATTCACCATCAGACGAGCTGCTGGAGCTTCATGTCGATGAGCTGGAGTCTGATGAGGTACTCGAGCAGAAAGACGAAGACACTCGTCTAGGTATTACAGATGGCCGGGTTTGTCTTTAAGACACAGTAAAAGTAGGATCCGCATCGCTTTCATTATCCTAATTAGGAGTTTTTGAAGATGCAATAGGTAATGCTGCGAGATCTGATGCTGCAACAAAGGATACCGTGAAAGTTGATGCTGCAACAGATGAGATACCGCGCGATCTGATGCTGCAACAGGCGATAACGTGAGAGCTGATTCTGCAACAGGTAATACCGCGAGAGCTGATGATGCATATTTTGAATTCTCAACTTCATTTTGAGCACAAATTTCTGTTTCCTTTGTTGAGAAGTTGACCCGGCTTCATCTGTGGTTACTTTTATTGCTTTTCTAGCAATAAAAGCAACAACAGACCCTGACCCTTCATAGTCTGCCAATTAACCAACAATATCTGAATTAATTCATCAATACTGCATTATCTCAAAAAACATGTTAGATCTTCATGTAAATAAATAAAAAAAAACAAATTATAAAAACTTTTCTTTTAGTTTAGAGTATAAGTAATAATTCTGAGTATTAAAAAAATATATATTGCGATATTTACAGAAATTAGAACATTATTTAGATCTACCATCAATAGTGTATTATTTAAGTAATTTTCACCTTTATCAAACAATACTGAACTATTTTGGAATAATAAAAAAAAAATAACATGCCTTCGTCACCAATAAAGTATTATTTCGAAATAGTATCAAAACAGCAAAAACAGGAAATTCACCAACACTGTATTATAGCTAAATAATTTGGAGTAATGTTGTAGTCTCACTCAATAATACGGCATTATTCCGAAATGAATCAATGTTGCTAACGTCACTACATATTGTTCTCACAGATGTACAAGTCGCAACTGGAATTAGATTCATATTCGTGGTACGACTCAGCAGTCATTCATTCAATAAAAGAGACTTACTGCGACATCTGTTGGCTGTTTTTGGAAATATAAATATGACTGTCTTTGTGGTATATGCGGATTTTTTTTTCCTATTGAACTACATTAAAAAGTCGATTTTGGGATTTTTCGACTTAATTCAGTGTTGTTCTGGGAGTGCGATATACCTAACACTAACATATGTACAAGAAACTATCACACTATCGGGAACAACTATAACAATGAATCCCGAATCCCGTTTTCTTACAAAAAAGATGAGTAGGTACCTAACTTGTGAATGTACCAAAATAATGTTTCTACCCTCATATGTCAATGTAACGCCTGTGAATATGTTCTGAGCATAAATACTAATAGTTAGGTAGAATACTTTGTTGCTATAACCATTCACACAGGCGCATGTATACTTTAAAGCCCCATCGTTCTGAGCATAAATTTACTAATAGTTAGGTAGAATACTTTGTTGCTAAAACCATTCACACAGGCGCATGTTACTTTACAGCCCCATGCCTTGGCAACCCTTTGACCGATTTGACTCATGTTTGAACTTAAACATACCTACCATACAAACATCGGATTGTTCAAGTAGACTTAGAAAACGTTGCATGCTTGTTCAATATAAAATCGTAGTAAAAAAACATTGCTCTGCATTATGTTGCAGGCGCTACATATTACAAAGTTTTGTTGCTTTAGGTACTAATGATCTCTGTACAGGTACTATTAGTACAATTTAGGCACGTCACTATGGCATTGTGTTTCATCAGTATCTGAATTCTACATTGTGCCAACCTGACGTTCATGATAATCTTGCTTGTGTGATGCTGATACATATCATATTTTGCTCTTTTTATTAACTAAATTGGCAAAATTATTTATGCCTTCTTTTGAATTCCATATTGTGTTCAGTTCTTCTATTTCTTTCTCGTTGACATTCAGTAAATCTTGCACATTTGTCCTCATGAGCCTTTTAGACGCTGTGATGGAATGTTGGGGCAGCTTTGATACTTCAGTGATTTTGTCCCACACAGTTTGCAGCTCCTCAGGCTTGAACAGATAGTTAACAAACCCACATTCAAGTGCCTCTTTGGCAGACATTCTATGGTTGAAAAGCAGCATCTCTATTGCCTGTAACAAAATAATATAAATGTAAATACCTTTGGGCTTCTAAATTAATATTTTAATCCTGAAGTTAATTACCAACCTTCCTATCTCCCATCAATTTGGGGAATGTAAATGTGGAACACCCTTCTGCCACTATACCTAGTTTGGTAAAGGGAGTGTAGAAGAATGCCTGAAAAACACAATAAGATATTAGAAATATGGAACACTTTACATTAGAATTTGACTGTAACAGAGGAACTTCAAAAGTTACATTTTCAGCTGCAAACACCAAGTCACACAAGCCAAGTGTCGTAGCTGCTATACCAATGGCAGGACCATTCACAATAGCTATAAGTAACTTTGGGAATGTAATAAATGCTTGTATGAATTCTTTCAACACTGATCCCAAGTCATAGTTTGGCTGTTTCATCCTTGACTCTAAGGTTGATATGATATCATTGCCACTGCTATAGTAGTCCCCACTCCCTGTCAAAACAGTCACAGCGATGTTCTCGTCATTGGCAGCATCATTCAAAATCTTTGTTATTTTGAGGTACATGGATACATCGATGGCATTCTTCCTTCGGGGTTTGTTGTATTTCACAATTTTAATATTTCCCTGCACAGTTTCCACAACATTTTCACTATTTTCCATTTTAGTCCAGTCTGTAAGCTCAGTAGTTACACGTACGATCCGTCTGTCGGCCAGCAATAAAATTACTCCAAAACGCAGCGGGAAGAAAAATGCCTTTGAACGACAAAATCGACCTTTGATTTGTGTAAATCAGTGTACCTACGCCCAGCCGATGCCGATAGCCGACTTTAGCCGAGGATTTTTGGATTTATTCCACTTTAGCAATCACAACAACCAAGTGTTGCTGCCGACCACAGATTAATTTTAATGTCTTTCAGAACTCAGCTGTCAACACTGCTAGACCCCTCCGGCAAAAGTAACGCGAGATGGCCTTGCAAAGTGCGCGCGTCAACTTAAAATAACATAGGTTTAGTATAGTATTCTTTTCATGTAAACAACAGGGCCCTTAGCCTGTAACACAATGGTGCCAAAATGGGCTGTCAGGTGACGACTTCAATTACGATTTGCTAACGCTGTCTGTCCTTTTAATGTTTTTGTAGTACAGCAAAGAATATTTTGATTCTAATTCTAGAGGATTAGTTCTCTGGTTGTAGGAGAAAAACAAGGAGAGCCTGGTTTTGTCCTTCTGCCGGGACGCCATTGATCCGCCATTGCGTTACAGGCTAAGGGCCCAGAACAACAATAATTCAGCCGATTATGTGTTGGGCCCTTAGCCTGTAAGACAATGGTGCCAAAATGGGCTGTCAGGTGACGACTTCAATTACGATTTGCTAACGCTGTCTGTCCTTTTAGTGTTTTTGTAGTACAGCAAAGAATATTTTGATTCTAATTCTAGAGGATTAGTTCTCTGGTTGTAGGAGAAAAACGAGGAGAGCCCGGTTTTGTCCTTCGGTCGGAACGCCATTGACCCGCCATTGCGTTACAGGCTAAGGGCCCTGGGCCCTTAGCCTGTAAGACAATGGTGCCAAAATGGGCTGTCAGGTGACGACTTCAATTACGATTTGCTAACGCTGTCTGTCCTTTTAGTGTTTTTGTAGTACAGCAAAGAATATTTTGATTCTAATTCTAGAGGATTAGTTCTCTGGTTGTAGGAGAAAAACGAGGAGAGCCCGGTTTTGTCCTTGTGCCTGGAAGCCATTGACCCGCCATTGTCTTACAGGCTAAGGCCCCTGGTCTACGACAAGTTTTTTGGGCAGTGCCACTGCTTCGTAGACCAGGGCCCTTAGCCTGTAAAACAATGGTGCCAAAATGGGCTGTCAGGTGACGACTTCAATTACGATTTGCTAACGCTGTCTGTCCTTTTAATGTTTTTGTAGTACAGCAAAGAATATTTTGATTCTAATTCTAGAGGATTAGTTCTCTGGTTGTAGGAGAAAAACGAGGAGAGCCCGGTTTTGTCCTTGTGCCGGGAAGCCATTGACCCGCCATTGTCTTACAGGCTAAGGCCCCTGGGCCCTTAGCCTGTAAGACAATGGTGCCAAAATGGGCTGTCAGGTGACGACTTCAATTACGATTTGCTAACGCTGTCTGTCCTTTTAGTGTTTTTGTAGTACAGCAAAGAATATTTTGATTCTAATTCTAGAGGATTAGTTCTCTGGTTGTAGGAGAAAAACGAGGAGAGCCCGGTTTTGTCCTTGTGCCTGGAAGCCATTGACCCGCCATTGTCTTACAGGCTAAGGCCCCAGAACACATACTTAATCGGTTGAAATTATTGTTGTTCTGTTGTTTACAATAATTAAAAGAATACTATGTTATTGCCGCGAACTAAAAATCGCTGAACAAAAATAGCTCAATTTAGCTACAAAATGTAAAAAACTGTGAGAAATTAGAATTTCCCGCCACGCGCCAGCCATAAGTTCTAAGTTGACTTTGACGACACGCTTTATTAACATCCTAATACAAATTGTTCTGAAAACGATTATCGCAATAACGCAAACAAATAAAGTAAACGCAATAACGCGCCTGTGTGGGGGAAGCCTTAATATCTCAAAATTTGCAGAAAGGCACAAAAACGTAACGAGGGGTCAAATATAACATTTAATTACAATTTACAAAAGAAACGACATAGCAACACTGATCCACAGATTAGGAAGGACTGACAGTTGACGTTTGTATAGAAATATTTCGTTCAAAAATGCTCTGCGAGGCTGCAAAGAAAACTAATATTCAATACCGTAGCGTAGACTGAGAAAAGACGAGCGTGTCACGCACGGAAATGTGCACTAATGGAGGATTTACTGCAACCTGCGACAGGCATCTGACTTCGCAGTCTGCTGCTTGGTGCAGAGCTTGTGAGTGATGGATGTCTAAACATATTTTCTAGAACATTAGTGAACGAGAAAGTCAATGCAATGTCACTTCTGTCACTTTGACATGTCAACACGTGAATTTTCAGTTTTTCTCTTCGGGTCGGGAATCGGGTTTTTTCTATGAATATCTGGACTTGTGGGGATGGTTAATATTTTAATCAGTGGGACAAGAACTATAAATCCTCTAAAACTACTTAGCCCTCACCTTGTACCTTGCTTACTCAACAAGATGTTTCGTTCGTCGGTTTTCAATCTTCAGGATGCATCAAAGGATAAAGTTCAAGAGTTCCTGAACTCTTTCGACACAGTACTAACAGATTGTGATGGTAAGGGCTCGCTAATTTTTGTCATGTACCTATAACCAAGAAAATAAGTAAGTTTCCTAAACTATAATTTCCTTCTACAGGTGTACTGTGGATAGACAACAATGCTATTCCTGGTTCAGCTGACGCTATGAATTATTTTCGAAAGATTGGCAAAAAGATTTTTTATGTAACAAACAATTCAACAAAAATCAGGAGTGATTTTGCTGCAAAGGCTCAGGAACTTGGCTTTATTGCAAGTCCGGTATGTACCACACCAGTATTGCATATTCATCCTTTCCTACTTTGTAGAAAATGCTTTAACATTTTTATACTTAACATCATCTTAGATCCTGGGTGAGATAGAATTCAAGAGCAATTTTATCTAGCCTATTATGTGAACCAAAATAAAATAGGTACCTTTCAAGAGATACAACTTTTTTATAAAAGTTTAGTAACTTGTAGAATAATTTCAGGCTTCAGTTTGTTCAGTAATAGCTAAACATAAGTTTTTTGTTTCAGGATGAGATATTATCTACAGCATACTTGGTAGCCCACTACCTAAAAGGTATTGGTTTTAGGAAGAAAGTGTATCTGATTGGATCAAATGGCATTGGAGAGGAACTAAAAGCAGTTGGCATCAGGCATACAGGAGTTGGTGTAAGTAAATAAATTAAACACATACTGAAAAAAAAATTGCCCAGGGCACCTCCAGCTCCACATTCACACCAATGTCTTTAATATAAATATTAGTTTTTTACTGCATCTTATATTTCCACAGCCAGATCATGTGCAGCCAGACTTCAAGTCATTGAAGGCATCGGACTTGGACCCAGAAGTGGGTGCTGTTGTAGTTGGGTTTGATGAGCATGTGAGCTACCCAAAGTTTATGAAGGCAGCCTCTTACCTGTCCTCTGAAGAGTGCCTATTTGTGGCTACTAACACAGATGAAAGGTTCCCAAAGGGAGGGTCCATTGTGGTACCTGGCACTGGTACTTTGGTAAGGGCTGTTGAGACTTGTGCTGAACGGAAGGCCCTGGTCCTAGGCAAGCCACATGCCTATGTGAGAAAGTACCTGGAGTCTTGTGGGCTTGACCCAGCTAGGACATTGATGATTGGAGATAGGTATGTTGATTTAATTACATACTTTACTTATTTCTGACAAATAAAATTATTTAGTCTTCCCAACATTTTTAGTAAGTAAGTATAGTAAGTAAATTGTTTATTTGGCACCATCTTACTCATACAAACTAAGTAGGTACATAGGTAGGTACTAATATTAGTTAAAATCTATAAATTCAGAAGGCACCAAAATGGCCCCCGCTCAGCATTATGTCGTAGTCGGTAGCAAGCTACCTACCACAACGCTGGTTTACAGCGGATACCTTATAAAATATACTAAAATTAAATATATGACAAAAATAACAAAGTAGGTAACAAAAACATATAGCATTTCCAAACAAACAGGGGAGCTAAAACCTAAACAACAAAAATCGGTTAGGGTGTATGAAGTTATTTAACAGTTAATTTCATTTCATTTATTCACAATTTGAAACAAAAACAGTATGATGTATCTTTTTGTTTAATTTCAGGTGCAACACTGACATAGAGTTGGGCATAAGGTGTGGTTTCCAAACATTGCTGGTGATGACTGGAGTGACCTCTGAAAAGGAGCTTGAAAAGATTCGTAGTGAAAAGACTCCTCCCCAGCCGGATGTTGTCTTGCCCAAGTTAGGAGATATATTGCAGCTTCTACCATCAACATAGGTAGGCTGTACAAAATATAAAACATACATATTGAAGTTAATTATGTACTTAGTACAAGCATGAGATATAGGTCAATTGTTAAAATGTATGTATAATGGATTAATAATAACAATCACTAAGTATTTATATTTTTTGTTACAATTTTCATTCGCTTGGATTCAATGGCTGTTGGAAGCTTTAATGTGTTATTAACTTATTATATAGTAAGCGTAAGTAGAGTATTTTAATATGTAATTATGATGAGCATTTTAGACAATACTACTTCACCACATTGTTGTCATAATTAATTTATAAGAAGTTAAAACGATTTTTGAGGCTGTATGTATGTTTACTCACTACTACATGTTTAGGAATTGTGTTTTACTTCAAGTGAGTTCATGGGAATGTATGTGTACACAATGTTTCCCATGGAATGTCACCAAGTGGTTAATTTTAATACTTGTTATAAACTTTATCATAAGACAATTTTGTATTGCAAATAGCGTTGTCGCAAATAAACTATATTTTGAGTATTTAGACAAGACTTATGCCCTTACACTTTTTTAAAAAATTTGGCGTGTTTACTTAGAAACACATAATCCTAGATAAGTACCTACTTAGTATAACTTTATATATTTATGGTCTGAATTTATATTTATGGACATCAATTCCAACAGTAACACTTTTACTATGGGTGATTTTATTTTTAAATCCCACCAAGTCATACTCTTAGATTGGGATGACTTGTGTTTATTATGTGGGTGGATAGATGTGGTCTAAAAATGGATCCTAATTATATTTGATAGAGTTGAGAATGAAATAAATTTGATTTGTTTGCAGCTCGACTACCGTAATTGGGTAACGAGTAACGACGAATGCCTGGCGCTTGTCCCTTTTCGTTGTGTGGCCAACTCAATGGATCCGCTAAAAGCGTTAGGGTTTGTTCGGATACGGCAAAACGCTCGAATTTGTGATGTGTTGTGCGTTGAACTGCGTTGGTACGTGCGTCCTATGCGGATGGCGGGAAGCCTTCGCAGTACGCATGCGCATCACGCGCCGCGCCCAAATATCGCGCGCACGTCGCGTCCAGCGGGAGTCGCGCCGGCCGAGAGCCGAGCCTTGCCGAGACTCGAGACTCCGCGCCCGCCGCCGCCCGCCAGCCGCACTCCCGCCAGTGCCAGTGCTAGCACGACCACGACCGACGCACACCGCTGCCCCCGGCGAGACCTATCGCACGTTCTACCTACAGCTTTGTTAGTAATCTTCGATAAACACGGATACATGTGAGTATTTATAAATCCTCCATCTACTGTAAAACCGACTGTTGTTTGTTAACGAGAGGACATTAATGGCACCATCCCAACTTTCCCTTTTCCTCTTTGGGATAAGGACAATTTTCATCTCAATACCTATGAATTTTCCACCTTGTTGTCGATATCAATGTAAAATTATCGCGCAATTCACGTCGCAGTTTATTGCTAAGCTTAACTTTAAACGAAGTAAAAAAAATGCGACATTGTATTAAAAGTGAATCCCATGAAAACAAAGAACATGGTCACACGCGAGGGTGAGATCACCCCTCTCCAATCTCGTTCAGCTAGAGCGTCGAATTGCCCCCAAAGTCACGAAATGACTCAACCCTGTAATTTACCCTTATAAGAAACACGACCGAGAAAGGTTTATTTTTTCTTTTTAAAATGTTTGGATTTTGCATTTTACAATGTTTATGTGCTCTACATGCCATTCTGATAGTGCCTGAGCCAGGTAGCCAAGTGTTTACAAAACGTTGGCACTTATCTGAAAACTAAGTAGATGTACCTACCGATAATATAATCATAATCAACCGTTTTGGTAATAAATAACGCACTCGATCGTGAAATTATAGCGATAACTTGTGATGATAACACATCCAAATAGGGAGTCATACTTGTTGCACCGACCTTCATAATTTGTAACCTTCCGAAAACAAATTGAGTAGGTACACACGATAATCTAAACTTGTTGCCTGCAAGAGATAGCTCTTTGCGATAAGACCGCCAATAATACCCGACCGGCTCGCCGACTTCTCGAAGCGCGATCTCGAGTAGCGTTCTACAGGATGCACTCTAAGTCGATAGCGGAACTTTAAGTAGGCGGTCTACTGAGCAATATGAACAACTTTTACTAGGTGGAGACAAAAATGGAGCGAAAAAAATATCAGCTGTTTCATACATTTGGCGCAGTACCGAGTCGACCTTTTGTATGGAACAGCTGATATTTTTTTCACTCCATTTTTTTCGCCACATAGTAGGTACAAGTTGTTTGTATTGATCAGCCACCTAAAGTTCCGCTATCGACTTAGAGTGCACCCTGTAGAATACCAACCTAAAAGCTCTTTAATAGTACAATATACAGGGTGGCCCAAACATAGACGTCAAGCGAGAAAATCTAGATAGCTGACACCGAGGGCTACCCGAATCACCCCCATGTATGTTCAGCCATTTTTTGTCGTTTAGAAGTTATGAGGCTTTTAAGGTTTTTTTGAAAAAAAATACCAAGCATTGGATTTTATTTTGTAACTTTTTTTTCTTTTGACTTTTCAGTGATGTTTTTTATTCTTTAGGGTCTCAGATAATTTATCTTTTACCAAAAAAATAATGATTAGTTAGGGACTTCTAGAAATTACCGCAATTTTGGTCCAAAGTCCAAAAATGTTGTTTTCGAGAAATCGTCACTGAAATTGTTAGTATGGAGAAAAAATTAAGTAGAGGTCTGAAGGACTTTCTTTTAATTTCAAAAACTTTCCCAAAGTCTTAGTGTTTAGAATAGTACAAAAAACTTGTCACTTTATGGGACTTTTATTCAAGTAATTCGCGATCAAAGTTGAAAAACTGGAGTTGGAAGAAATTTTATTTTAATAGATTTTAATTTAATTTAGTTTATTCGGACAAAAATCATCGCCGGTAGGCTTAATATCGCCTGTCAGCATGGCCTGCATTCGAAATTCACGGAAAAAATTAAAAAATAACGACAAAATGTTTTTATTTTTTTGTGCCTTTTTTTTTCATTATTTGAATTTTAAATTATTTTATTACCGAATTAACTTACAAAAAATAAAGAAAAAATTAAATTTAGAAAAAAAAAGTAAAAAAAAATCAGAAAATTAAATGAGATTTTTTTTTATTTTTCCGTGAATTTCGAATGCAGGCCATGCTGACAGGCGATATTAAGCCTACCTACAATGATTTTTGTCCAAATAATCTAAAATAAATTAAAATCTATTGAAATAAAATTTCTTCCAACTCCAGTTTTTCGACTTTGATCGCTAATTACTTGAATAAAAGCCCCATAAAGTGACAAGTTTTTTGTACTATTCTTACCACTAAGGCTTTAGGGAAGTTTTTGAAATTAAAATAAAGTCCTTCAGACCTCTACTTATTTTTTTCTCCATAGTAACTATTTCAGTGATGATTTCTCGAAAACAACATTTTTGGACTTTGGACCAAAATTGCGGTAATTTCTGGAAGTCCCTAACTAATTTTTATTTTTTTGGTAAAAGATAAATTATCTGAGACCCTAAAGAATAAAAAATATCTCTGAAAAGTCAAAAGAAAAAAAAGTTACGAAATAAAATCCAATGCGAGGTAATTTTTTTCAAAAAAACCTTAATAGCCTCATAACTTCTAAACGACAAAAAATGGCTGAACATACATGGGGGTGATTCGGGTAGCCCTCGGTGTCAGCTATCTAGATTTTCTCGCTTGACGTCTATGTTTGGGCCACCCTGTATATTTTGATTACCTACCTAACTATTACAGTTAGGTACCACAGGTACTGTGCAGAGATATATTCCTATCTACTAAACCTCAAAAGATTGTTTGAAATGCACAATTGCACATTAAGCAGACAAATAGAAAACCTTGAAGATCCAGCACAACAACAAAGTGAACAGAAATCCTAGCTAGAGATAGATGGTGATGTCATGTAGGTGTTTTTTCTTGCTTAACGTATTTATCAGTGGCGGGGTTGATTGCTTTGCACTAAAAACCATTAAAATATAATTTGTATTAGATCTGAGCGTGCTTCAAAACTCATTCTATCTTAGTTAACGTTTTACTTTCGTTTAAAACTTTCGTTTAGGAGCGAATTGTAGGTCCTAAAGGTAGTTGTCCACCAGTCATGCACCAGACCATGGCTATGCCATTGTACAGTAAGCCGAGGGAAAATATCTTATCGAATTAAACAATATTTTTTCCAGCCCACATTTGCCCACTGCTGGGTATATGCCTTTTCCCCTTTACGCCATCAGTGGGGTAATGGGGTACTTAGCTAGGTAATCAGGGACCCTGGGGCAAAAAACAAACTGGGGCCCCAACTAAACTGTTCAGGTTTTATAAAGTCAAAATATAGGTGCTGTCGTGTGTACATAAAAATTATATTGAATAAAGAACATGAAAATTTCAGTCTAAAACGGAGAAATTAACTCTTGAATGTTTCCTTAAATAATATCACTTTATTTGTTCATATTCAAAGAAATTTTAGTTTTTGAAATGTCATTGGTTCTAAGTAAAAATAACCGGCCAAGTGCGAGTCGGACTCGCGCACGAAGGGTTCCGTACCATTATCTATAAAAACGGCAAAAAATCACGTTTGGATTTTATCCGTAAATAGCTCGATCCGAGAGGGGAGATCCTGAGCTAGGGTAGGGGGTCCTTGCCCCGCCTTGTCACAATGAAGCTACGCCACTGCCATCCTCCTCGCTCTCCAGCTGCACGGATCCACGGTCAAATAATACTATTTGGTTTTGAGGACTGGCAATTGTGCGGTTTTTTTTGCAGAATAAGCACATAGTGTACCAGAATAGTCGTAATAACGGCGATCTCTACATAATGGTTTTTGCTAAGTACTATTACGTTAAGGGTGTACGGATATAGGATTTAAATCATCTGAAAACATCTGGAACCTATATACTTTTAAAACTCCTGGACAAACAGTAAACTTGGAACACTTACGATGTAGCGAACTCTACATCATTCACGTGATCACGTCTAGGGAAAGTTTAGCGCGAAGTTACCTATCTACTACCTAATATGTATAAAATAGGTAACTACCATGGCGATAGACTCCGTTATAGAGAAACCGGTAAGGTTGTTAACATTCACTCTAGTTTTTCGCACGGCAAGGCACTATCTTTTCAACTCACGCTATTGATTTCCCTCCTTTTAAGAGTAATCTCATTTTCTATAGGTACTTTTATCTACTTATAAATTAATTCGATTAATTAAAGCTTTCCTTTCTAAAGACAACTGCCTTGCCTGCCTAACATAGCATCTCTCTCTACATAGTATTAGTTCGTTGGTAGTACACTTTATTAAAAATCCATATACAGGGTGTTAAAAGACCGCCAACAGACCCGTAAGCCACGCATACTAGACACCAAAACAAAGTACTTTTTCGATAAATTATTGCTGGGAAATGATTTTGGTTTTTTAGGTTATAATTTTGAAAAATATTTTTTCACTCAAAGGATGTGTAACGCACAGAAGCCATACTGCGCAAGCGTAGGTATAAGTTTAAGTGCCGATGTTTAGAATACATTGCGGGTTGCAATTTTAACTTCGTTTTTTGTAAGAAATATTATATTATTATTTGATATGGCTTCTTGAGAAGGTATGTTAAGAACTAGATACTGAATACATTTCTGCAAAAAAAAAGTTTTGAAAAGTCCGACTTTGAACCTCATTATCTCGGAAACCGTTGATTTCCCAGGCATAGTTCCTGGGGCAAAAATGTTCATTATAATGAGGACAATACGTGGCTTTGTTGGCGGTCTTTTAACACCCTGTATACAGTTCGTTGGTAAAAACCATGCATCCAAATTTCATAATTACATTAAAATTCACATTATGCTTCAACCAAAAAAAAAAAAAACGTTAAACGATCGGGTCATACAAAATATTTAACTTAGAGGCATTAGCATCTACAGACTTTTGGTTCTATACCGATCCACTTTCTATACTAAGTAGGTAGTCAGACGAAGATCGACTTGGTGAATAGTCCCTGAATTAATTATCTGCCTATACTTTTAAATACGTTAAATAAGCAATATATCGTCACGTTTGAAGGTGACTCAACCATTGTGCCGTTTTCGTATTCAGTGCCACACACACTTCAATATTCTTCTAACCTTCGATATGTGTATATTTTGTTTACTTATTGTAACGATCTAACGATACTCGTACAACGTCAACACCACAGTGTTCCATAATGAATAGATAGGTAATAATAAAAAAGGTATTTTCTACATCAACTAGCAATCTGTGTAGGTATATCGTTAGTAAATATACGTATGTACTCGTAGCTATTCTGACGGCACAGTTAAACCGGTATATTTACTCGAGAATAGTCCTTATTGAAATGAACAATAGTTTTTTGAAAATAACGGGATTATTTTTTTTTTTTAGAATAAGTACATTCACTGATGGACGAGCAGTGAGGGGGTATAATGACGTCAGACTGAACCCATCAGTTTCCAAAATAAACATGCACTCAACTCTACTAGCAGAGTATTGTGGGTGACCTACATTCTTATCTTTGTACATGTTGGCTTTTGATAAAAAATGGGTCAATTTTCTATTCTATGCAGTGCATTTTCTGGTAGTTCTTGAACTGAAAACATCGTAAATAAATCCGCGGCTTATTTGGTATTGCACGTAACTATTTGATGAACTATTTGACATTGATGGTACCTATATTTATTTGTGGGCTTGGTTTACTAACCCAAGAATATGGTATAGGTGCTGGGAAAGCCTAATAGTTCATCTAAACATGTCAGAGGTACATCGCCCGAGTGGTCATTCATTTCACTCATAAGTGTGGTTCCTCGCCAAACTCTACATTTTATGTTGCTGCAGTCAGTTACATAATAGTGACTTAACGATAAATATTTAACCCATAGAGCGTGTGAAGCGACCAGTCGTCGTCACGCTGCCTTAGGTTCAACTCGTTTGCAATATGGGCCACCGAACTAGGTCGGAAATGCGCCGCGACGTCATCGACCTGTGTGGAACACGCACACTACAAAATTAGCACTAGTTAAAAATAATCTGCTTGATGCAGTTTAAATTAACATAGATGCATAGAGATAGATTGATAGTCGACAAAAACATGATTTAAAAATCCAGCGAGTCCAGGATCCAGCGAGTGTAATGCATTAGTTGATCATTTAGATTGCTTTAACACCCAAAATTTAACTCTAGGTCAAAGTTATAAAATTTACGATTTTGTGGGGGCCGGCTGACTCTACCACTTATCTAATGGACAGTACCTACGTTTTAGCCGACGCACGTTTCAGCGAAACAAAATAAGTTCCTACTGAGGTGAAAATAGGCAAATCCTTACAAATTGAAATGTGTCAAAACACCTAGGCCAAATAATAAAACGTCCTTGTGGCAATGCGACATTTTATTCAGCGATGGTACACAATGAGTGTAATTTTAGGTAGGTTAAGCAAGTGCTAAAGTTCCACCTGAATAACTCTTTTACTGAAGAAGAAAATATAAGATAACATACCAATGCTTTCCCCATTAACTCTTAGCTAAAAATAGCTCCAAAGGGCCTTGATTCACACCTAGGTTCTCACTAACTACGTCATTTGCAAATGTAGAATATATACGCTAGCTAGAACATAGAGAGTTACTGGGCATGGTAGAACTAAAGCTAATGTTTTGTTTGCATGCGTGACTCATAGACATCGTCTGCTAACCAACATACAAAATAATTGAGATAACATCTCTCTGACCGGCATGACGTGATGGTTCAGCTAGAGAGATCTAGTAAGTCGATATATTTTGTAGTGGCACTCTCCAATCGAGGAAGATTCTTAAAACATATTCAGGAACAAGGTCGCGATAAGCAGGTCAGATCATTTACTCTAGCTCTAATGGGTAATTGGCGGCACCCACATCGCAAATCATCGAGCAAGTGGAGGTGTAATAACATATTGTTGCAGCCCCCGCGATGCGGTGATAAATGATCTTATTTGGTTTAGCCGCTTTGTGTCTGGATTATGTCTTTGTTTTAGGTAAAGACTTAATGTTTATTGTTTTGAATATTGATTGATTGATTAATTATTATTGTTTTTATTTATCCTCCGTCGGTATCAATATCTTATCATGATGTTTGACTTTGAGTTTTTATTTACCACGACCACTCTACCTTCCAGCTGATCCACAATATTTCGTAGCGAAGTGCGGCGGCCAAGGTCGATGATGTAATTGTTCGTTTTAGCGCTAGAACGAACTGTATCTCTCTCTACATCATCGTATTATAGGTGTGATAGGTAGAGCCGGCATTATATTTGGTTATTTTAGCATGACATCATTGCCGCCACGTCTTCATAATTCTACCTTCACCAGAGCCGGGGATATTGTATTGGAATATTAACAAACAAAACATTTTCATCGAGTGGAGCTAGTATAAAAACCATGTAAAAGTTATCTCTATTATTATTGTATACCTAATGCGCGTGCAAACCTAAAACAATATGAATTTTCTTCGCATCTTATTGGTCTCAACGTAATTTTTCATATTTTCTTGCTACGAGCTACGAGAGGAAGAGTTATGTCAATTATTGTGTACTTAGTTCTTGCTAAACGTCCTTGACCTACCATGGCTAGTGAGTCAATATAATATAGGCTTGCACTTACATGTAATGTTTACAAACATCGTCAAAGTTTATCTATGTAGCGCAACTCTTTCCGTCGACTTTAACCTTTACACCTTATATAAGATTTTCTTTGGGGTTTAACGACGTGATCGCGCTATTTGTAGATTCATACCGCATAGTCTAGCTAGCCGAATAATCCGCAGAACGTGTTAAGGCTTTCATCGAAATAACGAGAAAAAACGAATCTGTAATCTCAAAGTGACATGTTTTGTCTATTTAGCCACTCATTTAAACATGTCGTAGAGACAAGCAGAATAAAAAAATAAAAAACGACATAACATTAGCACCAAACCGGCGAGCAGAGTTCGCTGCACCAAACACATTTTAGCATTGCACATACACGAAATTATTTGAAGGCCCTACTTTGATACCTATTACCTAAAGACCGACAGAAAAGTCCCTACTAACAGAGCAGACAGAGTAATCCTATAAAACATAGAGTTTGTGGCGTAGGAAATACCAGACACAGGAAAGCGTGTGCATTCACATTTTTCATCACTGAGGAGTCCACTGTTTTCACCAAGTGGTAGCAGTGGACCCTCCGGGTTGCCGTGAGACAAGTAGACTTACCAAGTAGGTATCTAATGCAGAGTCGATGTACGTTCCAGAGCGCCATGTCTGCGGAGGCTAAGGAGAGTGAGGCAGTGCAGCAGGTGACGCAGGAAGTGAAGGACATCTCTCTGGGCAACGGGAGCGCGCCCGGCGCCCCCGCCGCCGCCGCCGCCGCCGCTCCGGACGCAGCCAACGGAACACCCGCCAAGGGCGACTCCGTCTCGCTTAAGGTAAACTCCTGGTTGCTATGTGTGGAGAATGAGACTTATAATACTGTAAGACCGGAGGTGGCCCAGGACAGAGATGCAATTATCTATGAAAATAGCTGGGGAGGGAGTCCTAGTTCAAGACTGCCCAAACCCAGGCCATTGAGTTAGATTTTTTCCGCTTCTCATATTCTAATACAAAATAAACAAATTCAATAGATAGACTATCATTAGAGGTGGTCCGCCAAGGAATAAAAATTATGGTCCTCGTTCAAAATTGAGCACAGCGTTTTCATGGATCTATTTTGCTACGGGGACGGGAAGTCTCGAAACCATAACTAACATAGCAACCTCTGGTTTAAGGAACCAGCACCTAGCTAGCTATGGTTTACCAACACTCTAGATGCGATAACCGTGTTTGTGTGTTTATTTCAGGATGCATTCAAGGCGTTTTCGAAATTCGGCGACCCTAAGTCAGACGGCAAGCACATCACCCTGTCACAAAGCGACAAGTGGATGAAGCAAGCCAAGGTGATCGACGGGAAGAAGATCACCACAACCGACACAGCCATCCACTTCAAAAAGCTCAAGTCGCTGAAGGTCGGCATCGACGACTATCAAAAGTTCCTCGAGGATTTGGCGAAGAGTAAAAAAGTGGAACTCGAAGATATTAAGACGAAGCTCACGTCTTGTGGACAGCCTGGCTTTTCGACAAATGTAAGTCAATATTGTTTTAGCTATCTTTGCTTTCGAGACTCCTACTCGAAACCATAATACATAATCTGTCGGACGGAAAGTGTTTAGCCGGTATCCATCTTCCCGACCTATTCCATTTCAGATTTCAGTTCAGACCAGGGGGGTTACACTTGATGCTATTGCGATCAAATTGAAAAAGTTTAAAAATTAATTTCTCTTTGAATTCGCATAGTAATGCTTTGATTTTAAATACTTTGTAATGTTTATTCAAAGGTAAGGCTGTTTTATTTAATAAAAACACAAAATGCGTCTTAATTGGTAAAATATTAAATTTTGTAAATTGCGCCATATTGCGGCCGTATTGGAAAAATGCGTGAAGGGTAGAGGGGCAGGCCCACTGTTCGTGTCTGTGTCTCTCTGGCCGATAAATACGGTTCTATAGGAAATTTAGCCGCCCATCAATTGATAGAGCTTCTCGGTTTCAGGTGACGAAGTCTCCAGCGGCGGCGGCGGCGGCGGTGGACCGGCTCACGGACACCAGCAAGTACACGGGCTCGCACCGGCAGCGCTTTGACGAGACCGGCAAGGGCAAGGGCATCGCCGGCCGCAAGGACGTGGTCGACGGCTCCGGCTACGTCAGCGGATACCAACACAAAAACACCTACGATAAGTCACACTAATCGCGTTCACGGAAAGCGAACGGGGCGGGTCGGTTTTGTTACCATAACACTGGCGCAAGAACATTGCCGATCGTTTGTAAACGGGAGAAGTGTTTCAGCGTTTCAGGGAACTAAATTGTATCTGCATGCAAATACATGACGCTTATTGAGATTCGTAGCACTGCCGTGTGTCACCCTGTAAGGCCTAACAATAGAATGACAACTTCATGTAATGTTAGGACAATGGATTGCCCTGCAGTTGTGCTGCTAATTTCCACGCGTCAATGAAATGAAACGCACAGTACAACGTAACATAATCTATGTAATGTGTGGATGAACTGGCGTTTCTCATCGTTTTTCTCATTAAACTGTATAAGAGCGTGGGACCGTGTACCTACTACGCACGAAAGTTGTTAGGTTCAATGCCCATAATATTTAGATCTCCACATGGTACTACCGTTGTTTTTGTTATGTTTTTAATTATTGTCATTTACGAGAAAGTGTTCACTTTCGCAATAAACTGTTTTGTATGTTGTGCGGTGATGACATTCCTTCTTTCATTCGATGTTTGAGAATTTATTGAACCTATTTTATTATGTAGAGTAGTGAGTAAGGTCCAGTACATGTTTAAATTTTATATTCAATATTTTTAATAATTATGGAAAATATTTTGATGTCTAGTCGTGAGTAGTTTAGACATTTGATTGTATGGCTGGGTTAATAAATTTAAACCTGATTGTACCAATCAGCAATCATGTTAATTCCTGTATTGAAATGACAGTGTTTTACTAATGCACCAGATGCGTTTAGCTATTATTTCGTTTTGTCCTACAGTGATATTAATGACTTCCAAGTATGTTGGTTATTATTATTTATTGCAAATTTGCACATACCTAACATTGTAAACAAATTCGATACTTTATTATAAGATCATTAACGTAACAATAATGTACCTCGAAATATTTTTATGAATAATAAACACATTTAAAATTTACTTGTGTGTACCATTTTTATCTCCAGCTTTATATCTGTAAAATGCTCTTAAATGGGTGAAAATACCAGACTGTTGAGTTGAAGCACTTAAAAAAAAGTATTTTTCCAAGGTACCATTTATTTGGCTTATACCTACAAATACAATGTGTAAAGCCCTAATATTTTATCAATCAATAATAACAATACATACTACCTATTTATAAATTTACATATCGAATATAAAATTAACTTTAAAATAACCTAAGATTAATGAATGTACATGATATTTGAATATAGTCTTGAGTACACAATGATGTTACATTATACACAATGGATACTGGCTAGCATCACTACGTAAAAGTACATAATATCCATTAAACCAATCACATTTTACGTTTTTGTTTAATATAGTAAATACAAATACCTATATCCGAAACAAAACAATTAACGAAGAATAACAACATAATTACTCAAGAGATTTTTTCTAGACAGACTATTTCTTATAAAACGTTATTTTTAATTGTCTATCTAAGATTATCATATAAATACGAAGTTGTTAAATACATTTAAATGTGTTTTTTCATCTGACGAATTATTTTTTTTACGATCCTTTGACTAGTGCAATGACAAATTGTTCATTATACCATGTCTGATTATGGGAATCCGATGGTTAGGGTTCTTGGAATTATAAATAGGGATAAAACGGGTTGAACCTTTGTTGGTGGTTGGTAGCCAATGTGATTTACACTAGTGCCACCAATGAAAATGATTATATCTCCTTTTATAATTCCTCAAAAGGTGGTTTCCCAAACTCAATCTGTAGTCGGTAGAATTCAAGATAAGGATCTAAAAAGCGCAATATCTGGAAAATAGGACATCTCTATAAACTTTTGAAGAGGAGCAACAAACTGTAAACCACACTTGAATCATTGTTTATCTATGGCCCCTAAAACAAGGTTTGATTTATAAATGTAAAATATGTAATAAATAATAAATGATGATGGGTAACAAGTGTTTGCGATTTTTATCTTGTGTTATATGGAACCTAATATTTTCTCATATTTTCAAGATCTTGCAATTTTCAAGGCCCATTCGTCACTTTTGAGTATGAAGAATTAATTTTTATAATAAATCTGTGGTTTAGACATTTAATTTAATTAAAACTATTGGGATAGTGTTATTCTTAGGGTATGATTTAAACGGTCTGCAGTATATTCCAGTTTTAGTTCGCTCTAAAACGTTTTCTGTCGGCAAAAATAGTGAATTGAGTAACCACTAATGGGCAACATCAATAAGGGATTTTCTGACAGCTCATAAGTTGTAGTTCCAAATTTGTAACTAGATGTCGCTGACGAGACATGTTCTTTTTATATGCCAGTTCGCGCTCGTTGGCCTTCGTATATTAGTCCAAACAGATTTAGGTATTAGTTGTGGAGGAAAATTAAGTGTTTCCGGATTTACCATTCACTCATACAAGAAAATTAACAAAGTCTTGCACTTTTTCAAGTACTGTAAAATGGAATGACGGCTACGACGATGAAAGATGAAGACACAGAGCAATGAAGTGAAGAAGTATTTTTGCTGTAGTAAGCACTAATTTACTTTTTGATAGAAAACATGTCGTATCAACGCCATCTGTCACAGCTATTAGAACTATTTTTTTATTTTTTTTAGCTGTCAGAAAATCCCTTATTACAAAATTGATCAGCAAGTCATGTCATTTTGGGCAGCTCTAAAATTGGTTTCATGGCTAAATACATTTAAGTTCAGCCATTAGACAATACAAAGGCAAATTGTGAGAGGATCCTGGCTGGATCTTATTAATTTTTGGCAAGCTATAAAGATACTTTTTGGTTTGCAAACTAACTTTATTCTTGCAGCAAAAGATGTAAGCAACTTCCGTGCTGCTTTTTTATTTAGTTTAAATAAGTTTAATTAATATATCTCTAGGAACATATTATTAGAGATATTTTTTTATCTGCTGTGGGGGATGGGGTCGAGCTTAATCTCACTCACCCAATGTCACGTGGAGGAGTGGGTTCGGCAATTATCACTCTTCTTTTACTGCACCTGAGTCCATGGACTGAATCAGCATGAATTTCCTTTTAAAAATTTTAGTTGCCTTTATTTAGGTATTTTCTGTTTTTTTTTTCTCTTTTCTTAGTGCGATTTTTCATTACGTTCTTAGTTGTGTTAAACAAAAATAGTTAAGCAAATTATGTTTAAGGTAAAGCACATATTTTTGATAAAACATGTATTTAGAGTAAAAATAAGCATTTTGAAAAATATAACGTGAGATTTGGGGGTCATGCATGAGTCATGACAAATCTCACCACGGGTAATAGGAAGTTGAAAAAACTCAAAATCCTCTCACATGTTTTATTAGACGCACCCATACCTCCGGTTATCTTTTTTAACCGTACTGCAGCTTTTCCTGTCAATTGCACATCAATTAATTATAATAAATCTCCTTTTTATTTGTTTGCTAACCAATACTTTAATGTGCGGACCCTATTTAAATTTTCCTGCTAATCAAATATATAATCTTGCTGAACAAGTAATTATTTTGCCTATGATTTATTTATCTCGCGAACAAATAAATTACTGAGCTGAACCAAGACGTGTTTCTTGCTGTCAAAATTATATTTTTTTGCTGACCACGTATTGCGAATCATATTTTTTTTATTGCCGCCAAAAACATAATACGCTGCTCAAATTATTTAAAAGCTGCATTTTCTCGCTGACCAATTAATTATTTATATTGCAGCCTGAAAATTTAGTTCCTTATTGGGTTACAAGATGTCTTGAGATAATTAATCATAACGTTTTTATATCACCACTGTTTGCTGCAAAAAGAAGCAAGAATGAAAGGTATCCTCCATATTAATTCAATAACTGATAACCGGTTTGAGTTCGAAACATTGTTTATTTGTGAATTTTATGGGTTTTTGCAATTAACCAAACTCTAACAAATATTGATGGTTAATAGATCTAACCAAAATTATTGCTTTAGAGTCTACAGCGCTGTGCTATGGATGCATCAAAGCACAGCGGTGCATACTTTTAGAAGAAGTCAATTTCTCTTAATTAAATTTTACCACAACAAAATAATCTCACATACAATATTTCCGATGCTTTAGTCAACCCCTAGTTAGTTACATAACTCTGCCATCGAATACCAAATAAAACTGACAATTTAGAATGACGACGAAGTTAACGTTCATGACAATTTACAAAACCATAACTGCATCATTTGTATGTAACGGAATAAAATGGAATCAAGAAACGTTTATAAACTCTTACAGTCATATTTATCACAAAACGTATAGTTTGTATTGCGCAACTTACATGGGGCCCTCGTTCGTACTGACCTTCATGGTGAAGTAGTAGACGGCGCGCGAGGCGAGGATGACGCCGAGAAGGAATGCGCCGACGTACGCGACGTAGATGCCGCCGCCGTGGCTCTTGGCGGCCGAGAGAGTACCGAGGGTGACTCCCAGCGCCACGGCGAGCACCACGAGCGCCAGCAGTGCGAAGATGCTGCCGCGGATGCGCGCCATGCGAGCGCCCACCGACGACACCTTGCGGCAGTGGGGGCAGCGCACCGGCGCGTTCTTCAGCAGCTGGTACTGCAAATTCATATTCAATGACGTGAGACAGCAAATAGCTAGATCTAGCTTCAAACCCGTTTACTGATTCATCACTAGGTGGTGGAACATACTCCACACAAAATTTTACCCTTATCATGACCATATCCACGAAGGCGTAAGCTAACAAATAAAAAGTGTAAGAAAGTAGGTAACCTAACGCATTTCATAGGATAGTAAAACTTTATAGGATAATTTAATTTTAAGGTTGGAGGATAGCAACGTGGCAGGAAATTCAAAATTTTCACAGTTTTTTACATTTTGTAGCTTAATTGAGCTATTTTTGTTCATTGTTATTGCCGCGATCGAAAAATCGCTGAACAAAATAGCTCAGTTTAGCTACAAAATGTAAAAAACTGTGAAAATTTTGAATTTTCCGCTACATTGATCCCACCTTAAGTTCAAAAGTGTCCATACAATACATACCTAATCTTAACCTTACGGTCTATTAGTTAACAATTTTGGAGATAGTGGTCAGTGGATAGCTAACATTCAACATGCTCATGGTTAGTTACCACTAACTATTATTGCTAATCTAATTTGTGAAAGACCAACATATCCCAAATTGGGATACTCAATGGTGATGGATGATATAGTAAAAGAGATAATAAAAATGTTCAACACTCAGTTTGAGATTAACACTACGACTCATTTAACAGCCCCTTGTGTGTAGGATTAACTGTAAAGTATCTGCTTATGGATTGTTGATGGCTAGCTCAATAGTAATCCTATTACTTGAGGTGTACCTACTATGACCTGATTTCAAGTAGGTTATCAAATTAGAGTGAAATGTTTACTTTTCTCAGTGACACACATAACACAATGGCTTAAAATGTTGATAGGAGCTGATTATTTATTTATCAGTGCAGTGATAGATGTTGGTCAGTTAGTATAATTAATGTATTGTTTAAAATTTCTGCATTCTTAATTATTGTTATACTTACTAAAAATGTGTCTTGACAATGTGCACAGATGACTCGACACATGCCAGGAAGTGTGGGTACAGGCGGTGTGACAGGCGATGGCGCCAGGTTTATAATGCGTTTGCAGTCAGCCCGAGGACACGCGATGCGCTGCGATGATGACTTGCAGATCAACAAGCAATTGCAGGGACACCGCACATATTTCTTGCCTGGTGGTGCATTTCGTATAGGCTGGAAAATTAAATTTTTATATTTTATTTACTTTCTTTTCATATGAAAACCAAGGTATGTTTTGGTTTACAATAAAGAGTTATTATCTATCTGACTTGTATTGGTTTTGACCTCCTCATTTTAGGCAATTTTTTACTTTCCTGGTAAAACTTATGAGAGTTAGTGTGCCTTGGACTAAGTGCCATCTAATTTGGACTTTGTATTGTCAGTCGCTGTTCCAGAATTTTTTTTTCAGATTTAGGGTGCAACTTACAAATCTGCTTAACATCTCTGCATTAAGAGCAATTCGGAAGGCAAAGTTTTTTGTTCGAAAGTCCGTTATTGGCTTAATCTTATCTTTAGACAATATTAAGAAACTAATTTAAATATTTTTTATTTTGGTCCAGTAGTTTTGTTTTTATGCGCTAAAATGTTTTGTTCCTATGACCGCATTGACCGCCAACAGTATGCAGACCGTCGCGTGACGTCATAAAACCGTATCTTTGAAACGTTGTAAAATCCAAACTACTGAACCAAAATAAAAAATATTGAAATTAGTTTCTCAATATTGTCTAAAAATAAGATTAAGCCAATAACGGACTTTCGAACAAAAAACTTTGCCTTCCGAATTAAGACTGTAGTCCTCATGACCTGCAAAGTCACAAAAACGAAGTAAGACAAAGGGGTAAGCTTACCGTGGCTTCGTTGCATTCTGAACATTTGACGACATGTTGTTCTCTCTTGCCAGATATATCTATCATGGCCTGGCACACGCGGCACGTCACCATGGGCAGGCCGCCCTTTATCGCCTGCTGGTAGTTAGGAGGCAGCTCGTCAGGCCCGATGGGCGAAATGGTGCTGACATTTACCTCCTCTGTCAAACAAAGTGTAAAGCACATTAGCGTGATTCTAGCACGTAATCACCTGTTTCTGGTTTACGCAATACCGGTGAACATAGCTTACGTAAAAAAATAATCCTACGTTAAAGTAACTACTCCAGAAATCACAAATGAGCATTGTTTAGTAACAACAACAGATAAGTGTTGCTGTTGAATCATCAGCTGCCATAGCAAAGTGGAATGATCGGAACTTACCATCCCTCAGTAGCGGTTGATTTTCACTTTGTCTGTCCCCCATTGTTACACTCTGAGAGTTATGCACTCCACGTTAGGCAAATAATTATTCCAAAATATTGAAACACGGTGTTGAAATTATTTTCCGTGTCGAAACGAAAAGAAATCGAGTTTTTTTTCAACTTTTTTTTAATCATGACATGACAGTTGTACTGTGTTGCCAAACTGAATTTTATACGAAATTAAAAAAACAGTACTGGCAATACTAAATGGTGTAGTTACACGATCAGATTTTTGACACAGAAAACAAATTTGTTCTGTGACCGCAAAAAAGTTGGTGAAAAATGACATGACTGACAGTGACAGTTGACATTGACAGCGACGAACTAAAACACATTGAACAAATGAACATGTGCGATTTGTAAATCATAAAGTTTGAAATAAAAATAAAATGGCTTGTAAAGTTCACAAAGTACGGTACTACAATCCGAAACCTCAATCTATTAATTGTATCTCTTACAACAAAGTCAGCAAAAACGTAGCTGTCGCCAGGTAAAACTTAGACAAAGTTATTGAATCTTCTATTTCTTTCAGTTCCCTAAAAAACTCATTTTGTTCCCAGGGAGGACGCATCGATAGAAATATGGGACTTGAGCTATGCTCCTTATCTAGTGAAGTTCATTCCTGGCGTAATAAACGGCTCTGTGGAAGCCCTAGGTTGGGTAAACGAGCGCCTACTATCAACTGGGTTAGGTGGTGCTTTGCTTGAGTGGAATCTGGATACTCTGAGCCTAAAAACGACAGTACTACTCACCGGCTACGCAGCATGGTGCCTAGATGTCACCACTACAAACACACTTGTTGCTGTGGGCACTGAGCAAGGTTATGTTAACTTGTACTCAGTGGAGGGGGATGAAATTGTTTATCAAAAGCTCTTCGATAAACAGGAAGGCCGGATAATGTGTTGCAAGTTTGATAACACAGGAAACATACTAGTGACTGGTAAGTAACAATGAAATCTTGAAAAACCTGAAATTTTACTATCAGCATAGGCAGTAAGAATTCTTCTTAATCTGTTGGCAAATATACTCTTTTAAAATGACTACAGCCATATTGCTTGGAATTTATTGGAGTAACATTTTGAGTGAACTTTTAAAAATGGTTTCAATTATTTATTTTTATTTTTACTCTAAAATTTGATTAATTTTAACTTTACTATGGATTTTATAATGTTTTAATGATATAGTAATAATCTGAAATAAAAATATTTTATTTATTTATTATTATAACTTACTGTAACACTTAATTAACCAATTGGTATTACTTCGGCTCATAGACGCTCTGAGGGTACTGGTTTTTTTTTACACCAATCGAGCGGTTAAATTGATTTAAACTTTCAGGCTCAGTTGATACAATCAGAGTGTGGAATGTAGCGACAGGCCAAGCTATGAGTCGCATGTCGGCCAGGAGAAGGGGCCAGGAAAACATAGTGTGGTGCCTCGGGGTCCTCTCTGATAGCACCGTGGTCACGGGTGAGAGCTATGGCAGGCTGACCTTCTGGGACATTTCTACCGGTGATCAGGTATTTCAAAATTGACTACTAATGCTAATAAATGTAGGTACACATATTGGAACATATTTTTCACGATAAAAAATATTTACAGGCATCAAACAAGATACAAAGTATAAAACTAAATTAAAAATATAAATAAGATGAAAAATACTGTGATTTTGAAACAATCAGAAAAATGAAATGCTGAGAGAACACACGCAAAAGTACCCTTTGCTATGAGCTCAAGTTATAAGCCATTTTGGTGTAAATATGGTTGGTAGCAGAGTATCAAGCAATATTTTATTTTAATTTCCCAGATTGAGTCGTTCACAACGCACAAGTCAGACATCCTGTCAATAGTTGTGAATGAGGAGGAGAACAGCCTGTACTGCAGCGGCGTCGATCCCATCATTGTGAACTTTATCAAAGTAGGCCACAGCAAGAGCAGCTCGCATTGCCAGTGGGTCAAGAATGTGCAGCGACACATACATGAGCATGATGTTAGGTGAGAAATTCAAAATTACATGTTTGAGTAAAACATCGAAAAAAATCTTTTTTTTTAATTTGAAATTAAATTGAATATTGGATAACATAATAATTAAACTATCGTAAGCACTGCACATTTTATATTGATTTAACTGTTTCTCTTACTTTTCTTATCATCGGGATAGCTGACCAGTTTCGGCCTCATTCGGAAGTCTTAGTCATGGGGGAGAGACATTGCTTTCACAACATAACATCATTCCATTTGTGAATGTTGTAACACAATGAAAGCTTAGCAAAGCTAAGAAAACATAACTTTAACAGATAATATCTTTGAGTGGATACTTTGATACCAGTGATCATTTGAGATACCACCATCTGAAACAAAAACTGCGCGTTGGCCACGGAATTCTCGCACACAACTGCTTCTGATAAAAGCCACAGTTTAAGTTTTGAATATTATCTTCTACACCTAGATTTGCTTATGAATTCTTCATGACTATCATAATTTTTTCACAGAGGGCTGGCTCTCCAAGGAGAGCAGCTGCTGTCCGTGGGAGTGGACGGTTACATGACATTCTCCAGTTACCCGCCCAAGTGGGTCATGAGGATACCGCCTATGCTGCCCCCCGCCCGTTCCTCAGTCAGTGAGCAGAAGAAACTTATACTATTGAAGTAAGTTTTTTTTTTGTTCTTCTTTTATCTACAATCAGTCATTCATAGACTTTTATTAGATTTGTTTGTGTATTATTTGAGTATTGTAGGTGCTGCGTTCAGCAACGCAGTCTCCCTGTATCTTCAAGTCATTTAATTTATTTAGTTTGTGTCATTCCATCAGTGGTGGACGCTTCAGCCTGTGTGCATTGAGTGATGTGTCTAGCAGGATCGATGCCAGTTGGTTTGGATGCTTCGATAATCGTTGCTTGTAGTTTTTTGTTCTATGTAAGTTGTTAGTACTTGAGCACACAGCGTTTATTTTAAGCTCCGGCGATGAACTCTTTAATTGATGATATCGCACAGAAAAAGACCAAACGAGGTCGACGTCGCGTAATACAATCTCCGCGCCGTGTGCTATCAGGCATTGAAAACCATCTGATATTGAAACGGATAGTGTACCAAGTTTTACGGTATTCCTTTTTTATTTACAGATACAGTAGCCATTTAGAAGTGTGGAAATTAGGCTCCTATGCAACCAATCACAGTGGCAAAACATTGAAAAGTATTGTAAATGTGAAAAGTCCTCATCAGAACAAAAAAGCAACTAACAATCTAGAATCAGATTCAGCTGTAGCTACTATTAACAATGCTTATGTGGAAAAATTAAAAGGGCAGTCACTGAAACTGACTGAGAACACTTTGAAGCTGGTTTCTGTTCAAACGAAAGGCAAGAAACAAATCAGATGCTGTGCCTTATCACCTGATGGAGAGTTTATAATCTATGCTACTGATAGTAACATTAGAATGCTGAAACTAGAAATGGTAAGTAACAAAACTTTTATTTTCTAAACAATAAGACCAAAATACATGTTTTTTTTGTCATGGATATTTTTTGTTCCTTCCCATGGGCAAGGCTGACTTAGCTGTCGGGATGGTATAAGAGCTGGGCAAGCCTATTCCATCTAAACATTGTCCCAGACTCTGCGGCGTCCGAGTGGTCACTTCACCCATCTATTGTAACTTGTGGTGCCACTGGATGTTGTATAAATAATTTAATTACGTAGATGTAAGGGCGTACGTTTTTAGCCTTCCAAGTTTGTCATACACCTCGCCTTGGGCACTCCTCATTCATGAAATAACACCCTTCGACTTCTAGGTCTCAAAACATCTTAAGTTAGACACCTATCTAAAGTAGTCCCGTAAATTGCAGGACGACGACGCAAACACAACGTCCCTGTCGAAAGTCCTGATAAGCGGTGTGAGTGCCACCTCGTGCGACCGCTGCGCGTTCACTGCCGACTCGCGCGGCGTCGTAATACACAGCCTCGGGACCGTCCTCGTGCTGCGAGTGGACCCGGAGGCCGGCGCCGCGCTCGTGCAGAGCCTGGCCACAGACAAGTGTGAGTGGGTTCAGATCTAGTCTGTGATACACAGCCTCGGGACCGTCCTCGTGCTGCGAGTGGACCCGGAGGCCGGCGCCGCGCTCGTGCAGAGCCTGGCCACAGACAAGTGTGAGTAGGTTCAGATCTAGTCTGTGATACACAGCCTCGGGACCGTCCTCGTGCTGCGAGTGGACCCGGAGGCCGGCGCCGCGCTCGTGCAGAGCCTGGCCACAGACAAGTGTGAGTAGGTTCAGATCTAGTCTGTGATACACAGCCTCGGGACCGTCCTCGTGCTGCGAGTGGACCCGGAGGCCGGCGCCGCGCTCGTGCAGAGCCTGGCCACAGACAAGTGTGAGTAGGTTCAGATCTAGTCTGTGATACACAGCCTCGGGACCGTCCTCGTGCTGCGAGTGGACCCGGAGGCCGGCGCCGCGCTCGTGCAGAGCCTGGCCACAGACAAGTGTGAGTGGGTTCAGATCTAGTCTGTGATACACATCCTCGGAACTGTCCTCGTGTTGCGAGTGGACCCGGAGGCCGGCGCCGCGCTCATATAAAGCCATCGGGACCATCCACGTCGATTGAGTATCGTTGATCGGAACGTAATGAGTAAAAAAGACAAGAATATGAGCCAAATAGGTCAAGAGGTTGCCGAGATGTGGGATTGTAAAATACATCACTAGTGCACACTTCGGGGCAAGCTATATTGTTTGGGGTAAAACCAGCGCTGGGAAAAGTAATTCATTTGCCAAAATTAATATTCTAAACTGGTATCATCCTGCATGCGGCATGCATGATGCCTATTGCCTAGCATGGCCGCCAAATCGAGTAGATAACGCTCGATACAGTGCCCTCTCCCACTCCTCCGGTCTACGTAAAGCTGTACAGACGGCCATGCTACGCCAGCCAAAATGTTAGTGTTTACTACCAATAAACTTTTTTTTTTCATCATTGTAGACCTAAAAGCACCAACGTTGCTGCACCTGCAAGTGTCCAAGCCGTGTGCCTCCGGAAGCACATACATATTGGCGTGTGACTCTACGGGCGCCATAGCGCTGTGGGCGCGGAAGGACAAGAAGTATGAGCACTACGCGACGTTGCCGCGTTACCACTGCGTACCTTCGGCATTGCTGCTGGATCACGTGCGCGAAAGAGTCGTCGTCGCGTATGTGGATCAAAAGGTAAGCTATCTTCTAGCTTTTTCGTTTGAGATTTCGAGGATAGTAAAACTACTCTTCAATGGCAACCATTCTAGTGAGAGAGACAGGGCGAGAGAGAAATAGCAAGGGAGAGAGAAAGAGACAGCGCGCTAGAGAAGGAGCGCGACAGACAGATAGCTAGAGATAGAAAGAGACAGAGAGAGAAAGAGGGAGACAGAAGTAGACTTAGTCAACACGCGGATTTGCGAAATTTTAGCATTTGAGGCATATTTAATAATTTACTATATGGATTCGAGAGGAGATCGGTTAGCAGACCACCAGCCAGATGGTCCGACGACATATCCCAAGTAGTCGGAAAACAGTGGTCGCGTCTGGCACAGGATCGTTAGAGGTAGAGTGAGCATGAAGAGGCCTTTACTCAGCAGTGGGTGTTAACAGGCTGATGATCTTGATGACAGAGATTCTGCCATATTCGCGTCAACGCTAAATTGTTTATTACATTTATTTCCGTCCTTTATTCCAGATAGTAGACTACGAGCTCCCCGGCAAGAAGTTCGCCGAGTGGCCGAGCAAGCTTCTGCCCCCCGAGTGGTACAGTCGGCGGCAGGCGGTCCGCTCAGTGAGCGCGCACCCTCAGAGGCCCGACGCGCTTGTGTTCCAGGACGAGAACTCGCTCTGGATACTTGAGAACAACAATAATTCTGAAGTGAGTTCTTGTGTTAAGGTGATAACCTAGGCACAACTAGCGCCGCCAATGAAAAAAAGATCATAACTTCTTTTTGTATGCGTTTTTTGCTAAAAACTCGTCATTAGGTTATCGCCGCGAGGCTTAATTATTTTTAGGACTAAGGTTTAGATTACAGATCCTAGAACCTACGAATAAAATCTTTTATCGCCTTTTGTGGCCACTTATGGCGATAAAAGATTTTATTCATCCCTAGTTCCTAAAGTTAAACCTCGCGTTGATAACCAAATGACGAGTTTTTAGCAAAAAAAACGCATCCAAAAATAAGATATGTGTTTTTTTTCCATTGGCGGCGTTAGTTTTGCCTAGGTTTGGGCCTTAAACCGCAGTCACACGTAGCTAATAATTTTCGATGTAGTGCACACGTTGCTTGTAAAAAAAAATCGCCGTCAAACTATACATACTCCATTTACTCGTTACCATTTTAAGTCGTTGCTATTTACTCTTGGACGCTTATTAGTCCAAGGAATTACATATAAACCTCCGTTTTACCACTAACCTTTTCGGTCTATCTAACCTTCGATAAACAATGTTGAGAGTGTAAAAAAAAAGTAAGGTGTAGCCTGTACAATTGTACATATCCCACTAGCTGGGCAAAGGCCTTCTCTCAGAGAGAGGGTTCGAGCTTAATCACCACGCGTGCTCAATGCGGGTTGGCGATTTTTGCGTTGAGGGTATAATGCCTCATACGCTCAGGTTTCCTCACGATGTTTTCCTTCACCGTCAGCGAGTGGTATTGCTACTACAAATTCGCAGATGTACGTAACTTTGAAATTAAACAAAGTCATAGATACATGCCCGCACCGGGAATCGAACCTAGGTCCTTTCACTACAGAGTCCACTGTTCTACCCACTAGACCACCACCGCTTCCGTTGAGAGTGTAACGGTAATAAAATTGTAAGCTAGTACGATGTTGAGTTATGTGATCTGTATGTGATACATACAAAATAGGTATTCTATGTCATTTATGTATTTGTAGTTTTGAGACCGTTTATTACAATGGCAAGGCCCTATGTACACACGACAGCACGTCTGAATGTCTTGCGTTGTCTGGCGGGAGTTTGGTGGGGTGCTCACCCTTACTCCTTGAAACTTATCTACAATGCCATTATCCGCAGCCACAGAGTGTAAACTTTTATTGTAAACTCGCCCGTAACGTAACCGAGTAGAGTGCTAGCGTGTAAGCGTAAGACGTGTTGTCGTGTGTACATACTATGTAGTTATTTAGTTCTCTAGTGGTAGATCGTTAAGTAATTATTTTGTTTTTGTGTTTGCAGAGTGACAACGAGCCAGTGGCTAACAAAAAATCGAAGAAAGAAAGGAAAAGGTCGGAAAGTGGCAACTTATCTTTGAGGATTATTCCAATAAAAGTAAGACAAAACGCTTTATTACTATTCAGATCTTACCAAACACTGATTAAACATGCGCTGAACGGTCGCTGAATCGCCGATTAATATCAGCCCCCCTTGATAACTCATCAATATCGAGTCATATTATAGTGAGTTTATTTCGTAATGCAAACTTAGGCTATTTCATCTCGAAGATTTATACATAGTCCAGTGGCACCATGATTTTGGAGTTAAACATTAAGCCGACGGATTTGATTAAACATACAAGCTAAAAATCCCCAAACTCCCAAATATCAAATAAATAAAATAAAAAAAAGCATTTAATTTTACACTCTATGTACAGTAACAATGACGCTTGTAATGTTGCCGACTAGGCAGACGTGCTGTCGACTGTACAAGAGTCTATGATCGCTCGTACGGTAACTACATCTGGCAGTTACGCATTGTTTTTTTTAACATACATTGCATTGAGTGTTGGTTGGTTCGTTTGTTTCAGTACCTGTCAGACTTCCACTGGCTGTCGCAAGAGGAAGCGGTGATGGTGGAGCTTCTACCCGAGTCCATCGTGTCGCAACTACCGCCCGTGGTGCAGATCAAGCGCCCGCCCTACGTCGCTTAGAATAAGGTTATATTTAGCTTGAATTAAGAGTAACATTGAATAAATAATCCAGTGGTTTATGATGGTATATTATTGATTATTGTTATTACGTTTATTACACTTTCATTACATACAAGTAGGTATGTAGCTACCTACAGATAACTGACATACCTACATGTATGTAATGAAAGTGTAATGAATGGTAGTAGTAAATAGTAATTTATAGTATTGAGTAATGGTGGTGGCAGGCCTTGATGTAGATAGATTAGTTATGAACCCGTGAAATTAACGAATGTATAGGGCACCGTGCGTTAAATCTGGCATTAGATCTGAATTTTTCTCTGACTAGGATGTTGGCCCAATTAATAATCCAAGTCTTTGACCTCGAGCGCCGACCGGAACCTTGTAAAAGAGATGCGAATTTTTCGCCTTTATTTCAGTTTTTACCCGACGGTAATTGGTCATTTTAAGAGGGGACAATTTTTTTAAACACCTTTTCAGTACTTTTTTAAAGTAAACTAAATTTTGCTAAAATATGGGACTAAAACTGTCTCCGTAGACCCAAATCGTAATCGGTACTTTTTATTTCTCAATTTTTGCACTTTTTTATTGTTCTTGATTTTTGCTGACTTGTTTATAATGTTGGTCCAATGAATAATCCAAGTTAGTGACCTCGAGGACCGACCGCAACCTTGTCAGAAATCCCTGTTTATCTGTTACGGAAGCCTCCTGTCATATTCTAGTGGGCCAGCAGAATAAACGAGTCGGCAAACTATCCAGCTCTACCAGATTTAACGCACGGTCCAAAGTTAATTTTACCGTACTATTAGTCCATTATTATGGTTCGTTATTTACACATTGATTTCCTTATGACATCTCTATGGCATGAAAAATGTTCTCAATGCCAACACACAGTTTTTTTTTTTTTTTTCAAATCTTCTATACTTATAATAAAACTCTAGCGAAGTCAATTCTGTACATTGAATATTTTTAGAAAAAAACTAGCAGGGGTTACTAAGTAAACTATACTGAATACAAATGTGCAAAAAAATCGGTCTATGTCTGTCTGTCTGTCTGTCTGTCTGTCTGTCTGTCTGTCTGTGTGTTACCTCATCACGCGAATACCGCTGAATAGTTTTCAGTCAAATTTATGACCGTGATAAGTCCTGGTTCTGGGCACAATCTAGGCTATCCAATGTTCAGAATACATTGCGGGTTGCAATTTTAACTTAGTTTTTTGTAAGAAATATTCATAATTTTGATATAGCTTTTTGAGAAGATATGTTAATAAAGTGAAAAAAAAATCCGACTTGGAACCTCATTATCTCGGAAACCGTTGATTTCCTAGGCATAGTTTCTTGGGCAAAAATGTTTGTTATGATGAGAACTATACAGGGTGATAAAAGACCGCCAACAGACCCGAAAGCCACTAGACACCAAAACAAAGTACTTTTTCGATAAATTATTGTTGGGAAATGATTTTGGTTTTTTCGGTTATAATTTTGAAAAATATTTTTTCACGCAATGGACGTGTAACGCACAAAAGAGATATTGCGCAAGCGAAGGTATCAGATTATGTTACTTAAGCTTGAAGTGCCGATGTTTAGAATACATTGCGGGTTGCAACTTTAACGTCGTTTTTTGTAAGAAATATTCATAATTTTGATATGGCTTCTTGAAAATGTATGTTAAGAATCCCCTGAAGCTCTGCAGCCTTCTCGCTCGCACTTTTCAACATTTTAATAATTTATTGTAAGAGAATGATTCAACTTTGGACGATAAAATATAGTTGCAGACATAGATAATAAAGCTATCGACATGTAGACATACTTTAAATTTCACATTTATACAAGGTGTTACAAAAGATGCTAACTCTTTTTACAGGGTCATCGTACCTGATGATAGGGATCACAACCAAAATATTTTTTTAGCTCTATGTCGTTCCGTTGATTTTTAAATAATTAAAATGTAAGCGCTGTGACGGGAGAAAAGTATTTTTAAAATACTGTTTCCATAGACTTTCACAATGTTTTAACAGCCTGAAGCTATTAAAATACAGCTAATCAAACAAACATATTTTTTAATTGGAGCTAAATCCAAAAACAAAAAAGTTTTGAAAATTTTACAATTTTGCGGTTATAAAAAATAAGTTGTGTTTTTCAACTTTTTTTTGCAGATTTGTCATTATGTTGACCAGCAGGATACACCCTGTAAAAAGAGTTAGTATCTTTTGTAACACGTTGTAGTTTAAAAAATAAATATTACTGAACTACTACTTTTAACCGAAGTTCTGTGATATTTTTTTATTAGTAGGAATATGAAATGAAAAGTGTGTCCACATGTCGATAGCTTTATTATCTATGTCTGCAACTATATTTTATCGTCCAAAGTTTAATCATTCTCTTACAATCAATTAAAATGTTGAAAAGTGCGAGCGAGAGGGCTGCAGAGCTTCAGGGGATTACCAGGGGATTTCAGGGGAAACCGTTGATTTCCCAGGCATAGTTCCTTGGGAAAATGTTCCTTATGATGAGGACAATACGTGGTTTCCCGCTTTGTTGGCGGTCTTTTAACACCCTGTATGTGGTCTCCCACTTTGTTGACGGTCTTTTAACACCGCTCGGTATTCAATACAAGCACTCGCCACAAACAATAATTTTGCATTCTTGCATAACAAATAACTATTGTTTTCCGTTGAGCTGGATAGACAGAGTTATTAGCCGTATGCTTTACTTGCTGGCTTAGCATGAGAATGAGTAAGACCTTATGTTTGGGCTTATAACTTTATCTATCCCACTCTACTTCGAGAGAGATACGTATAAACCATTTTACTTCCTAAGCAATTCTTATGCTAAGCTTCCTGGCAAGGGCGTCGCCAGCCGAAGGCGCAGGGGGGGGCAAGTTGACTTTACCTACTACAATTCATACTTTTCTCATTCTCTATGAATGAGAAAAGTAGGTATGAATTGTAGGTAAAGTCGACAGCACATGAAGCTTTTCACTTGTACTACGAGCCTTACATCTACAGCCAGAGCGTAGTTGAGCGTACGGAATATTAGGAGTGGAATTGGTGAATTCATTCGAGTTTCGACGTACGGGAATGATTGTTCAAGGCTTGAACTTCAAGCAAATTAACTCAAAGACTTAGGACTTTGGTTGCATTATATTTGGCAACTTTTTTAGAATCTCTAGGGGGGGGGCAGCTGCCCCTCCCTGCCCCCCCCTGGCGACGCCCTTGCTTCCTGGTATCTTATCACGGGCGATACCTTAATGTAAACAATATGTATTTATTATTAAATTTATAAATGTATTGTTTAGATTAGGGTTTTTATTCTATTTTATTCTATTGCTTTCTTTTGAGCCCTGCAACCGCAAGTTAAGAAATAATAACTATTAAAATACTCCCGACATTTTAGCTTCGAATAAGCATATTATGTAATAAATAGCTGAACCAATTTTGACAAAACATAACTAAGAACATTCGCTAGAAAACCTGCTTTCAAATAAAAAATAAACCTAAAACTTCCAAATCGTTCACCCATTTAAAAGCTACGGTGCCATAGACAGACACACCGTCATAAACACTTATACAGACACACTCACAAAGCTGTCAAACTTATAACACCCCTCTTTTTTGGTCGGGGGTTTGACTTTTCCTCCACAGTCGAATTTAAATTAATTGTCAAATGTGCAAAAACGCATACGAAGTCGCGGGCACAACTAGTAAGTAAATAAAAGAAACGTTGACTGGCTGAAAAGCTGTAAAAAGTGAAAAATGCCTTGACGTTGAGGTCAAGAGTTTACTTCTAAAAGTTTTCAAATGTAAATAGGTTTTTTGCCAGCAAGAAGAAAATAAACCAATGAAGTTACTCTTCAAACCTCATTCATCAGAGAAATCTTAACTGGCTGAAGCGACGGAAAAACTTATATATTATAAAACTATTTTTTTCATTATCAGTATGCAATGGCGTTAGAACAGAAATAGTTGTGTGTGATGGCCACGCCTTGGTTTTAGACAAAAGTAAATTAAAACCTCGTAACCTCGTTGCACGCTTGCAATGAAAATGCGCGTTTTTTTAAATCGATGGTTGAGGTGCTATTTTTGTTGAGAATTTATAAGTAAAGTGAAAAAAATATCGCCATGGGTAAAAACATCTAGTTTGTAATACAAAATTAAATGCCTTTTTACATAAATATTCTTCCAGTTATTCAATATACATAATGATTGCAATTTTTTTAAATACTTTTGAAGCCCTCCTGGCTGAAGGGGCAGTATTAGTTCTGTGTCGTACACACGACAGCACGTCAGAGTGTACACTTTTGTTGTAAAGTCGCCCGTAACGTAACCGAGTAGAGTGCTAGCGTATAAGGATCAACGTGCTGTCATGTGTACAATCAATGTCCATATCCGCACAGTCTGTCGTATTGCAACACTTTGTCGAGGGCCTCCCGGTTGAAGGGCATGACTGTGACGTCACGCGGCTGCGCCCACACCTCGTCCGTCACTTCGCTTGTCGCCGGCGGCAGCTTGTACGAGATGGGGTCGCCGACGTCGATTCTGCGATGTTGGAGTATTAGTATTAGATTAGACTCTAATCATTAGAGTAATCATTAGGTAGGTTTCGGTTCGCTGGTGGGTAGGTATGTTCAAAAAACATTGTAAGGAATATAAGTATACGGTTAGAAACGAGAAGCGTTAATATTTCAGGTAGACTGCTTTTGTCTGTGCTAATGTGCTTGCCCTTGCTAGAGATATCCTAAGATCTCGACTAAAGCCTAGTCTACGCCACATCTATGTGTATGTCGTTTTTAGCAGTACCCTATGTAAAACCTCGGATGAAAAAATCGTCTTCGCCCTCTCTGTATTTCTAGCAGCTCACTTGATAATTTAGTCGCTCTCCTAAAATGTTTATATCCAAGGTGGATTATTCGCAACCCACTTTTAGCAGTTGGTTTTGGATTTTTTATTACTCAATAAGTCAATATTCGTTTTCGCCTTATTCCCCTTTTGGGTATGTTCGAATAACTGAATCGACAAAAAATCGAACTTGCTCACAAAATTTCACTAGAATCGGTTGAGAAAAGAAAACTGAATCGACAAAAAATCGAACCTGCCCGCAAAATTTCACGAGAATCGGTTGAGAATCGGGCCTGTAGAGGAGAACATAGTGTCCGGACATACGAAAACGTTTTTGCCCAAGCTGAAACGGAGACGCTTCGCTCGCTCGGTCAACTAAAGCCCAACTTACCCCAAAAAGATGAAGGTCTGCTTGTAAGGATCGTAGGCCTGACCGGGCGGCAGCGGCGGGCGCGTGGGGTAGTCGCGCGCTGTCTTCACCACTCGCCCGTAGCGCTCCAATGAGCACAGGGCGCGCCGCCCTACCATACCTGGGATAGCGAGAGACTGGTTTTATTATCTGATTCCTTTTCGTCATGATAGGCAAATCGGTCTAGGTGTATGGACGTGTGGTAAATTTCTATTTAAATTATGTAGAGTTAGTGCAACAGATGATTTTAAGCCGATTTGCAATGTTGTCCGAATAAACAAAAATCAAAGAAAAGGAATTGAAATTTTTCTTCCAACTCCAGTTTTTCGACTTTGATCGCAAATTGCTTGAATAAAAGTCCCATAAAATGACAGGTTTTTTGTATTATTCTAAGGAGAAGTTTTGGGTTATTCTTGGATTATTAAGTTTTGGATTATTAAGTTTTGGATTGAATTATTCTAAGGAGAACTTGGAGAAGATTTGAAGTCAATAAAACGTCCTTCAGACCTCTATTATTTTTTTATCCATAGGTACAATTTCAGTGATGTTTTCTCGAAAACAACATTTTTCGACTTTGTATCACAATTGCGTTATCTTCTCAAAGTCCATAGCTCATCATTATTTTTTGGTGATAAATAAGTTATCTGAGACAGTAAAAAACATAAAAATAATCTTTGAAAAGTCAAAAGAAATAAAACTTACAAAATAAAATACGAGTCTACAATACAATGCTTCATAACTTCTTAACGACAAAAAATGGCTAAAATGGTTAACATACATGGTGGTGATTCGGGTAGCCCTTTGTGTCAGCTATCCAGATTTTCTCGCTTGATGTCGTATGTTTGGGCCACCTTGTATATCTACTAAACTAAAATTTTAAAATACTTCCGACATTTAAGCTTTAAATTAGCATATCTCATAAACGGTTGAACCGTAGGTATTTGATGAAACGTCGAACACTCGCTAGAAATCCTGCTTTCAAATAAAAAAAAAACCGCTTCTATATCGATTCACCCGTTTAAGAGCTACTTACGGTGCCACAGACATACATACACACACACACACACACAGACACACCCTCATCTCTCACACCCACATAGCGGTCAAACTTATAACAACCCTCTCTTTGGGTCGGGGGTTAAAAATAGGCAGGTAGGACGCACAACTAGCGCCGCCAATGAAAAAAAAATCATATCTTCTTTTTGGATGCGTTTTTTCCTACGGATCAACGAATGCAATCATTTATCGCCAAAAGTGGCCACTTTTGGCGATATGGCGATAAATAATTGGATCGTAGGTTCTAGGATCTGGAATCCCAACCTTAGGTCCTAAAAATAGTTAAACCACGCGTTGAGATTTTGCAGAAGAGTTTTTAGCAAAAAACGCATCCAAAAAGAAGATATAACCCGTGTCATTAAAGAAAACATTTAGGACGGAGTTAAAAACCTAGCGTTGTCTCGCTTTGACTGTATTAATTAGAGCGAGAGGACGAGTGTTTTGAAGTCCATCCTAAATGTTTTCATTAATGACACGGGTTATTTTTTTTTCCAATGGCGGCGCTAGTTGTGCCTTCTATCTATCCATTAACGGTGTTATTCCCCGCACTGACCGCTAGACGTAGCAGGCACGGGCGCGGGCGACGGCGGCACCTGCACCGGGTACCGCCGCGGCTCCGGCTGGCAGTTGAGCGAGCGCACGCCGGCGCGGTACTCCGACAACGACATGCCTGTGGAACAGACAGGAAGGTGAGTCCCAGAGTCCCTCAAGATCTACAATATACGTGCCACGAAAGAAGAGACTTAACCGCGCCTCCCGCACTCTTACCGCCGCCCCGATGAAGCCCGGTCCCTTCCCGCGCTCAGACCTCACACCGCTCAAGAGACCTATAATGAGCCGTTTCACGGCTGTCAAATTTGGCCTTTTCTGAAGAAATTATCTGAAATCTGTGTGAGCGAAATTTGACAGCCACATCCCGGTTCTTGTATGGCCAAGCCTATGAGCGCCATCTACCAAGGGCTTGTAATTCAGATTTTTACTGTCAGTTGAAAACGGGCCATTCGTCACTGCGCATGTCAAACCACGTGGTGTATCAGTATAACCACGTCTCATCTTTCGTGGCGCGTATGTACTTCTGTATTCAATGTGGAGCGTGCATCGTGCTTGCTAGAGAAGGGAGAAAGCCTTTTCTTGACAGCTGGCGCCAAGAATATGACTGTATACAATGTGAGCACAGCACACACATCTTAGTTCACTGGGACACCCACCGTTGTAGATAGATAGAGGCATTATTCTTCTCATTTAAGTATACTGCCCTCTCTTATCGGATTGGCTATTTCGCTCTTTTAAGCTGCCAAACGAAACAAGGAGCTCGTGGTTTGTTCAACTGGAGCATTATCTTGTCAAAGTCAAGTGAACTCGAGAAACTGACATTTTGGCGTCGATTATAGCATTTCTTGAGCTTGCATGCTAAGAGGGTCTTCCTATAGCCTCGGTTATATAAAGCTAATAATTATAATTGGTTCTTATTTGAACACGACTGTTTAAAAAAAAACTGGTTTAAAGGCAAGATTATTTAACAAAAACTGCCTATCAAGATAAGTACCTATGTTTTACTCATGTAAGTACTTACCTAATTTGATCGCTTCCTCCTCCTGTATCTCTCGAACGCGACTGTAGAAGCTCCATCTCTCGTGCCAAGCCTTGGCTGCGGCCTTCTCCTTACGCGTCAGTTCCCGCCTGTTGAGTACGAACAATATTTCTAAAACCACATACCTATTTTGACTAATAGGTGTAGAGTTTGTGAAGTTAGGGCTTGTAGATTTAGGGCGTTTAGAGTTAGAAGCTTGGCTCTACATGAGATCTGATAGCTTTTGACAGTGCGAGATGTATGGTCTCGTCTTGGCAACATTTTTTACATGAAAATGTTTTTGGTGGGATCTAATTGTGTGAGATACATTCCATTTTAACCCGACTGCCAAAACGAGAGTTATTTATTATACACGGGTAAAGCGGGTAACATTATTTAAGCCTCTACGACCTTTCTACGGGCTTTCCTATAGTCGCAGCCCGCAGGTAATAAGTAAAAGTCTTGAACAAAATACTGACATGACATCAATATTTTTTGGGATTCTGGTTTAACTACGGTATGATGAAAACCCGATCAAAAATATATAAAAAAACAAATTACTAAATTAGAACGTCGTCGGTGCGCATGGTGTTTTGTCTTGCTATGAAAGTCTCGTTATAGATTGCATTCAATGCGATTAACATCGACGGGCGTTGTGGAAAGTGATTATCGGATTGATTTTGTTCCAATACGGAACACAGCAGCTCAAGAGTTGCAGAAACAAGAGGAGGACATAAATTGAGTTTCGAGTTATGATTATAGTTTAAGTTTTCTTACAATATCCCTTGTGCTTTGACAGGGTCTATAGAAAGCTCTCGTCGACTGGCGGCATTCGTTTGCGCGGGTTGGTTCTCCATTATAAATCTTCCACCGCCACTAAACTTCTAAATAACTTTACGTTTTTAATTTAACTTGTTTTCTGATGCACAAAGTATTTTAATTTGGTAAAGTTGAACTTGTTTTTGTAATATCGAGCAGGTTGTCTCTGCCTTGCCGCCGGTTGCCTCGTGCCCCTAGACTGGAGGTGGGTGGACGGTGTTGTCGGTATTGATCAAACGTCCCTTGCTTCCAGCTTTGAGAAGATAATATTGTATGCTTTCTTTGTGGAGCTTGAAAAGATTTACCTAAGTACATATCAGGTAAACACGACTCTGTAAGATATCAAACTATTGTTGACTTCTAGTCTAGACATCTAAAAACAAGTAAGCTACACTGCTATTAGACATGTACCCACCTATTTAATTTGTTAGCGGTGGATTACGGCTGAACTATTGATTTTTATTTGGTTTTTCCTTAAACTATGGCACGGGAGGGGGGGGGGGGGGATAAATATGGAGAAATCGGCAAAACTATTCCCCCCGTACCCAACAAGAAATGTGAGAATTATTACGCGATTTTTAACATTTCTAGTTGGCTCTTTCGATCCCGATACAAAAGAGGATCAATAATTGGCACAGAGAAAAAATATTGTATTTTTTTCTGAACAAAATGTATGGGGAAATACATTTTACCACTTTTTGTTTTTTCTAAAGCACTAACCCGTCCGTGGTGCTAGGGAACATTGTCCCGAGCGAATTATTTTACTTTATAAATAGGTACTTTATGAAATACATTTTGTTAAATACATTTTCTAGCTTGACGTCTATGTTTGGGCCACCCTATACAAGGTGTTACAAAAGATCCTAACTCTTTTTACAGGGTAATAGCACCCGGTGATAGGGATCACAACCTATTGTGTATTGTTTTTTGCTCTTTGACGTTCCGTTCATTGTTAAATTAATAAAATTTAAAAGCTGTGGCGGGAGAAAAGTATTGTTTTAATATTGTTTTTGTTGTTGATTTTCACAATGTTTTAAAAACTCAATGCTTTGCAAATGCACCTACACACACACATATTTGTTAATTTGAACTAATACCAAAAACAAAAAAAATACGAAAAAAATCAATATTTAGGTTATAAAATAAAAAAAACCTTTTTTCAACTTTTTTTACAGAATTGCCATCTTGTTGACCAGTAGGTAAAAAGAGTTAGGATGTTTCGTAGCACGTTGTATACCTACAAGTACTACGTAGGTTTTTATTATCTTTGCATCGGCTTACCTACTACCTAACTTTCTAATAAAATCACCTATTTACTTACATACAATATCTACTAATCTTTTGACCTCTTTTGACTTTGTGAAAAACCTCTATCTTCTAATCGCAAATTGAATATTTACCCAGTTAAAACAACAGTAAGCAATTAAAAATTTAAATACACGTTAGCTACACACCTACCCCCCGGAGTTTAAAATTCCTGAATCCGAAGCTGGGCTGAGCGCGGGCGGACGTCTACGCCCGACCGCCTAAAACCATTCCCCAAGCAGATTGCGTGCCTTCATTGGGGAAAACTGCTTCACTTTAATATTTACTTAGGCTTGCACGAGCACTATACATAATTTAATAACACTTTAAACGGATCTAACACTGAAACGTTTGATTGCTTTGAAAGTTGGTATAAATATTTAAGAACTGAATTAATTGGAGGGGTATTTCAGCATTTTTTGAAATTTCACCCATATGTGTGAAACATTGGTTTGAAGTGTACCTATGTATTTTTTGCAGGGTATTTTTTTCTTTATATTCGATTGATCTGAAACTTAGTTTTTAATAATCTACAAGAAATTAAATCGGCATGTATTTTTAACTTCTCGAAATTTCACTTCAAAATGGGTAAAACAAGTCACAACAACAGCGGCTACACAATCGAAACATTCTAAAAGGCTTTATCTCGGAGACCATTGGGTCTACAGAGATAGTTCTAGTCACAGATTTTACGAAATTTAGTCTGCTTTTAAAGTGTACCACGTACCTAGGTATTTAAAAAAAGAATGCTTCAGGCTTATAATCGCTAAAACCTGAAATAAAGCCAAAAATTTCACGTTTTTTTTCCGCACAAAGTCGGATCATTCATTGGACCAACATCAAAAACAAGTCAGCAAATAATCCAGCTCTACCAGATTTAAGGAACAGTGCCCCATACATTAAAAGTTAATTTCACTGGGTCCATTCTGCAAAATTTTGGATAATGGTGATAGTTTTAACTATCGTTACTAAGTCGTTACCTACATTATAGACGTTTCTAAAGCTATTGTTTTCATAGCAGCAGACGAACTGCCACACTGACTACATTAGGCTCTAGTCTAGCGAGCGGAGGACGCCGAAAGGGCAGACGGTGCGCCGTGCGGCTTATGTATGTATGCGTTAACTTAGCTAGTTAGCACTTTAGTCTGTCCCCCACGACCTTGTCTACGAAACGTAGCGCATGTCTTTACTGCAAGCGCATCCGGAACAAACAATACAAACGCATGTGACAGGGATGACTATAACTTAGGAGTTTTTCACAAACAAGGTGGTTCAGTTGTACCTACCTACGGCTGGTGGTAGAGTTAGGAAGAAAGATAGGTTGTCGTCGATTCTACCCCTACGATTTCTTCTGCTTAGTTATGTAACTTCGTCCACCACATGAAATATGTAGAGCGGTGAATAAATAAAATGTTCTCTATACCGAGGCAGAAAACTTTATCGTCGAAGACTCTTTCGAGACAGGTAAAAGTTTCGCAATAAGTTTTCCAGCTCATAAACAACCCCTCCACGTTTTCATTAAGAGCGTGCTAGCCTCAATAAAGCTAGGCTCGTAAAATGTAACAAGACATTAAGCGTAAGTCACACGAGGTCGTTTTTTATTCAGCTATTACGTAAAGGGCGTAGTCATGCGATGGTGCGAGAGAGCGGCGGCGGGCGTCTAGACGCATCGCTCGCAATCCAATTACGATGCATTTAAAAGGCAACAACAATGAGGCCGGCGCATCTCACCTTCAGACGCCTCCTCACCCGTCGTCCTCCGCTCACTCTGTCTAGACAAACAACACTCGGCGACTGGCCGCGCGACTTGCCAACGCGACTTGCATGGCGCAGGCGGCGGCTACGGACGCAAGCTGTCACTCGCACTCTACCACTACCACTCTACAATGAACGCTCACAATGCGCTTGGCGCTGTATTGTTCTGCAGTTACTTGATTCTCTTTAACTTTCAGACACAAGCACTCATTCATTTCATTACTTAAAATGAAGTAGGTACTAAAAGCTTCTCTACGACGTTTTGTCTGCAATGTCAGATTTGTAGGATCAATTTCCCAAAATAGGTTTTTTCCTCTTGGCATATATGAGGCTGTATATGAGACTGTATATGAGGTAGTATTGTAGACTTCTCTAGGCCGGCGCGAATATTTGATAATATTGATGAGTGTGAGGAATGTGTGTGCAGTGCAATGAAAGTATCAGAGCTCCGACTCTATCGGGAAATCACTAGGGACTAAGTTTTCTTTGTTATTTCATTCACGACTCTCCTCCAATGCAATGAATCCGTAAGCTCTGCTATTGTCTCTATTTCTGAACAAACTGCCATATGTATGTGGCTTCGTTTCATCCCCACTCGCTTGGAGGGCGACTCGCTATTCGTTCTACCGGTTCTACGCGAACGCACACTTTTCGTCTAGTCTAGACGAATTGCATTATGGAAATGAATGTAGATTTAATTTGGTAAGCTCTTAATACAAGCATACAGAATAGCCAGGGCCGGATTTTAAGGATGCGAAAAAATATTTAGATAAACGAAATACTTTTAAGGGGAAACGCGGGTAACCTCAACTCCATACAAAAGGGGAGACCTGTTTCCTCCCTTGATAATTGTTTTAGAAAAAATATGTTTATGCCATTCAATCTATATATATTGTGCCTCTGCCATGTCCATAGGTTTTCCTTTTTTTCTTATTTTAATTATGTAAATAAATTTTATTAAAATATTAAAATAACAAAAAAAGGAAAACATAGGGACATGGCAGAGGTACGAGTACATATAAATTGAATGGCATAAACACATTTTTTTCTAAAATAATTATCCAGGGAGGAAACAGGTCTCCCTTTTAGTATTTTTTGTATGGAGCAGCCGGCTAACCACGTTTCGCCTTAAGGGTAGACGACAGCAACGCGGCGGGAAATTCAAAATGTTCACAGTCTTTTACATTTTGTAGCTAAACTGAGCTATTTTTGTTCAGCGATTTTTCGTTCGCGAGAATAAAACCGTATTCTTTTCATTATTGTAAACAACAGAACAACAATAATTCAGCCGATTATGTGTTCTGGTCTACGAAGCAGTGGTAGTGCCCAAAAAACTTGTCGTAGACCAGAACACATAATCGGCTGAATTATTGTTGTTCTGTTGTTTACATTAATGAAAAGAATACGGTTTTATTCTCGCGAACGAAAAATCGCTGAACAAAAATAGCTCAGTTTAGCTACAAAATGTAAAAAACTGTGAAAATTTTGAATTTCCCGCCACACTACTATCTTCCAGCCTTAAAAGGTGACACACGGGAAATAAGTAGATAATGTATTTTTAAAGTCTATCACTAATGCGACCGTTTTTTTTTCTTTTCTATTACTAGCAATAGCATCCAACTTAGAACATCATAACGTAGGCATTTGTGCTCTAGCCCTCCCCTAAATCCGGCCAGCAAACAGAGTTACCAGCGTATCACGCAGAATGCCTGCTATGAATTGAACGAGGACTATTCGATAAAATATTGGATCAAGTTTCAGGATTGCTTCAGTTCAGTAGCCATCTCATTTCAAGTTTTGTAGTAGGTACGTGCATAGGTATGTACATACATTCATAGGCATTGTTAGATTTATTGAAATCTATCTAAGTGCTACACGTGCAAACAAATATGTAAAGTGGTCGTAAATACCTTCCTTTTTTTCTTTACGAGCGCAGTTTATTGTTCTTGTACAAAGTAATTACACTTCGCTCGACACGTGTGTTAAGTTTTGCGAAGATACTTTTGTTTTACTTCCTTACACTGAGAGAACTTTTGCCAGTAAAAAAAGCTAATACATTTCGGTAGGCAGAGCTCATTGCATCCAGATTACTTCTGCGCGACCCCACGCGGCCCTGCGATAAAATATTGGATCAAGTTTCAGGATTGCTTCAGTTCAGTAGCCATCTCATTTCAAGTTTTGTAGTAGGTACGTGCATAGGTATGTACATACATTCATAGGCATTGTTAGATTTATTGAAATCTATCTAAGTGCTACACGTGCAAACAAATATGTAAAGTGGTCGTAAATACCTTCCTTTTTTTCTTTACGAGCGCAGTTTATTGTTCTTGTACAAAGTAATTACACTTCGCTCGACACGTGTGTTAAGTTTTGCGACGATACTTTTGTTTTACTTCCTTACACTGAGAGAACTTTTGCCAGTAAAAAAAGCTAATACATTTCGGTAGGCAGAGCTCATTGCATCCAGATTACCTCTGCGCGACCCCACGCGGCCCTGCCCGTTCCATTTACTCCGTCGCGCCGCCGATTGCCGTAATCGTGGGCCAAGCCAGACGGCGCGACAACAGTTAGTTACGGCCGCTCCACTTTAAACCTCATCCATTTTAATTTAACAAAAGTGCCGACCGATAGTGTAGAGGAAAGACTCATATCCGTTGACGAGTGCCTGCCTGACTCACGCCGCACTCTCCGCGCCCCACCGCGTCGCTCTAAATTCGATCGGTGTTCTGCTGAATCTCATGCTGATCGCGATGCATCGATTTACATAGTTATTTGACCTCAAAGAAACAGACGGATAGGGCGGGCGGGAGACAGATCAGCGTAGGCGTGGCGCGTAGCGCCGCCGCCGTAGCAGGTATATTATTATTCGAGAATTCGAGTTGTTGTGGATTAGTGACAGTATCTACGACGTCTGATAAAAAAACGTGAATAGTCTCCGACTAATCTCAGAATTAGGTTAGGTCGTATGAGGTAGTGGCCACCCCTGGGTGTCAGAGATTTTAAGCCGCCCAAAGGGCCTCTGATAAAATTAATCAACAACCACCGGGACCAACGGTTTAACGTGCCTTCCGAAGCACGGAAGCGCTCAGATATTATTATTGATATTATCGGGTCCATTTCACAAGCGCAGTACATTGGCATTATTTTGCTTTTTTTTTAATGAAAAAAATAATATAAAAATTCAGATTATTACAACATCATTAAAACATTATAAAATCCATAGTAAAATTAAAAGTAATCAAATTATAGAGTAAAAATAAAATAAAATTGTATTTAAATGTTTTTTTTTTAAATTAAATAAATTGTATTGTTTTCGAAATTAAATAAGATTGTATTGTTTTTTTGAATTTTTTTGAAATTAAATAAAATTGTATTGTTTTCGTAGTGACCATCATGCTTAATTTTGTATTTTTAGTTCTTAGTATCATTGAACTGTGTTTTTTATCTTGTGAATCTTACTTACTTACTTATCTCAGAATTAAAACGTATCGTACCAATCTTCCAAGCTTGATAGCTTGATTCCAAGTTGCATGATATGCACGGATTGGTAGAAAACAATACAGACAAGGTTTTGAGGTACCTACTTATTCATGCATGACACGCCTTATGGCTGGAAAATAGCAGCGTGACGGGAAAATTAAAAATTTTCACAATTTTTACATTTTGTAGCTAAACTGAGCTATTTTTGTTCAGCGATTTTTCGTTCGCGGAAATAACAAAGTATTCTTTTCATTATTGTAAAAACAACAGAACAACAATAATTCAGCCGATTATGTGTTCTGGTTATCAACAAGTTTTTTGGGCAGTGCCTATGCTTCGTAGACCAGAACACATAATCGGCTGAATTATTGTTGTTCTGTTGTTTTTACAATAATGAAAAGAATACTTTGTTATTTCCGCGAACGAAAAATCGCTGATCAAAAATAGCTCAGTTTAGCTACAAAATATTAAAAAACTGAAAATTTTGAATTTCCCGCAACGCTGAAAAGAAAACTGAATTTTTTGAAAACAATTGATTCAGAGTTAAAATGTAAACTTTAATAATAATGTTTATATACAATGTGCTTTGCCTTCGTCGAAGTGTCCGTTCACTGCAAATTTGTGAGAATAAAGCTGCTTTCAGGCACTCTAAAAAGCTCGGCATATTATTTCATGTATCTTCTTTTAGTTGAGGGTACATACATTTTGAGATAATTGTGTCCTAAAGCGGATCGTTATTGGACGCGGTTGCATAACGGCGGGCGCGGTGTGACGCGACACGTAACGACATCGCGTCCCCTTACACGTGCCGCGGTGACGTCAGCTAATAGCATTTTGTCTGCGCTTCGGCGGCGGGGCCCTCCACGCTGATCCACACCACAGCTCACTGATCGCAGTGAGCAGCTGCTTTGCGCACCTTGAGGCTTTCAGTTAACATAATTCGAGCAGATTGCGTGCAATGGGGATGAGCAAGATGTTTTCGGAGCCCTTTCTACGAGCCGTCCGATTGAAGCATCTGTCGCAGCACTTGATGTCTAAAAACAAATGAAGGGCCGAATTCTAAAAGTCCTTATGTCAATTTTTCCACATTTTTAACTGACAATGCCATCAAGTCCAGCTCTCAATGCTGAACACGATGGCGTTGTCAGTTAAAAATGTAAAAAAATGGAATTGATGCCCTTCAAATAAAAAAATACATGCTGCCGAACATAGAACCTCCTTCTTTTTTTAATTCGGTGAAAAGGAGGAATTATTTTACCGATATTCAACTATTGTTAGTACGAATAATAGCTATATTTATAACCTTCTTCGACGATTTCTAGCTGTACTTGAAGCTTCGTAAATTGTTTACAATAGTTTCATCAACAAAGTCCAAAGGGCACTCTTGCCATTGCACGCTATCTTATCGTCGGTAGTCAGTTATCGCGATCTTCATAATCCGTCATCTCACACAATCACACTCATGTCGATGTTTTAAAGATTTGATTTCGTCTGCGTCATAATGCTGTCCTAACATAATCTACGTGGGTATTTTAGAACGTAAATAGGTACGTATCTGGGCTATTAAACTTCCGAGAATGTCAATCAATCTCTCCTAATCCCTGCCGATGCCGACGCGGCTAGCCGATGATATTTTCAGTCGCGCCCAGATGCAACGACATTAATTAAATTGCGCCCGTGCGTTGCATAAATAGTTTTATGTGTTTTCGAGTGGAATGGCCCGTCAGCGACGTCGGTCGGTCTACGCGAGGTCCTCGGGCTCCAGACAGTAAAGTTTTTGAATTTGACCAACCCCCTTCAGCAATTTGCAGTTGACGCAGACCTTAGCATAATAGGGCTCTTGTATTGTTCCACTCCATATTATAAGGGCTCATAGTATGACATTCCGTTCACACATCACAATATAATATGGTGACAGCAGTCCGCTCGCTGGGTGACAGACTTTGGCTAGACATTTCTATGGATTACGTTTGAAAATTCGTCGAATACGAAAAAACGCGCCAACAATGTAGTAAATCTTACTAAATACAATATTCCGTCACCGAAACAGTTCGGCGCGGCGGTGCGTGGACGGATTACAAAATGGACAGACAGAGTTGATGTTCGCCAAAACAAAGGAACTATTGAAAAGATTTAAGTAAGTACAGTCGGCCACACGCTAGGATACCCCTTTTTGTTCGATTGGCGCCCTTATGCCGCGCGCGGTAAGAGCTGCCATGGGGTATCTGTGACTGTGGCCGACCGTACCTATCTGGGGTTACTTCTTTTGATTTAGTTACCGATTCATTTAGTAAGGGGTCTATCGTGTAACTTGCCGAACTTCGATTCTAACGTCAAGAGTTTGGCGATACACGCGCATAGGTCTGTTTGATATACTGTTAGTATATCGCACCTAAGCGATAGGTGAACCGAGCTCAGCGAGCGGAGTATTCGAGCAGGGCGGGCACCCTCGCCACTTCCGCGCTGGCCTTCACCTTGAACGAAACCGTCTGACCCCGCCACCGCCAGCCCTAACCCTACGCCACCCACCGGCGGCGGCGGCGCCCGCCGGCCCCGCTCACCCGCAGCTCCCGCTTCCCCGCGCACTGACGCGTCTGCCCCAATAAATGAGCCTTCAGGGCACACATACGCGCACTATGTGACGATCAAGTCTAGACGTAATTAATCTTGAGGTTCGTAAAACGAAAAAATAACTGATGTTGGTACTGTTGGTAATACCTACGCACTGGTTTTGTCTATCACTTGATTCGTATGTTTCTCATAGATAATATTCTTGCATTTGCAACATGTTTCACTTGTGAAGCTTCCTATATCCTAATTCCGAGTAACAGGGCCCTTAGCCTGTAACGCAATGGTGCCAAAATGGGCTCCCGGTTGACGGTTTCAATAACGATTTATTAATGCTGTCGGTCCAGTGTCGGTCCTTTTAATGTTTTTGTAGTACAGTAAAGAATATTATGAGTCTTATTCTAGAGGATTAGTTCGCTGGTTGTAGGAGAACAACGAAAAAATCTCGGTTTTGTCCTTCTACCTGGGACGCCATTGATACGCCATTGTGTTACAGGCTAAGGCCCCAGGTTCCTCCATTGGTTTTTGTCTGCAGGGTGCAATCTATACTGCGGCTGCCTACTGATATTACCTACCTTATACCTGTGGCCGCAGGCGAATCTGGCTGTCTACTTAACTTCCTGATTCAGAGACATTTAACATCATCAGGTTAACTTATTTACTTTACCTCCATAGTACTTAAGTATTTACCATGTCGACATTTCTGTCGACAAGCGCAGATTGAAACCTTTTGATTGACTTTTCCGTAGACACTCTACGATGCGACGACGAGAGAAATGAAGTGTTATCGAATGAACAGTGAATCAGGGTGGTGTCCGGTATCTGCAGCTTATTCGCTGCATGCATGCATCTCGTTACGTAGGCCGATATTAAGACGCCATACGTCTCACAACACAACTAGCGCCGCCAATAGAAAAAAAAAACATATTTTTTTTTGATGCGTTTTTAGCAAAAAACGCTCCTGCGATTCCTCAACGCGAGGCTTAACTATTTATAGGACCTAAGGTTTGGATTCCAGGATTGGATTTCCTACGAATGCAATCGATTCTCGCCAAAAGTGGCCACTTTTGGCGAGAATCGATTGCATTCTTAAGTTCTAGGATCTGGAATCCAAACCTTAGGTCGTAATAGTATATTTCATTACAAGTGTGGAAAGGCTGTCATTGCAACGAGTTCCGACAAATGGCTACCCGAGCCGAGGCGCAGCCGAAGGCGAGGGTTGACAGTCGGAACAAGTTGCAATGACGGTTCCGCACGTGTACTGAACGACAATTTTTAATACAGTTGCGAAAAAATGAAGCAATTTAATAAAAACACAATAAACTCAACTAACCTAACATTTTTGACTTTTCCGGTAAAATGTTCTCCGAAGCATTTTGTGCAATTATACTGAGTTCCGGTGGTCTTAATTAAAAAAAACTAGGGTCGAAATTAGTCATTTTGTGCAACAAACAACTAAACTCGCGAAGAAAATTTCTGAAAAATCAAAATGGCGCCAACCGTAGAATATAAGCAGAGTTTTTTTTTCTTCACCCATTCTGGTAGGCAAAGGCAACTATGCCCATACAGCCAAGTCTTCAGTATAAGTTTTTTATTGATATGAAATGAAAATGAAATGTAATGAGATGAAATGAAATGAAACCTAACCAAACTCATTCAATCAAATCATTAAATCTGATATTGAAACAAATTAGTAGCTTCTTTTTAGAAATATACGTATTTACATGAATCATAAAAACTTTTTTAGTAAAAACTTCATGGTTGGTTTTTCTTTTTAACAGACATTATTTTGACAGTTGGGAAAGAGAACGCACGAGTGCGGGAAAGGTAAAAAAAAAGCACGCGTGTGTAATAGCCCACATCCCGAACGCTATACGTCCCTGCAATACGCCACTTTTTGAGCAATGTATTAAAAAAATAGTTAAGCCTCGCGTTGAGGAATCGCAGGAGCGTTTTTTGCTAAAAATGCATCCAAAAAACAGATATGATTTTTTTCCATTGGCGGCGCTAGTTGTGAGACGTATTTCACCTTAACTGACGCCAGCTGTTGTTCATGCATGTATGTATACTAGCATCCCAATCCCAACCATCCGAATAATGTCTATGTTTTTTAAAACCAAAAACAAAATAAGTAGTATAACCTTTACGTTTTGGAACTACAATGACTAGGTGCCTTTCAATTCTTTCCACATATTATTAAAGAAACAATAGAATTGGACATTGCTTTAGTAACCATTTTTTTGCAAAATTTTCTTTTTGCTAACACAATGTTGCGAATGTAGTATCCACCTACATAACATGGTACACATGGTACATACCTACTGTACCTATGTGTAAACGTAAACCACATAAGCAAAGTGTCCGTAATTATGAGCTCACTAGGCTTTTCGCTGGGGCTATTTCGCTATAATTGGCACATTTTGAAGTAGTTTGTGACTCGTGCACGAAGGGTTCCGCACCATTATTTATAAAAACGGCAAAAAATCACGTTTGTTGTATGGGAGCCCCCTTAAATATTAATTTTATTCTGTTTTTTAGTATTTGTTGTTATAGACTGCAACAGAAATACATCTTCTGTGAAAATTTTAACTGTCTCTATCACGGTTCATGAGATACAGCCTGGGGACAGACGGACAGACAGACAGACGGACGGACAGCGGAGTCTTAGTAATAGAGTTCCGTTTTACCCTTTGGTACGGAACCCTAAAAACAGGCCAAGTGCGGTTCCGTACCGACAGCTGCCTGCCTGCCGTCCGTCTGTCACACACAGCCAATTGGCTCTAAAACTACTAGACCGATTGAGAGTATATTAATTTTTTTAAAAACCTTACCTAATAAAACACTGTGTCACACACAACTTGTTTTAGACCGTAGGTACCTATAACGTGGTATAACAAAAATATCAGACAGATTAAATTAATTCCACAAACAAACAATAGGTCTCGTCATAATGCACCATTACATTATGTCAGTGTATTGTCGGGCTGCGTCATGGTCGGCTGATGGATACTAATGGCACAGGTCAGATAGTCCGTCCGTCCGCCCTCCAGACACCATGGCGACCTTGGTAGGTCACCAGAGTCACCACCGCTGCACGCCACCTAACATCACCTCCAACGATCTTGGTACCAAATGCAAACAATTTAGCAACATTACAGTGCCGCTGCTGTTACTAATGTGGCCGCGTAAACAGATCTCTGGCACCTCGATCACCACACGTAACAAACCGTTTTTTACATTGAATTAGATACCTACCTATCCATAGTTCCTGTTGTTTAGATGCTAAGAATGATTTCTAGAACTAGAGTAAAAGTTATGACATTCACAGCCGATTTCTGAATTGAGAAATTCACTAAGCAAATACATAAGTATCGTTCTGTCTCTGCAGATTGGTCACAAAAGAGCGTGACAGAACGATACTTAAGTAAATACTAAGCAAATGCTTAGTAAAATTCTCTATTCAGAAACCGGGCCTAAATCTACCTGTTGTAACTCAGTAATTTATTTTGGTATTTTTCTTATTCTACATGCTAAAAAAAGGTCCTAACTCTTTTTGTAGGGTCTAGATATCTAGGAAAAACTTGTCATCAACTCCGAGGCTTTTTTTTACTCGTAATACCGAGGCACAACTAGCGCCGCCAATGGAAAAAAAAACATATCTTCTTTTTGCATGAGTTTTTTGCTAGAAACTTTATTAGAGTATCAACGCGAGGCTTATTTTTAGGACCTAAGGTTTAGATCCTAGAACCTACGAATAAAATATTTTTGCCGTTTAGTGCAAAGTTCAAGTACTGAGCTTTTTATTTTTGGTTTAAATTTTTTCGTATTCAATTATGACTTTATGACGACCGAGTCCTGCGACGGGGTGGGAGCTTTTAGAAATCGCACTGTCACTATCGGCAGAATATGCTGCGTTTTTTACACATTTGATAATTTTACCTACTATCCCACTTGCGGAGAAGCTTTCATTCCCGAATGCCATTTATAGATACTAAGTAAGATTTTCGTCAACCATTGCAACAAAAAACATATTTTCAGAAATCAGGAAATTACCCACGGCAGACACGGGGTTCGGTTTTTTTCCATTGAATGTTCGGAGCCCTAAACAGTTGTGGCTTGTAGCGTTGAATTTGTATCGCTGCGTTTATAGTATTCAATGTATGAATGTATGGGATTATTTTACAAAATATTTATTATTTATGGGGTTTGGTATGTACCTACCTATAGAGAAATGTAAACAGTAGTTAAGGTAGTAACGATTCGAAATCGAATTCTTTAAATTTGCAAGACCATAAAAAACCATATACCTAAAAGAGAACGAACAACGAACATTGCGGAAAGCTTTTTGGTGATAACGGCGCAACAACGTGTTTGTTCCAAACATATTGAATCCTTTTCTCTGTTTATGAGTTAGTACAGTATTTTGTGAGAAACAAGGTAACTACTTACTTTTGTTTACTCACATAATTATAATCAAATTGATCTCCCTGAGAGAAACGCTTGTGTACAGCTAGTAGAACATTTAAAACATTTAAGTTTTACTGTTTCTTTCAATAGTTATACCCAAACCTAATAATCATCACCATCATCATGTGTTTGTTGATGTTATATTACTTAGCATCCCACAAACTATTTCTTTCAGACGCGTTACCTGAATGTCCAGAATGGTCATCAACAAGTTTTTTGGGCAGTGCCACTGCTTCGTAGACCAGAACACATAATCGGCTGAATTATTGTTGTTCTGCTGTTTACAATAATGAAAAGAATACTATGTTATTGCCGCGAACGAAAAATCGTTAAACAAAAATAGCTCAGTTTAGCTACAGAATGAAAGAAACTGAAAATTTTGAATTTCCCGCCACGTTGCTATCATCCCACTTTAATGCTTCCAAGCAATAAAAAATCCAAAGCGCGCAATCAATGCCGGGCGGACAGATAATGAAACACGCGATGGAAAAACAAGATTGGTTTTCCCGTCCTCTGTTGGCCGTGTAAGTCAAAAGGAGCATTAAAATGCAGCATCACGACGTCGTCGGTGCAGACGGCGGGCGGCGGCGGCGGCGCGGGGCAGTGCAGGGGTGCATGCACCGTCTGCCCGCAAGGGCACAGGGGGCGCAGCCTGCACCGCGCGCGCCCTTGCGTCGCCCGCGCGCCCTTCGCCTGCAGCGCCGCCACCGCCGCCGGCCCGTCTGCAGCCAACCAACCAATAAACAAACACACGTCGTAGGACATAGGTACTCACCCACTCCACTCCGAGCTTTAATTAATTGCTGTGTAGTGTAAAACAGTTTTAAACATGGGTATGATAAGACAATGACGTTTGACAGTTGTTGTCCAGTTTATATGAATGTATAGGTAAATGGCTAAATTTTCAGATTTATACATCGGCCAGAATACATAGAAAGATAGTAACACTTAGTAACACTTGTAGGTACACCAAAAAGTATCTGAACTTTAAGGAGACCCATAGGAGATATCTTAAAAACTTGCTGTTGGACTAAACGTGTGTCCCTGTCTCACTAGAGTCCCGATTTTCCTACTTACCTACTTCCCGTCCCGTCTCTACCTGCCTTAACCTTGACGCAGGATTACATACATATGAGTGTTTGGGTATACCTAATTATAAAATATCAATATAGGAATAACCCGAGTATAATTTAAGAGAGAGGGAGTTGGATGTCGCGACAAGGTCAAAGGTCGCCGAGTGCAGTCCGGCTGCATGACGACGCGGCTCATACTTATACCTGCACATACTTTATGAGTCGACGGGACGGCCCGGGGGACTCTCTCGTTGATATTTTAGTTTTTGCTTCAAGTACACTCAACGACACTGGTGTTATGCCACTGCAGCTCTTATCGCTTGGGGCTTATGAATCAAGTAATATCAATCACAGTTTGAACGAAAATTAAACACAAACACATTAGTGTTTTATCCACACAAACGTAGTCCCCGATTTCCTCCCTGGATAATGACACTAGAGCAAACAAAAAATTCATCCACCCCCTGGCATGTCGGACTGTTTAGATTTTTCGATAAATATTGTTAACAGGATCTAGGACATACCGAAATTTAAAAAAAATGCGTATTAAAAAGCGGCGGCAAAAGACGTCTGGTAAACCTATTAAACAATTAAAATTTAAAAAAAACAAATCGGTTCGACATGAAGTAGTTTCTTGTGATATCAGTGGTGTTTTTTTTAATTGGACCAGTTTTGACCAGACCAGATGAAAGTGGGGAATACAAAACCTCGATTTTGTAGATTTTCTTCAGGTTGTCCCGTTCGCTCAGTATTTGCGCACGCTAGACAGCAACAGATTTGTATGTACTGATATACGCTATCCATGGGTTTAACTGACGGTCAAAGGTGGTCAATTATAAACGGACCAAATGATTGTATCTTAAAAACATTTTTCTTTTTATACCCCTAAATAAGTATATCTTCCGAGCCTAATAAAATATACAGTCTCTACACTCTGTAGACTCTACAGTCTGTCTACAGAAATTGGAATATATTCCCTGCCGTCAGATGCATTTGTAAGTGTAGGTACTTGGGCCGTTGTGACTCCTAAGAACACTAGTGGCTCTGTGGTCTCTCTGTAGACCTCGCGAGTTCGTCAAGTCTGCGAAATGTTAAGTGGGAGCGATGTCGAGCTGGAACTTCGCTTAATGCTTCTTTGTCATCTTTGTCTTGTTCACCCTGTCGCGCATTGCAATCTCGATGCAAGTGATGCAACTCGACAATCATTTTCCGTCCTGCACGCGAACCAACCAACTTTTCCACAACACCTCCTGTCAAAACTTTTTCCCGCCAACTTTCGATCCATTTGATTTTGTCAACAGTTCCTCCATTCTTTAATATCTCATTGAATGATACCTCCTTCGAATCCTCTTTGGACTCAACTCTCTTTTCTCCCATTGTCGATGCCACCATTTGACATCCTGTCAGCCGTCTCTGGACAAACTTGACGTGACAGTTTTCCAACAACAAAACATCTATCTTCTGTAATCAAAGTGGTCCTTGGTCCTTGGTTAAGAACCACTGCACTAATGTGTCTGTCACTGTGTCACTATGACTATCTGTCACTGTTTCAGCCAATCACGGCTGGCCCAGTGTTGAATGAGAACCCATCAGGAGCCTATTGTGATTTGTGCTAATTTTTATTGGCTAACAATCATTGAGAGACTGTTATCTTTATTGTACCATTTTAGAATCAAAATCTGTACGAAGCGAGAGTTCTATGGTTTTTTCATTCGCTGGAGAATACAACTAGTTTGTTTCCACTGATCCCATTATATCCAAGCACATCCAAGCATTTTTGCCCCAGCTGAATAATCCCAGTTTACTGATCTTGTTGCGGTTTCACGGTATTATTGTGGGGATAGCCGACTCCATGGACGAGAGACGAAGCTCGCGCCGCCGTTGCCTGTAGGTATCTCTACAATCTCCCTGATCATGTGTACACCGCCAGTAATTTATAATATACCTTCCTGACACCACACGGTATTTTGGCAATTTATTGCATTTTTATTGGGTACCCAATTCTAATTCTCACTGCGCGAGTTAGAGGGGTGCACCGAAGCGCAAATCCGCTACACGGGTTGCGTTTTACCTCCCATCCGGCTTGGAGGCCACTATACGACGAGTGATTTGAATAAACATTAACAGCCTGGAAGTTTCCTTTCGTGTTAGAATACCAAAAGGCTCTCAAGTATTTTATGTCGAGTGTGCGCGTATCCGCGAACCTACCTAGTCGTGTTTTCACGCAGCACTGCACATACACGATTACCATCTTAACGCCTCAGCGACGTGCCTCTTTTGGCCAGCGACACATTGCCAAGGGTCTTCTACGAAATCATAGTAAGTTTCGCTCGAAGACAACTACCGCTATACCTACCGTTGTAACATTGTAATGATAACATGTTTGGCTCACATCGTTTATTTACTGTGATAGGAAACATCCTTTACTCATAATTTTGTTCAAAACTGCTCTTATTGCGGTATTTTTGTAAGTAACTGACGTTTCGGCTGCGTTGCGTGGCTTTTATAATCGCAATTCGACCCGTTTCGAACCAAATTGTTTGTGAATATTGCTATTATTAAAAGTTAAATCTTTTACGGTTACATACAAGGGGTGTCAAGCATCTATGTTTTGTTAATATTCTAAGAAAATAAATAAAAATAAAAAAACGAGTAACTGGCCAGGAGCGTGTCAGACAAGCGCATACCCTATAAGTTTTCTAGCAATCAGTCTGGTCGTTTATTTAATAATACAAAATGGACAAAATTTAAAATGTTGCATTTTTTTCGCTGACTGTAGATTTTTTCCAAAATCTGTGAATGCAGTTCATAATATCTCAAAAAACTATGGATGGTCTCCTAGAAAAGTTTTCCTGTAACTTTAACGGTTAGGGTGCCTGCCCTTACTTCCCCGTCTCAAAAATCCATCCTGTGTAGCCGAAGAAGTGACTGGGAAATGATTTTGTATAGAGCCAAAGTAGATACAAACCGTCGCGCATATTTTTTCAATCAATACGAAGCTCCCCTCTACATACCATAGAAAGACGAGAAGCTCTCGAACAAGCGGTCGCTCGCTCAGCTGCTATATGAGTGCAAGCAAGGCGAGCTCTACTCGAGCACTCATGTGACTTGATGTGACCCAGGGACCGGAGGAGGCCGCTGTGTCTGTGCCCGCAGGCCCGCAGCTGTGCGACGCTATATTGTCAATCTGGCTCTAATTACCCGATTGTTATTATTACAATGCATGCCACGGAAGAAGATACTTGAGATACCACGTGATTATGACATGCGCAGTAGACATGCGCGAAACAGTGCACTTCGAAGTCATGATATATTTCATGACATTTCATACCGCGTGATATTACCTTATATCATGGCACCAAACATGACACATGACATCATGGTATTTCTTCATTGCAGACATGAAACATGACATCATGGTATTTCTTCATTGCAGACATGAAACATGACATCATGGTATTTCAGTACACTTTCATTGCAGTACGTACAGTGTGCTGAAATGCCATGTGTCATGTTTCATGTCATCTAGTGTAATGAAATGCTATGTGCCATGCTTTATTCTCTCGTGTAATGTGTAATATTTCATGACACCGTTGTGTAGGTAATATGTCTTTTGTAATATTACAAGCATTACCTACACATGTCTAAAGCGCAGTGACGATTTATAGGTCTAGGGACCGGGCGTCATCGGGGCGGGCGGCGGAACGAGGTGCGGGGTCGTGGTCAAGTCTCTTCTTTCGTGGCACTTATTGTAGTGTAATGCAGCCTTTCCCAAATTATTTCAAGGGTTGACCCCTGTGCCCGCCTTACTATTATCCGCTGACATTCTAATCGAAAAGTCTATTTTAATGTCAACATCTCGCCCGAAGACCGATTGCAGTCCACGTTTTTGGATGAAAGACTAGCTACCTATCACCATTTGATAGAATCCTTAATGAAAGTGAAAATAACTGTGAATCCTGCTGGGCCCCAGGGCCTAGATAATGTAGAGGCGTATTTTTTACTTGGCGTCTATGTTGCGCGTTAGGGCACAAGGTCTAGGCATATCCCAGTTCCAGTTTATTTCCTACTAGCTTTTGCCCACGACTTCGTCCGCGCAGACTTTTTTTTTATCGTGAATTTTTCTTTGTTTTAATGGTTATTCTGCTATTCGGGACGGAGAAAAATCCAACAAATCAAAAATCATAAAAATCGGTCCCGTTCTCGAGTTATAAATAGTGTAACTAACACGACTTTGTTTTATATACCATTAAGATTTAAACTACTATTTAGCTTTATTATTAATTCGGTTAATTATTATCCTAAAAACTAAAAGCATCCCAGGCGGGTCCGAGGGCGTGTCACCATCGCTGCATCGCCTCCATGTGCCTCCAAGCAAGCTTACCCACACCACTTTATTACACAAGCACTAAGCTCTCAAACTTAGCCGTCTGTGGTATGGTCCCGCAAGCTGCGAGCAAGCTGTGGCGTTGCAAATGCAATGCATCACGATGCAGGCACCGAGTGCATCGCACCCGCCGCGTCTTCGCTGCAGCACGAATAAACCGAGCATTGACATCGTCGCCGTCCATTCTGCATCTTTATGCATTTCGGGACAGCTATTTGCTTATTCATTGCTCAGCATAAGCCGGTTAAAGTAACGAGCGACCTTTTGTAGTGATGTCGCAGTGCGCAGCAGTGTGCAGCCCAACATCTTGATCCAAACACAGCCAGTGTGCAATGTTCGGTATACGATCGGCTTCGAGCTGTTATTGACCCCCCATTTAATTTCATCATCATCATAACCCTTTAGAACCCACTTCTGACTTGCTGAATAAAGATATCTTCTTCGTGTTTCCCTTTTTGATGAAATTACATACGAGTCTGAGGCTGAAAAATAATATATGATGTCACTAAATTGAAGCTACGAAATACATTTCACTATTACTCTGAAGACAAGATTAAAATTAAATGGGCAAAATAAACAAAATTCTACAATATCGCATGACTATTTTTGTACATAAGTGTTTTTGATGGGATAACAATTTCCATATTGTGATAACTACGCGCTTCGCGTTACGAAATTAGGGTACTTGCTTAGATAGGTACTCGTTAACTGATAAGATATTATTATCGGAATTTATGATATTTTCCAGACAGACGTGATGAAACTCAAGTGCCCCCGATAGGCTTTCCTGTGTTACACTAGATACTAGAGTGTACCTACCTATTTTGAAATACCGTGCATGTCCAAGAAGAAGTTTCTACCTGTAGTTTTAACAAAATATTTCAAAGCTCTGATAACGCTTACGTAACAATTCGCATCGACCTTGCTGCCAATCGCGCCTGCGCTCCGTCCTCCACATAATGTAAATACCTACTTACGCCTCATCGCTCATTCATGAAAACTATAAAGCCTGTCAAGTATCTAGTTATTAGGCCGGACTCAATCTAAACTAAACAAGGGAAGGCGTCGTAATGAAGTCTCTTCAAATTATTTCGTAACATTAAAAAAATATTGCCAGCTATGTTAGATAAAGATAAAGTATTTTACACCAATATAAACACATTATGAATTCTAAGAAAAAAAGTAGAGCACATAGTATCCAAAAAAGACATTGCCTACCTAATTGAGCATAACACACGGGTTCTCCGAAATATTCGGTGTTTTTAAGTTAAGGTCATGCACAATACTCATGAAATCACGCACAATCATATTGTGTAATCAAATTACAGACAGGCATTCGATTAACACGAATCCGTCTGTTGCTGAAAACCAGCATTTTCGGGGCGTTGTCCTTTACACACCAACAAACAATACCTGTAACAATACTGACAATACGATGCCGCCGCCGCCGAGGCACTGAGTATGACACAATCCAATTGTTTCACAAGCTGCAGGTTCAAGGCTTATTCTCGCAAAGCGATTTTATATTTTTATACATTTTCTTTCAGAAAAAAATTTCGAAGATTTTACTTAAATAGTCAAAGATTTTACACAAAATTCTCAATGGGAATTTAATTTACTCCTTTATCTAGAGACATATTCCTACATCTGTAAGTACCTACGGTGCCTACTGAGTATGTACTGGTTAGTTTATAGTTTTATGCGTCGCCCGCCACCCGTCGACGCTAGTATATCTCACAGTATGAGAAAGGTAGGTTTTTTATTCACGGCGCACGCAGAAAGAGCGGAATTCGGCGGCCTTCCTGAAAAGCCTTCAGTCTGACGCGACGGTCCGTCTAGACGTCTGCTGGCTACCGCTGACCGCACTCTAGATCTCGACTCGATCTCGATCGTTGCTCGAAACATTGTTTTCCCGCATAAGGAGGTAGACTAGTATAAGCCGTTATCGCTGTAAATTAAGACTTAATTAGTTGGCAAAATATACGGTGATATACGTTCGAAAAGAACATTGTAGAGACTAGACATCACGTGCGAGGATAAACTATGAAGTTATTTCATTCGCCAACTAAATATAGACCGCAGCACTGCCAAATGAAAATATACCCTGCTAATCGATGTATTATTAACTCGCGATCGAGTCAATTCGTCATCGACACATCCAAGCCGCGTTCCTTGGTGACGCATCAATAAAACGGTGTCGAGACAAGGTCGGCGCGAGGGCGCGGGTCTAGATCCCGCCGCCGCCGTCGCCGTCGTGGCAGCGCCAGCCGCCGCCGCGAAACAATGGCAGACAGCGGGCAAGGCGGCAGACGTGACTCAGCCGCGGCCGCGTTTCCACAGACAGACACACCACCAACTTGTAGCTGACCCCATAGGTCAATGAGGACAAGCTGTAACTTAGAGCTTTTTCATATCCTTAGTAACGTCACGTCACCCATTGTTAAAAACACGGCCTTGTGTGGCGAAAGCAAGCGTATCGACAGCTCGAGGTAAAGTCACGTTAAGATTTTAGTTCTTACACAGTTGTCGTGCTTTTTATGAGGAAAGGTTTTACCTAACGATAAAGCTATCCTATCGCGTCCTATTTGATGCTAGAGGCATTTTCCGGGATCTGCGTGGATACGGAAAATATCTGGAAGATATATTCGATACGGGAATCTCTTCTCCTTGTCACATTTGAACGAGGATACCTACTAGAAAGTTCTGCCTCTAGCTAGAGTGCTGCCTCTGTCATAGACTTATTACACCCTGTTTTGTTTTGTTACTCATTCGGGGAAATGGGCTGCGATTCGTTGGTATGCGATCATGTGATTATTTGGTTTGGGTTTCCCCGTACACCAAAGTATGATTTGATTTGCTTGATTGATAAATGATAGAGCTCGATAGACACTAAATATAGTTTATTTGTTTGATAGCACACGATACATTGATATTGATATTCAGCCAATTTGCTAATACGCGTAATGCTTATGATGGTTGAGTGTGAACTGAAGTTAGGTAATTGGAGCGCAAAGTGCTGTGACGCCGCGGATTGTATCTACTTGTACGGTGAGCCCGTACATGATGTACTCGTACGACAGCACGTCGAGGCTTACACGCTAGCACTCTACTCGGTTACGTTACGGGTGACTTTACAACAAAAGTACAGTCTCACGTGCTGTCGTGTGTACGTAGATAGCGAGCCGTAATAGATAATCAGATATAGCTACTCATACGCGGAAAACAACCGACTATAGTTGGTTTTGATAGCGTAGCCCTGTAAATCCAATAAAAACATTCCACATTTCATTAAAAAATGTATAGTAGGAGTAGGTAAACAGGCTAGACATATTTCGGTGGTGTCAGGTAATTTACTATTGGATATTTGATGGGTTACAAAGGTAAAAGTAAGGATTCATCTCAGCACTTGGGCAATGATATATTGTGTAATTAAATTAGGCAATAAAGCTACTTTCTTCGTGTTTGCGCCGCCGGCCATAAATCGCAGTCGCCATGAAGCAAGGTCGGCGCGGGCAGGAGCTACTTTCCCGGACACGATTTATAACTAGTTTTTAAATATAATGGACGAAGAATATGGTTAAATTATCAACAACACTACCGAATTTAAAAGTACCTATATAGATTCTTTATTTCACAAGTAGGTACTTGAAACTTTCCTTCTTTATCCTCTCAAGATTTAATTTTATTACCTAACAACATAAATATTGCAGTTGCGTTCACATGTACGTAACGACAGCACGTCGGAGTGTACACTTTTGTTGCAAAGTCGCCCGTAACGTAACCGAGTAGAGTGCTAGCGTGTAAAGGTCGATGGGCTGTCGTGTGTACTTAGATGTCCCTATCATAGGGCTCTTTTACAGTAATACTCTTTGTAGGTACTGACGAAAAGTTTGTGGATCCTGTAGTTTAGGTTACGTTCACCTTTCTTATATCCCTGCCTGGATTATGGTTATCCTATTTTGGGACTTAAAATGAAATACGACTCACAACTAGCGCCGCCAATGAAAAAAAAAATCATATCTTTTTTTTGGATGCGTTTTTAGCAAAAAACGCTCCTGCGCTTTCTCAACGCGAGGCTTAACTATTTTTAGGACCTAAGGTTTGGATTCCAGATCCTAGAACTTAAGAATGCAATCGTAGGAATGATTCGTAGGAAATCCAATCCTGGAATCCCAACCTTAGGTCCTAAAAATAGTTAAGCCTCGCGTTGAGAAATCGCAGAAGCGTTTTTTGCTAGATTTTTTTTCCATTGGTGGCGCTAGTTGTGAGACGTACGGCGTCTTCATTTTGGTTATCATTTATCTAGCGAGTAGTGAATGACCTCATACGCTCCAAAGTGTTGCCATGGCGATACAGACGAGCACTAATGTCATGGCGAAACAGTCGCTAGTCTATCGTAACGTAACTTACATGCCGGAGGAAGGCACATGCACATTTTTCTCATCCGCCCAACCGTGACGTCTACAGTCTACACTGTAATGCAAAGCGGGGAACGGTGAGCCTATAAAAATACTACGTAAATACATATTTCTGATGCATTTTATGACATTCGGCGAAATGAACCAAAGGTGTAATGTCATTCGGTTAAATGAAGTCTAGTTTAAGTGACATTGGATGATACGTCATAGGTGAAGTGTAACAAGGTGAAATGTAATTCGTCAAGGCGTAGTGAACCCATTTTAAGGACCACCAAAAATAAGATTTCGTCGTTGAATTTAACTTTATGACCACGTTGTGCCACCATCGTATACAGGCAGCGCGCTCTCTACAGCTACTCGTAGCTGAGTACCTACCTTGAAAACTAGACTTCTAGCTAGTTAAATCCAAGCCTATCTCAATCCTTGTTATATGGCCAAACCATGTTAAATTGTCCGCGACTAGATAATATCTACACTGCTTACCACGTTTGTTTTCTAATTGCAGTTTATCTCAAAACATGCATTATGGAGAGCTTCTGTACTCAAGCCCTGTCCAAACTGTCCATCTAGGTTTGCCATTCAATCTTGTGTTATTGTACTTACTTAACTATTAACCTCGCAGTGCCTTCGACATAGGTGGGGCGTCACGCACGTCACAAAAAGTGGCTGCGAGCCCGCACAAAGCCCTTTTTATCTACGTGTTGATACCTACGTGTTGAACGTAAATAAGCTTGAGGTGAATGTTACGATAGTTAGACCGTCAGAGGTTACGAATAAAATATACATATGTAATACATCACTTAAATGCCTCCATATCTGTAGCTGTAGACTCCCGTAATTCCCATGATAATTTTATACGATTGCGATCTAGCTGTTTTATAACTTCCTTCCCGTTTCTAATCGCTCTATCATCACTGACTTTGAAATAAAACTAAATGAGACGGCTGCGCACGTGTTAGGGCGCGTTTATATGACACGAATTGTGTCACGCGGCGACCGCTCCGGGTCCGCGCGTTGCGGTGATATTATAGCAAAATAAACTCTATCTATAGGTATTTAGTTAGCAGCTACGTTTACAGACCGAGTAGACATCGCAAGCGGACGCCGCGCCGTTAGGGGATTGCGAGAAATTTGAACGTTGCTACCTCGTAAACAAAGTTCACTGTTTACGCGACCGCCGCGCGTCGTCGCAAGAATTTTTTCGTCTCGTTTTTTGAGCCCTTAATCTTCCATTTTAAATATTGATTAATTTATCTGTCTACAGAAATCACGAGTCTGTAAAAAAAATTATGCCAAATACAAAATCAAGATATAATATTTTATGTAAGTAGGTATGTAGAGCCGTCTGCCCATCGCCGAGTGCTCATCGCTGAAAGAAAACGCTTATTACACAACCGTGATTGAACTACGCAATAACAAGTCTGATATTGCTGAAATTGTTTCTCTGAATTTGTACGACGATGACTCTACCTACAGAGTAGATAATTTCTCTTGGCAGACGGGAGCACAAGTGCACAGGAAGTGACAGCCGGGTGTTGGGAGGGATTCCCATGACAGCCATGGGCCGCACCGTGGCTGGTGTCGAGGGTGACCGCAGCGTGGCGGGATGCCATATTCGGTCAGTGCACATTGTTGTTTACCGACGCGCTATCGCGAGGCCGCATGACGTAGCGTCTAGACAGGCCTCCCCGCCGCCCGCGCGCCGCCGCCCGCCGCCCGCCGCCCGCCGACCATGCACTGCGTTTCGATTACCGGTTTATCTTTTTAAACGGTATAGTTGCAACGGTGGTGCGTCGTTGACTGCAGCAATCGACTGCAATACTTTCACCAAGTATCCATCATCCGAACCAGACATAACAATCGAGGAGAAATAACTGATATTCTATTGGATTAGGCGACTGAATATCCACTTGAGGCGATAAACGAGTAGGTCAACAACACCTGCATGAAGCAGACGAACTAGTCGAACATGTTTCATGTAGAGTCCTTTTATTATACCCTTTTAATTGGGCAGCAAAATGGAACAGTGATATTCGGAAAAAAAATATCAGTTACATTGGTTAGTATCATAGAGAGAGATTGAAAGAAAACCTCACTTTTGCGACTAAGACCCTTATTCTCAGGAACGCGTGTAGGTACCAATTTGAGGTAACCATTCACTCACAATTACTCAGTCCCTAAAGAGCTGTAAAAAAAGAAACTTCTCAGTTTACGCAATCAAAAGTTACGGGCATATTTCGACACTCGCAAGGGATTCAAAACCTCAATCCTTCGGCACAATGACATCAAGGCGTTTTGGCATTCGGTCCTTACGGACCGGAGGGTTCTCGTTGACCTATAATCATGCAATATGGAAAGAAGGGTGTTAACCAAAACAACACCCTGTATATTTAACGCCATATTTTTGCGAAGTGCAACTTTCAATAATAGGCAACGTAAATGTACACCTATTAGACGTCCCACTAGCTAGGCAAATGCTTTCTCTCAAAAAGAGAGTTCAGGCTTATTCCCCACGTATACCTACTTAATTAACATTTTATGAGTACTAACTTACAAAAATAATAAAAAACTTAATTAATCCTGGAATCGCTATAGCCAATGTAGGAACCTAAACCACGCATATTCGTAATGTTAGGTAGGTAAGTAAGTACCCTGATTATTAGTAGAATACGTTATCTGTTTTGATGACGTCCAGCCACAGACAGAAAGCGTAATGTAATAAATAGGTACTAAACTGTCAGAAGGCCGACTCTAAGTAGAGACTAAACTCTGTTTATGTATGCTAGTCCTACCCTACATATTTTTTCCTCTTGAGATAATGAGAGATGTAGTGACTTTAGCTTTGGATCACCTCATGATAAAATAACATAGTTGGAAGAGTTAACACCCTGCCTGGCTACATGATCAGTCGCAAAGTATACCGCTGCGTGATGAACTTCGGTTCTTTCAGTATTTTGTGGAGGAAGTGTCTGATTACACTCACAATGCTGGGTTGTAATCACAATTAGTGGTTGATCCTAAAACCCGCTGTTGATGACCGAGAGCGCAGCGTAGCGAGCTCCAGGCCAACATTTAGACGTCTTTAAAGCTATTAAGAGGCCCCTCCAGGGCCCTTAGCCTGTAACACAATGGTGCCAAAATGGGCTGTCAGGTGACGACTTCAATTACGATTTGCTAACGCTGTCTGTCCTTTTAATGTTTTTGTAGTACAGCAAAGAATATTTTGATTCTAATTCTAGAGGATTAGTTCTCTGGTTGTAGGAGAAAAACGAGGAGAGCCCGGTTTTGTCCTTCTGCCGGGACGCCATTGACCCGCCATTGTGTTACAGGCTAAGGGCCCAGGACCGTGGGAACTCAGTGACGGCCAAGCGCGTGAAACACTGTTTTCTATAGCTGCTTCACCCAGAGCGATACGGGGCTAGGAAAGAGTTAGAGGCAATGCGACTGTATGAGTCTACGTGTGTTCGTGTCCTTTCGCGAGTATCTAGTTGTAGTTGTAATGTAATAGATCTATTTTCCCATTTTTTTTCGTAGTTCAGCTGACATTTCTCGATTTTATTAGTTAATTCAAAAATCTTTTTTTTTTCTTCTGACAAGTGCAACACATTATTGATGTTCCGTAGTTAGACTCCAATATTCAGTGTAATAATGTAAGTAAATAACAGCTGAAAGTAACCCCCGGCGCCAATACGCATCGCTCTAATTTCTTTCAGGCTATTTTTTTATTATAAAAACTATTTGTAAACCTCTGTATGGATTGGTCATGTAGAAATTAAACCTGAATTACGTTTGTATGGGAAAATGGTGCTCTAGCACCCTCTTAATGTACTGTTTTTTTCAAGGAAATGTAATTTCACGCAAATAAAAAGCAAAATTCGTATAGACAGACAATTTTAGTGTATAATTATAACAGTCACACATATAATAGAACGTTGGTGGCCGAAGCGAGAGACCCAGGTTCGATTCCCAGCGCAGGCATGTATCATGACTTTGTTTCTTTTCAAAGTTACGTACATTTGTGAATTTGAAGTAGCAAAACCACTCGCTAATGTGACGAAAAACATCGTGAGGAAACCCGCAACTTAGTTGGCTCCACACGTAATGTCAACTTCTCTTGTGGGCTAGGCCGACCAAGCTGTCAGGATGGTATATAGGTGCTGGACAAGCCTACTCCATCTAAAACAATGTTCCGACACTGCAGCGCCGACTGGTCTCTTCACCCATCCAGTGAAGGTGCCACTGGACGCTGCCTGTATAAATACAGGGTGCACTCTAAGTCGATAGCGGAACTTTAAGTAGTCTGTCTACTGATGACTACAAACAACTTGTACTAGGTGCCGAAAAAAATGGAGCGAAAAAAATATCAGCTGTTTCATACATTTGGCGCAGTACTGAGTTGACCTTTTGTATGGAACAGCTGATATTTTTTGCGCCCCATTTTTTTAGCCACCTAGTACAAGTTGTTTGTATTGATCAGTAGACAGCCTACTTAAAGTTCCGCTATCGACTTAGAGTGCACCCTGTAGATGCAAAGGCTTGTTGACTATAATTTTGCATGTTTAGCTTAGGATATTGATCTTTTACAATGATTTTGTGAAAATAAAGTTTTTTTTATTTTTTATTATGTATTAACATCAGTTTAATAGAAATGTTTTGCTTAATTTAGCCCACTTTTCTCTGTGACAGTTCATGAGTGATGTTTAAATTTATAAAAGCGTTTATTATTCACTATAATTACTGTTTATAATAATTTTAGACACTATCTGAGATCGGTGGCCTTTTTGCTGAGATCGGTGGTTTGTCAAAAAAGCCTCATCGACATATTGATTAGTTTTTAAGCCATCTTTTGCGGTTTATTTTTAGTTTTCACTTATCTTGAAAAAAAAAAAGCTACCGATCTCAGCGAAGAACGCTTTTCTCAGGAATGACCCATATGTTGTAAATATTTTTGAGATTCAAATTAATATAAGAAGGAAAAGGTATTCGCTGGTTCTTATCTTGGTGCTTACATATTTGAGCGACACATGAATCATTGGATGTTTTATAACCTAGCCAACACTCGTCAAGCTCACTCAATCAAGCAATTTGCTAATCAACATTCAACAACAGCATAATAATTATTGTATGACTTTTCACAGCAGCTAGACCTTTCATGAAGCGGTACTCGCGGTTACTGAAACTATAAAATTTAGTAAAGTCCAAAATGTTCATCATGAACATTATATCTAGGTATAAATTATATCGTAAACGATCCATAGTTACGCCTCGTAAGTACGTTTATTATAAAAGTGTAACTTCCTAATCAAGTATTCAGCTCAAGAAACTAATGAGTACTTAAGATAGTATTATTTTGAATATCTAATTTATATTTTAAGTAGATACTTAGATACAAGTCGAGTTTGCGCGTGTCGGGCCCCCTAGGTGGTTCTAGCTAGCCTGATCAAGGCAAACAATGGATAATCAACCAACAAATTAGAATACATTGGGCGGGACGCTCGAGCGGCGCGGTCACTCGCGTTGAGTTCAAGGCTTCAGACGATGGCCCTAGACTAGACACTGTCAGTATCCATAGTCCGTAGACAGCGACCTGCCTGTCTATGCGCACAGCGACTTCTTTCGTAGCGCGAAAAGATTTCGACGTGAAATATGTCGCAGACGGTAACGTGGCTTCTCTCCGCGACTGATAAGTTTTCGTAGACGTCACTCTTGCGGATGAACCTTTTGTCTATAACGTCAAAGGCAATTATGGCGTGTCAAAAGCAAGTCTATAGGACGTTTGTAAGTGACAAGGTAGTGCAGCGTTTCGTGAGAATACATGACACTAACATGGGTTCCCGTAGACAGAATGAGTATCTCGCGGGTAAGCGTAGATCAAACTCGCGGCGCGGCCTGCCATCCTAGCCGGACTGGAACGTTTCAAATAAGTAGGTACCTACCTAAATCTTCTTCGTGACTCTATATCATTTGGTAGATATAATAATAACTTACTTACCCACAAATATCTCCACATAAAGAAACCCGGATCTTACTTAGGTAAGTGTTTAAAAAACGAATAGGTACCTACTAACAATGACAATGCTTTTGAGTCTGGGACCGCCCAATTCATGTTATTCATATTTCTCGCCTTACCTCCAAGGCTATTATGAGTACAACAAACATTTTTGTCAAGCCGCGCCTAATTTGTTTGATATAGGGCGGACGGTGACAAGTGACACGGGCGTCTTGTTTGACGCTCGCTCGCCTGAGTGAGGTCATGGCGCGCAGCTGGCGTCGTGTAGACGCGTGCCGATTACATATAGCCGGATTGCGTCCGCAACCCAGCTCCGGCGGCGGCGGCGTCGGCGGGAGAGATCGCGACTGCCGAAATTCGGGTTAGGTGTTTTTGCGATGTGCAGGCGCCGCGATGGAGGTCGATGAGCTCGGCAGCGCTGCGCCCGCGACGGGACGGCGCCCTCGCGCCTCGCGCCCGCCCCGCACCCCCGCGCCTCGCGCCCGCCCCGCACCCCCGCGATGCCCGCCGACCAGTTCCACCGTAAGGTGCAGCGGCCGCGCAGGCCAACCCTATATACCTACCACCTGCCAGACACTAAGCGAGCATGTGAAACCGCAACGAAGCCTTTCCTGCCGCCCGCTCCGCCGCCGCCGCCGCCGCCGCCCCGCCTCCACTTTCAAGATGCCCAACACTCTATATTTCTGCCTAGGAACGATCCGCATGCAAGTCTTGAAAATAAAAATGATCGATCGCTGAATTTTGCGATAACATTTAGAATCGGTTTTTAAGTTACTTCGAATAGGATAACCGCCTTATCTATAACTTCATTCCAGTCATATTAACAAAAGGGTCAGCCAGCTATGTTACAAAACTTTGCCGCCGTCCTTATATCAAACCGAAAACAAAGTACCTAGTCCCAAATACTCTGTTCCAACATGATTATTTCTCCGGGCACCATAACACCGCTGACCATTTTCAATAATTCCTGTCTTCTTGCTGATTGTCCTTATGCTGTGAAAAGATACGGATGGGATCTTACAAACTGCAGTCATCTCTAGAACACAGTTTTTTGCACTAATATTTGATTGAAGGCATACAAAATTTTGCAATATTATTTCTACCGAGCGAGCGACGCTGCTTAGATCTGTCTGGAGATTACTCTGAATGAATGACTCGCCTGCGATGACTCGGCCACAGACAAAATGTGCAATGACTTCGCCCAGTCGCTCTCTGACTTTTTTTTGCACCCTCTATCAACGCTACGTCGATACATTCGAGAAATCGAGACACGGTGCGTTGTTTGTACAGAGTGTTACAAAAAAGGTCCAGTTATACTGAAGAGGGTCGCTGAATAGGACAATCAAATAAAAAAAAAACCAGGAATTAATTTCCAGAAAGCTGGATATCATTTGAATACCTTCATTTGGTCCTAAATGCGTGTAATCTGAGTTCGCACGGTCCCAGGAGGTGAGCTCAACTTTTGGGGGCAAGAAAACCGCTAAGTTTTCAGTTTTGTGCTTGTAGCTCGGAAACGGTACGTTGGGCTGAAAATATCGTTATTGCAATATTAAAGAGGGTTAAATTTTGCGTCGAATGGTCATCTAAATCTTTAAATTAGGTTTAGTGGTATAGCCGATATCAAAAGTTGTGAACCGGGTATTTTTTTTTATTTAGGTGCAAATTTACATTTTGCGAGTTTTCAAGACCATATTTCTTTGAAACTGATACTTCTATTGGAAAAAAGGAAAGGGGACCCCTGAGAACACGTTCTACTCTCCTAGGTACTTCATATTATGATACTTCTATTGAAAGAAGTATCATATGAATTACCTAGGAGTAGTAGTACCTCAATAGAAGTATCAATAGAACTGATACTTCTATTGAAAAACCCATAAGACAAAAGTTGTAGAGAATAAAATTTAGCATTATATAGACACCTCAACTTTCAAATTCAGTCATTTTGTAAGACTTGCATCAATTCAAAATCGTCCCCTTAAGTTGCGCATTTTCCGTAAATATGAGGTGTGAGGTCTACATTTAACGCATTTTGAGGGCGAGGAACATTTCAATGCAAATTTTTAGGACGCAATCAGAAAAGTTGAGATTCGAAGTAGTGTAAATGAAACAAAAATTACGCAAGTAATCTTTAATAATTAGTACTTTAGGAAGCAATAGAAACATTTAAAATGGACATGACATTGATAAAATATGTAGATTTGCAGCACAACATAAGGCAGCATTCAAGTTCGTATTTTCTTAGATGTCGATGGCCCTTCATCTATGAAGCTCTCAAGCTGAGATGGCAAGTCGAGGCCCTCTTTATCGGGATCATCTTCAAAGGGACTGTCCTCACCTATTTCTGCTTCTATGGCGATCGGCATGTGAGTCTCCTCGAACGGTGCTGAATTCGGGCATGACTGGCCGTGGCAGTTGAGGCAAACTGTCGAAATGTAAATAATTTAATACTAACACTAGAATAAGCTACCATTATAACTATCACTATGGATTCGTCCGTATTAAAAACTTTTGAATTTGAATTTGAATTTCATGCCTACTATCCGGCATCTGCACTTCCCTGTACACCCCTTCTCACATCCGCAGGACACTGCGTTGAGGATTTCAGCTGGAGCTGGATCCTTGGTGTTCTTGGTGGGGAGCAGGCCAAGGTCTGTCCTTCTCCAACCCCAGCTGAGAGGATCCTTTGGTCTATCTAACCAGCCCTGGATTTGGAGGTAGACTCGCAGAATATGTTGGGCGGCGGCTGCATTTATTGGGGGTAGAGAGGCCAGATTGAATGTGTGCTTCAAGAGGGATTTAGAGAATATCTCGTAGCGGATTTTGTCCAAGGAGGACTCATTGGCCTTAGTTGAATATAGGGCTGCCAGGAATAGTTGACCTGCTGAAATGAGATCCTTAGGATCAGTATCTGCATGGTGGAAAACCTTGACAGCTTCCTGTAAAGCCGTGTTCTTTTCAAGGAGCTTGACAAATTTCCCCTTTCCTTTTTTTCAATACAAGTATCAGTTTCAAAGAAATATGGTCTTGAAAACTCGCAAAATGTAAATTTGCACCCAAATAAAAAAAAACCGGCCAAGTGCGAGTGGGACTCGCGCACCAAGAGTTCCGGACCATTATTCTATTTGGAAGAAAAATTTAAAATACCTGTCGGACTCAAGCGTGACTTCTTATATTTCGACCTCCGGCTCTTCATCTTCTTTGTCATAGTGGGCTTCTTGTTCACCCGTCGCGCATTGCATTCTCGATGCAACTCGACAATCATTTTCCGCTTTGTACGCGACTTTTCCACCAACACCTCCTTTAAAACTTTCCCGCCAACTTTCGACCTATTTGATTGTCCACTTAACCTCCATTCGTCAATATGTCATTGAATGATACCTCCTTCGAATCCTCTTTGGACTCGACTGTCTTATCTCCCATTGTCGATGCCAGCATTTGACATCCTGTTAGGTGTCTCTGGACAAACTTGACGTGACAGCTTGCCATTATCACAACAATGAAAAATCTTTGACGAAAATCTTATAAATTGTATCGTTTTATAGACAAAAACGTATGATACTATGAAGTATCCTATAGGTGTATGATAGCACTCGGTTTGATTGGTTTGTATTGAAGGTAGGAGAAAAAGAAAGGTAAACATAGGTAAACAGTGCAAACGGCGGACTTTATTTGGTCATACGGTCAGACATCGTATTTTCCGGTTTTCCCGGAGCCCTGGTATTCCCTGAATTATCATCAGTGCACGTCACGGAGCTTCCATCTAGTCACTGTAACTTTGTATAGAGCTTGATAACCTGCGGACTCGTGATCACACCGTTTGTGAGAGAGCATGATACACGCTGCTTGATTAGATATGGATGGAATCGTCGGTTCTTTCAGACGTAGCTATCACTGAAACCATGTCTTTTTGCTTTTTGATAAATTAAATTATTTAATTGCTCATGTATTTCTTTGTTGATTACATTATTGTGACAGTGTTTGATGACAGCGATAAAATGGAAACAATTTCTTACTGTTGTTTTACGTTCTTACTTTTGATCTTTTTGGTGGGACAAAATCCACCAAAGCTAGTTTTGATGGATTAAGTAAAGTCAAAAGCTCAACGCTACGTGATAGATAACAGTTGGCTGTGCAATTTTAAAACCTAGCAAGAGCCATTTGACAAATTTTACAGGAGAGCCAAAAAACGGTTTGGTTACTTTGTTTCGATGCCCTGGTAAAACTATGAGTCACTGACACAGCTGAACGAGAGGTAGCACAAAAAAAGTGGCAGAACCTTGGCAATACGACACAATACGATTTCATTTCTCTATGGCCAACAATGTAGGTGTAATGTACACACGACAGCACGTCAGACCGTACACTTTTGTTGTAAAGTCGCTCGTAATATTACCGAGTAGAGTGCTAGCGTGTAAGGGTCGACGTGCTGTCGTGTGTACGTATGAAAACAATTACTAGTTTTCTGGTACCGAAACAGTTGGTTTCGATAATTTCAAACAAAAAAAGAGCTATGGACCATTTTTAAACCTAGCAAGGAAAATTCCCGTACTAGGTTTTAAAATGGTCGATGGCTCATACTAATTTAATGGTCGCCCGTTTTTTCATCGTAGTAAACATCCTAGATTTTTGAACTTTTACTTTGTTATTAAGCAGTTTTTTGAGATTTTGACAATGCAATTTCGTGGGCAATCACATAAAAAATAATGCATAAATAAAAAACCCGTTTTTTCACACATGTCGCTTCCTAGGTTTTGAAATTGTACAGCCGCAGTGTCTCCGCTAAATGGTTATGTCATTCACTTAGGTACAAATACTCAATGAATGTTGATCTTTATTCATTTGCTTTGCTCCTGAGTAAACCAGCATTATGATTTTTTTATAGGCTCCAAGCTACTGCAGTCCTGAGTATTTTGATATAAATTACAACCTGATACGTCCACGCGTTCTTGAGAAAAATGTCTTGACAGACAGACAGACAGAAGGACAACAAAGTGATCCTATAATGGTTCCGTTTTACCTCTAGAGGTCCGGAAACCTAAAAAATACCCGGTTCACAACTTTTGATTTCGGCTATACCACTAAACCTTATTTGAAGTTTTAGATGACCATTCGACGCAAAATTTAACCCTCTTTAATATTGCAATGACGATATTTTCAGTCCAACGTACTGTTTCCGAGCTACAAGCAGAAAACTGAAAAAAGTGCGTGATTTCGCGGTTTTTTGGCCCCAAAAGTTGAGCTCACCTCCTGGGACCGTGCGAACTCAAATTACACGCATTTAGGACCAAAGAAGGTATTCAAATGATATCCAACTTTCTGGAAATTTCTTCCTCAAAACGCTTTTTTCAAATTGAATTTGCTTCGCCTAGAATACATCAATACAAGAAACTTTTTGGTTACACTGCGAATTCTCTAAAAATATATCAGTGCTCCATAATACTTTTTTTTCGCAGTTGGTTCCATAGTAAAAGTTGCTTGTATTGATGGGTTGAGCGACCTTTAGACATGAATTACAGGGTGTTACAAAAAAGTCCTGTCATAATGAGGACCTTTCTAACTGTAACTCCCTGTATATCAACGTTTGAAGACTAAGGTTTAGTCTAGAGATAGTGATCGACAGGCACGCTAACTTCAGCTAATGCTAATAAATGTTCGCTAAATTCAATAGACACGTGAGGTGAATAGCAGTTAAATTATTCTTTTGTTTTAAATTATTGCTGAAATACAACAACACGAAGTTCAAAGACTTTTGACGTGACGTTTGTAATTTGGACAATGTTTAACTTTAAGTTCTTCAAAATGATCCTGATCTTATACCAGACTTACTGGTCTGGCGATTTCGTTTTTTGGGATTATGGTCTACCTACACTATGATACCAGTAACTCTACCTTACGATTTATATTCAAACCAATATAATTTCATTGCTAAGTATTACTTCAAACTAAAGTTCTATAATTAATAGTACATTGTTACCCGAGGGACAAAAACACAATTTTTTAACAACAAAACAACAACAATTCAGCTAATTATGTGTTCTGGTCGACAAAGCAGTGGCACTGGCCAAAAAACTTGTTGATGACCAGATAACATAATCGGCTGAATTATTGTTGTTTTGCATTTTTTTAATAATGAAAATAATACTATGTTATTGCCGCGAACGAAAAATCGCTGAACAAAAATAGCTCAGTTTAGCTACAAAATGTAAAAAACTGTAAAAATTTTGAATTTCCTGCCACGCTGCTTTTGTCCAACCTTAAATCGTGTATTGGCACCTAGACTCACGCGAGTTACTAAAAAGTAAGATGTAGTCTAAACATGTCTCACTAGCTTGGGCACAGGCCTTCTCTCAGAGAGTTTGGGGTCTCAGAGAGTTAGGAAAATTTTGAATTTCCCGCCACGTTGCTATCGTCCAACCTTAAAAATAAATTTTACTATCCTATGAAATGCGTTAGGTTACCTACTTTGTTACACTTTTTATTTGTTAGCTTACGCCTTCGTAGATATGGTCATGATAAGGGTATAATTTTGTGTGGAGTATGTTCCACCACCTAGTGATGAATCAGTAAACGGGTTTGAAGCTAGATCTAGGTATTTGCTGTCTCACGTCATTCGCTGAGCCGTCTAGACGCGCGCCAGACGAATTTTTAATACGAATACGACTCCACCGCCAACGTCTGCAAACTAAGATCTCTAGTGCCTATAATAATAATTACTTCTCTACATAACGAATGTACTGCTATTAAACGTATTTAAAGTAAGAGGCGAATAGCCTGTCTAGCAAGCGTTTACTAAAGACTTTTGCAGTACATTTTGTGTCCGATTATTCCTATGTACGAATTAAGTACAGCATTTTTTTTATCTTTAGCTTCATGACCTGCCATTAGCCTCATGGCATGTTTAGCATGACGGGGAATGCGTACCGAGGTATCGTCATTCAAAATATTACACAAATTACCTTTCGTTCGCTGCCTACAAAGGATAAAACCCCACACTCGGGTTACTTAATCCAAATAACAAATCTTAACGATGCAATCTATACTTATAATAAAACTCTAGCGAAGTCAATTCTGTACATTGAATATTTTTAGAAAAAAACTATCAGGGGTTACTAAGTAAACTATACTGAATACAAAAATGCAAAAAAATCGGTCTATGTCTGTCTGTCTGTCTGTCTGTCTGTCTGTCTGTCTGTCTGTCTGTCTGTCTGTCTGTGTGTTACCTCATCACGCGAATACCGCTGAATAGTTTTCAGTCAAGTTTAGGACCGTGATAAGTCCTGGTTCTGGGCACAATCTAGGCTATCCGATGTTCAGAATACATTGCGGGTTGCAATTTTAACTTCGTTTTTTGTAAGAAATATTCATAATTTTGATATAGCTTCTTAAGAAGATGTATTAATAACGTAATACTGAACACATTTCCGAAAAAAAAAAAACCGGAAAAAAAAGTCCGACTTGGAACCTCATTATCTCGGAAACCGTTGATTTCCTAGGCATAGTTCCTTGGGCAAACATGTTCGTTATGATGAGGACTATATGTGGTCTCCCACTTTGTTGGCGGTCTTTTAGCACCGCTCGGTATTCAATACAAGCACTCGCCGCAAACAATAATTTTGCATTCTTGCATAACAAATAACTATTGTTTACCGTTGAGCTGCATAGACAGAGTTATTAGCCGTATGCTTTGCTTGCTGGCTTAGCATGAAAATGAGTAAGATCTTATCTATGGGCTTATAACTTTATCTATCCCACTCTACGTCGAGGGAGATACATATAAACCCGTTTACTTCCCAAGCAATTCTTATGCTAAGCTTCCTGGTATCTTATCACGGGCGATATCTTAATGTAAACAATACATATTTATTATAAAAATTATAAATGTATTGTTTAGATTAGGGTTTTTGTTCTATTTTATTCTATTGCTTTCTTTTGAGCCCTGCTACCGCAAGTTAAGAAATAATAACTATTAAATTAAAATACCCCCGATATTTTAGCTTCAAATAAGCATATTTAATAAATGGCTGTACCAATTTTGACAAAACATAACTAAGAACATTCGCTAGAAAACCTGCTTGAAAAATAATATAAAAACTTAAGCTTCCAAATCGTTCACCCAAGAGCTACGGTGCCACAGACACACACACCCTCATAAACACTTATACAGACACACTCACAAAGCTGTCAAACTTATAACACCCCTCTTTTTTGGTCGGGGGTTAAAAAAACCTCCCTTTTGAGTTTTCCTTCACAGTCGAATTTAAATTAAATGTCAAATGTGTAAAAACGCATACGAAGTCGCGGGCACAACTAGTCAAAGTATAAAACCTAGGATAACAGTGCAATCCGATTAAGGACCTGCCTACCTATATTTTACAAGCAGACATCCAAATTTATATATTTTTCAACAATGTTTCGTCACGCGTCGGTGTGTGTCGCAACGCAAGCCATCAACTCGCCAGAACGTGCTTATTATTTCGATATGAGGTTTGGTTTCGTAAACGTAAGATATATTAAGAAGTTTTGTTGTCTCGTAAACGTGAAACTCTTGTAGGGTGGTATTCTAGAACGCTACTTAAACTCAGTTTAAACAGAGTTCAGACTGCCGATAAAGCAGTGCATGTTTTGTTATGAAGGGAGGGATGTTCAAATCAAAACATGCACTGTTTTATCGACAGTCGACACTACTACTGTGTAAGTGTCTATAAATCACGCGTGAGTATCCATAGCAGGCAATCTTCGATGAAACTTGAGAGGTGTCAATGGGACATGAGGTACTCGTATTAAAAACAATTTTGGAGAACTTGACAAAGCTTTGTTGGGCTGAAGGTTCCTATGAATTTGCTGCATTTCTATTAAAAAAGTAAATGAATCTGAAATTATTACAACGTTATGACAGTAAATCATAATGCCAGGAAATCATAATCTACATAGTAGACATAAGAGGTGTGCCCGCGGTTTCACCTTCACGACGATATCGCGTGCTCAGCATAGAAACATTATATCAGTTACGCGGTCGGCCGTCGACAATGACGCATTAGTCGGATCATTAGGCCAGGGAAAGCCCGCCTTTATAGGTACTGGCCTGGCGCGTTTCTAGACCATGACTGGGTGTCTAGACGTCTACCCATTTCAGGAGGTCACGAGCCGCGGCCTGCCTCGACTTTAAAACATCGAATAAGGCCTTTGAGTCTCGACTCTCACTCAAATTAATCGTTAAGTGACAATGTCGTTCTCGTTGAAAGGAACTTGCCTTTGTGCTATGCCAAGATCTTCAAAAAGGACGTCTAGTGCCTCTGAGCTCAGCTGATTTATTAATAATGTTTTGTTTAAGTAACTATAGCTTTCCGACTCTACAAAACCGTATAGAACCTTTACAACAGCGCCATGTCTAACCGTAATAGAAAAGACAGGAGGAAAGAGCACAAGGTGTCCAGCCAGCTGTTATTCAAACTGTCGACAGGCGCGGGCGAGTACCGGCAGATGACGCCTGCAGACTGCAGACGAGCAGACGTGGGTGACGAGCGACGAACGGCAGGTGGCTCACTCGTTCGCTATCGACACATGTGTCGGGGACCGGGGTGGCTCGATGTACAGTTGAAGGCACGTCACACCTACACGCCGCCGCCGCCGCCGCCGCCGGAACCCTACTCGGCTACATTACGGATCACTTTGCAACAAAACTATAAGACTGACGGGCTATCGACTGTACCTACCTACCCACCCTGCTGCAACTCACCTTTGTGACGCAGGCATTTTAAATTAATACAGAATTAAAACTTTTTATCGGTATTTATGGAATGCATGTTTTACCAATGACCTAAGGCATGGATTTGGAGCTTATGTATAATAATTGGACAGTCAGCGACACGCGCTAGGATACCCCTTTTTGTTTGAATTACGTGCTTGTTCCGCGCGCGATAAGAGCTACCATGGGGTATCCTAGCGTGTCGCTGACCAGACATACCTACTAAAGAGGCGAGGCAAAACATCAATTTTGGTTTGACAAAAGCCAACCTGGGTGAAAAGGGTAAAACGTCTGTGATAGTACATAAAAGTACATACAAATAACACAAGTAAATACCTAGATAGTAAACATTCGTGATCATAGGTACGGGGATACCCTGAATAGCATACACGATAATTCGTTAAGAGTTCCCGGAACAAGCGTGGGAACTCGTCGATTTTCCCAAATGTTTTCGTAGTTCAGGTGCCATTTCTACATTATATTGGCAATTTCAAAAATCTTATTTTTTCTTACAAGTACATTATTGAGGTTTGCACGGTAGTTAGACTTCAATAGACAGTGTAATAATGGAAGTAAATAGCAGCTGAAAGTAACCCATTTTTCGGCGTGAAAAATGCTAAAATACACATCGCCCTAATTTCTTTCAGGCAATTTTTTTATTGTACAAACTATTTGCGAACCTCCATATTGGTCATCTTCTGATATAAACCAAGTTTCAGCAAACTCCAGCCTGTAGTTTGGAAATTAAACCTGAAATACGTTTATACGGGGAAATGGTGCTCTAGCGCCCTCATTCGTTTCAATGTATTTTTTAACAAAACACTACAGTTCATAAAATGGGACCTCCTAGTTACACAGCGAACCGGTTCTCTGTAAGTACACACGCCAGCACGTCAGACTGTACACTTTTGCTGTTAAGTTGCCCGTAATGCAACCTAATAGAGTGCTAGCGTGTAAGGGTCGACGTGCTGTCGTGTGTACATAAATTTATATCTGTACCTACGTACGTATCAGGATCAGGAGGGTCCATTAGTGCAAGTATTTAGCAGAACATCTTTTGGTTTCTGGTGGCAGCGGGCTGATCCGAACTCCGAGTAATTCCTCGGGTTTTCCAATACCTTGCATGTATTTTAGACATGGTCCAAGTACGGTAATCAAAGAAGTTTGTCAATTGAGTCACGATTTTCAAATCAAAGAAGTTTGTCAATTGAGTCACGTTTCGGTGAGCGAGAGACTTTCCAGAAACTGCTTATTTACCTAGTTTGTGAAATGCTATGCCATTGTATATCTTGTAAGAAAACCTGTTACCTGTAACCTGTCACATTCTTTTAAATTAAGTATGCTTAGTTGTTATCTATTATGAAAATCGCACGTAGAACACACATCGCACATGAATAGTCAGAGCGTATTATCTCAAAAAAGTGAGTTTCGAGAAAAAGCGTTTTGAATATTTGAAAATTCGTAACATTTGATGCAGGCCACATATTGATAACTTTTTGTATTTGCGTTGTAGGTTTACTCTTTCTCTGCATGATTGATGAAAAAAATTGAGTTGAAAAGAAGTAGTTTAATAGTTATACTGTTTTTCCTGACACTCTATCAAGATAATACTGTATAGCCTGACAAAATTAAAATAATTTGTATTTATGACTCTATAGCCAGATTTTTTTAGCAATTCTAATGTATTATTTCAAAATAATACAGGTCTTTTTACCTGAATTTGAAAATTATATTTTTTAAAGTGTATTAAAATAAATTAAACATCATGAAAGCAGACGTTTATTATCATTAACAGAAGTTTTCTTAAGTAATCATCACGTAAATAACAAAATAAGTCACAATCTTCCCAACAAACAAAAATTGGTATAAATACTTGAGTATTTCAGTCTTCAATAAAATACTTAAACTAATACAATCTAATTTAGTTTTAGGTCGCTTATAATTTAATTAAATTTATTTATTTCAAATAAACTACTTCCTCTGTGCTATTTACTTTAAGAAAAAGTTATTAAAGGTAGTCGTTTGTAATTAAAAATCTAGGAACAATCAATAATTCTAGCGAGGAAATGTGGAAGCGATGCACAATCAGTAATTTTAGACCTGGAATAGCTGACACAAAATATTATTAGCCAATTGGTTTCGAACTCAATTTATCGAAGTGCGAGCTTAGAGAGAACCTCCATGACGAATAAAAACATGACTTGGCCTCACATTTTTACTGACTCATCACTGTGCCTCCTAAGATCTCCAGTGCAGGACGATTCCTACGAAAGATTTAATTCATCAAATTCGATGAATTTGCCAAATATGACAGAATAATAATAATTATGTGTGTGAATTTGTAGTAGCAATTATCTCTCGCTGACTGTTAAGGCAAACATCGTGAGGAAACCTGAGCGTATGAGGCATTATACCAAAAATCTCCAATCCGCATCCTAGCTAGTGGGACAATTGTACAGGCTACATCTTACTTTTTTTCTTACTCATAAATTCTTGTACGTATTACGCTGTTCGACATTGAGGCAAAATTATTAGATAAACCTTATAAGCAGTCCTAAATTGCCCTTAAGAGGATAGACCCAGACCAAATTGTCGATCCGTCACGGTTGCTTGGGCATAAGAAAGCCTTCAAGCATCGCGCTGCCAGCGTTCCTGTCCTCAGTCTACAGCACGATCGACCTAATCGGCCAGGAGCGCTTGGCCAGACACGGCAGGTCCAAGCCAGGATCTGCGGCTGAATCTGTTCCGGGCCCCTGCCAAGCTTAGCCTAGCATGGCATAGCCAGAGACAATGGCAATAGGCCTGGGTGACGCTCATTGTGGCGGTCGCTGGTTTGGGACACTACGTAAGTCGACATAGTAGCACAGTCTCTTATAAAAGCGGCCTCCTGCCGCACCGGCGGCGTTGGTGCGGCTACAGCATAGGGGTAAAAGAGGCACAAATATGCAGTCCTGGTACAGGGCTACATATTTGCGTCCTTCGGCGTAGAGACCCTCAGGGACCAGTCCCCGTAGAAGGCTTTTATCGAGGCGGATTTATCCAACAAAATGGCGGATTATCGGCATTTTTGACGTCTATAGTGGGTTATATATCGTCAAGAGCGATATATAACCCACTATAGATGTCAAAAATGCTGAAAAACCGCCATTTTGTTGCATAAATCCGCCTCGATAAAAGTCATGCTCCCCCCGCAGGTGCGCGAAAACTCTCTCAAGAGATTTCGTTGTGCCTAATTGACGCCTCGAGAGAACAGAGGGCTGGTACTTACCAAGGGCAAAGGCTGAGCCTCGCCATCCAGTGAGGCAACGCCGCCAGCTTACCCTACCGAGCGACGTTGGCGATCTGGCTCAAATATTTTACATATTTTAGGTTATTGTTAAGTTAGCAATGCAAAAGTTGGTGATGTGGCATGATATCCGGGGAACTTAGAGGCAGAAATTCTCCAGATGGACGATAAGTGGGGTCGGCTTATTCAGCATCACAGTCTTCTTACGCTATTTCCAGGTCTTCAGCACTATTATCTACTTTGATAGCTGGATTAGCGGCAAAAATCACCTTCCTTGCACAAGAATTTAGAATTTATTATCGGTCAAAACGGTATTATTCGGTTTACAACAAACAAAATATTACAAAAAAAACTGGACAGAGAGTAGTATCTAGAAGAAACTGATGGCAATATGGTATTAAGTCAATATAAAACCAACGGTATTTAAAAGGTTGTGAAAAAAAATCGGGCTATAGAGTATTAAGTCAAAATAATACAATTGACGAATTATTCAAAATAGGCTAAAGAGTATTAACTAAAAGATAATACGCTCTAGACTGCTCACATTTTAACATTTTATAGTAATTTTTGACACAGCACCTGTCATAACTTGAAATAACACGAGTGACCCGTCAATTTCGGGCGGCGCTTGGTGGCTAACTAAAATGTGACAGTCTTGCCTGCTCGAATGCATCGCAAACCAAATTGGAAGACAGTCGTAAAGCTCCGTTTCTCGGCTTTAAATTACCCTACAGATATGACTGTCTTGCCAGATTGTAGAGAAAAAGTTTGCGAACTCGAATACGTCGTAAAAAAAATTTTGCATTTTCCGAGATAATACCCTCTGACTATTCATGTGCGACATGTCAGAGTCAAGTCTGAAAGCAAACGAAACAACAAAATGTGGTCTGGAATCAGCAAGGCTTAGTTAATACAACTTGTCTACATAACCTGCCACAGGGTATAAAAGACTCTACCGAAGGTTTTCATAACCAGTTTACACAAGGTTTTGCTACACCCAACAATTTTTGTGACTGCTTTAAAATGCCTTTGATGAATACGACAAGGAGTTGCATTTTTGGGTGTTAATAAAATGACGTAGCCTCTGCTTATTTCGATGCTGCCGCATTCAATTTTGCATTTGTCTTTTTGCACGCCTGCGCCTGTCTGTGAAGTTAGCGAAGCTTAGCCCATAGTAGGAGTTGCTGCCGACTTGCTCTTTGGTTGCTGACTCTACTAGATTGCCTTCGGCCTGTAGCCATTTATTCCACGGAGTTACTTGATTAAAATGACGCAATGCGTTACAAAATACTGCTAATATCTACATGGAAATTCCGGTACTTATGATTTTAATTTTATTATGACTATGACTAACCCGCCTGTTATCTCGTGATTTTAGCGACAAGTATAAGATAATAAGCTACGCTATCAGCCTATACAAACGCCTTACTTCCAAATGGGTTTGCAAGTGTCAGCAAAGCAGCATTTTGAAATCTTTGTGGCAGAAAGTGACCATGGTATACCCCTTATTATATGTATAGAGTTAATAGAGTCGTAATTGCAACTAGGTATATTATAACGCCAGCAGTGCCGTAAATAGGGGTGTGCCACCGGTGCCCGCCCAGGCACAGGGCGTACACTCTGGGGGGCGCAAATATGGCCAGACCAGGCATGACTATTTTTTTTTTTTGTTCGCTCCTGATAACTTCCCGCTGCGCCCCCAGTGCCTCGATTCAAACACATACGTACCTACATGCCAGTATAATAAAAAACGTCTATTAAATTAGAAAAAACATCACGCTCATTTTTTTACTGTCCTATTTATAAAGAAAATATATTTTTTGACCGAACATCGTGCAAGTGTGGCCTATTTAGAAAAATAAACTATTAAGAATTTCAGGCGCGTTTTCCTTTTTATAACAGTAATTTTATATCAAGAAAGTTATGGGTAAAATCTGTGAATTTTCGGGCGCGCTTTGCGCGTTACTGTCTTATTTCTAAAGGAAATATCTATTAAGAGAGCCCAGGGGTTTTTTTTTTACTAAACTGCGATAGCGTTGGTTCTATTTAGAATAGAAATGTCTATTAAGAATTTGAAGAGCAAATCTGTGAATAATCGGGCGCGCTGCGCGTGCATTTCCCTATTTACAAACAGTTATTTATATCAACAAAGTTATGGGTAAATTCACAGCAATTTCCCTACTCACAGCAAGGAAATATTCAATATGAAATTTAAGGAAAAATCGACAAATTTTCGGGAGCGCTACGCGCGCGTTTCTTAGCTTACAATGGAATTTTTAAACAACACTGTACTTGTTGTACAGTGTTGTTTACTGTAAATGTTGCAACAAAACTTTTTTGTGGATTTTTAAAAAAAGGTTGCCGACCCCTACTCTAGGGCACCTGTAATATCTTTAAAAAAAACAAGGGCGCAGTTATAGAAGCTCGCACAGGGCGCAGAAATGGCTATTTACGGCACTGAACGCCAGCATCCGGCGGTGCGCCCGTAACCAGTCGGGTGCAGTGCAGTGAGAAGAAAGTTTCGGCTAGCTGGCGGTGGCTGCGGTGGTGGGCCGCGGGGCGCGCGGGGGGAGGCTGTCTAGACAGGCCGCAGACGAGCGGAGGCTGCGCTGCCGCTCTCGCACACAGGCGCACCAGCGTCCGCACATGGTGCACTGGGGTGCAAGCACCAAGCAACGCTCGGCCCCACTCACACAACGGCGCTGAATGCACTTTGTCTGACCTCTAAAAAGACGAATGTTGAACGGATACTTATAAGTATATTCAACACAGGTAGCTGGCTTCTTTGTAACGAAGGCGAGATGTAATCGTTTCCAAGAACTTTGATTTAAATAATTTACTGAAGAATGTGGAAATAAGTGGCGGTTTTATGATTTTTTTTATTTGCTGCTTTTTATACAGAATGGGTTTGCTTTGTGGTTTTACACAAGGACACATAGAAAACTGTGCATTTCACTCTACCATATACTTATTTATTATTTTACTTTAAATTATTTCAAATATTTGTTTTATATTTTTCAACAAACTCATACATATTCCTTATGAAATCCGGGAGCAACAATAGCCAAAGAACCTGCTGCACGTCTAGCATGAAGAATCATATCGAATACGATAGTGCGCGGTACAATGCTCTCTCTCCCTCCGTTATACTACAGGGTGCACTTTGGTCTTCTGCCGAATGTCGACGTTACGCACACGATCAAGGAGTGAGATGCCTAGCATGGCCCGCTCCATAGCTCTTTGTGCAATTTGGATCTTATCCATGTTTGCTTTGGTAAGAGACCATGTTTCGGCACCATACGTGAGGATGGGCAATATGCATTGGTTGAAAGCCTTCCATCTCCATCTCATCATAGCATCTCCAGACTATGCTAACCGAACTGCATGAAGCATCCTTGAAGGTCGGACTGAGGATGAATATGTCCAAGACGCAAATAATGACGAACAGTCCCACCGAAGAACCCTTACCTACCATCAAAGTAGGTAATTCTGTAATTGAGGTGGTAGATAAATACGTCTATCTTGGACATACTTTATCTTTTGGCAGTGAACCTCAAGAGAAGGAGATCGCAAGACGAATTCAGCTAGGATGGGCTGCCTTTAAGAAGCTGGATGATGTCTTTAAAGCCAAAATCCCGCAAAGCTTAAAGTGAATAATAAACGCTTTTATAAATTTAAACATCACTCATGAACTGTCACAGATAAAAGTGGGCTAAATTAAGCGAAACATTTCTATTAAACATCATAAACATAATAAAAAATAAAAAAAACTTTATTTTCACAAAATCATTGTAAAAGATCAATTCCTAAGCTAAACATGCAAAATTATAGTCAACAAGCCTTTGCATCTACAGGGTGCACTCTAAGTCAATAGCGAAACTTTAAGTAGGCTGTCTACTGATCACTACAAACAACTTGTACCAGGTGGCGAAAAAAATGGAGCGAAAAAAATATCAGCTGTTCCATACAAAAGGTCGACTCAGTACTGCGCCAAATGTATGAAACAGCAGATATTTTTTTCGCTCCATTTAATTCGCCACCTAGTACAAGTTGTTTGTAGTGATCAGTAGACAGCCTACTTAAAGTTTCGCTATCGACTTAGAGTGCACCCTGTAGTTAGAGCGGGATAGATGGCGGTGTTGAGCTGTCAGAGCTCTAATAGTCTATCGTTCTTAAACAACTTCAACTAAAATAACTTTTTGTACCTTTTAATTTACTTCCCAAAAGGGGCTCCCATATTTAAAATGTATTAATTTAAGTTGCACGTCCGTGTTTGGGTCACCAACTTACATAATGTGTACCAATTTCAACTCGATCGGTCGAATAGTTTCCAAGTAAATTGGCTGTAACAGACAGCCAGACGCACGAGTGATCCTATAATGGTTCCGTTTTGCCTTTTGAGGTACGGAACCCTAATAAAATGTATTTCCGAAGCTTAACTGGTTTTTAGAGTTTTGTACCTCAAAGGGAAAAAAACGGATCCATTATAGGATCACTTTGTTGTCCATCTGACTGTCTGTCTGTCTGTCAAGACCCTTATCTCAGGAACGCGTGAAGGTATTAAGATCAAATCTATGCTGTTCATCAGTTCCTCATCAGTTCCTTAGAGCTGTCAAAATCAAATTTCTAAGTTTACGTAATCATACTCGTAAGCACAAGCTGAAACTGATTTAAAATTATTTTTACGATGTAGATTTAGTTTTCGATTTATGATGAAAAATTAAAAAAATATATGTATAATGAACGTGCAATAAAAAAATATGAAAAATCTTCAAAATCTACTCTGACTCTGATACATGTCAATACAAAAGATTATTGAGCTACTTGAAACAGTAGGTAAGTAGGTACTGCAATATCGCGTATTTATTTTGTAAGTTAGAAAAGTCGCCCGAATTCATCTAATTTAAGCGAATTTTCTGAAATGGCTCTTAAGAGTAAATATACCATAGATTCAGATAAAAAATTAAAAAAACTACTCCCACTTCCGCTAATTGAACGAGCGAGCGAAGTTCTCCGAGTCTACTGGAACAATCCGGCGTTTGTATGTATGTATGTATGAATGTTCGTTCGACGATAACTTGAGTAAATTTTGTCGGATCGTGATGAAATTTGGTAGGCAGGTAAATGAGGCCAAGAGAATTTTTAAGTTCGAACATGAGCCAAATCGGTCGAGGGGTTACTGAGATATGGGGTCGCGAGTTCATAGTTCGGGGCGAACCACTAGTTAAGTTGAACGAGCGAGCGTTTACAGGTGCATTTTAAATAAAAAGAAAAATAATAGACTTTAGCGAACACGTATGTGTATGGTATGAGGTTTTGTTTGGTACTAAAAACACATTGTAGATAACAAAGCTATGTTTGCTTAGGTCTTGAGCTGTAGGCCTAGTGCTGGCCCACGTAAACTAAGATAATGCTGTCTGGAACAAAGGGGACGCGCGTCAGCTGCAGGCGGAGACGCGCGATAAGAGAAGCCGCCCGGGCCGCTCCTCGCTCGACCACACATATTATAATAACTGAAACAAACATCACACAATTAAACTAGTGGTTCACCCCGAACTACGAATTCGCAACTCCATATCTCAGCAACCCCTCGACCGATTTGGCTCACGTTCGTACTTAAAAATTCTCTTTGCCTCATTTACCCACCTAATAAATTTCATGAGTATCCGACTAAATTTACTCAAGTTATCGTCGAACGAACATTCATACATACATACATACACACATACATACACACATACATACATACATACATACATACATACATACATACAAACATACAAACGCCGGATTGTTCCAGTAGACTCGTAGAACTTCGCTCGCTCGTTCAATAAGTTCAAACATGAGCCAAATCGGTCAAGGGGTTGCCGAGATATGGGGTTGTAAAGTTTATATGCAATGCGCCTCGCGAGTTCATAATTCGGAGCGAACCACTAGTTAAAAAAGGTACTAGTGGTTCGCCCAGAACTATGAACTCGCGACCCCATATCTCAGTAACCCCTCAACCGATTTGGCTCATGTTCGAACTTAAAAATTATCTTGGCCTCATTTACCTGCCTACCAAATTTCATCACGATCCGACTAAAACTCAAGTTATCGTCGAACGAACATTCATACATACATACTTATGATGAAGAATCCGATTTCGAAATTCGATGAACAATCCGGCGTTTTTATGTTTGTATGTATGTATGTATGAATGTTCGTTCGACGATAACTTGAGTAAATTTAGTCGAATCGTCATGAAATTTGGTAGTCAGGTAAATGAGGCAAAGAGAATATTTAAGTTCGAACATGAGCCAAATCGGTCGAGAAGTTTCTGAGATATGGGGTCGCGAGTTCATAGTTCGGGGTGAACCACTAGTTTTACACGGTGTTTGTTTAGTCAGGTGGAGCATCGCGGCAGAGCCCGCGCTGAGCAGCGACAAGCGGCGGCGAGGAGGTCAACGCTCCGCTTCGTAAACAGATAACTCCGATTGATTGCGCCTGCCCACTCCTCTAACCGTATTATTAACCCCTTTGTGCTCGATCGCACTTTTCTTCTCGATGACTAACGTCTTTCCATGTTGCTGAACAATGAGCGAGTACGATGGCCCTTTAGCAAACACGTCGTGTCGCAAGTAGACGTTACACTCCACAGAGAGCTTGGAAACAGGCTCACACACACACGGATGTTGCCTACAGGCTACAATACAAGTTGTCCCAGAAGAATTTCAGCATCGGTTTCGCTCAGATGAACGAAACCCGACGCTAAGACTGAATTCGTCTGCAGCTTGATCGGGTCGTCCGTATATTTAGTAACCACAAAAAACAAAGCAAATGAGGGCCAATTTTGGTATTATAGGACTTGCAATTTGCCGACTCCACCAATCAAGGAACCGAGAAATGTGCTAGCAAGTTTGTACCTTAAATTATACGAGTAGCTAACAGGAATGGAAAAAACATTTCTGCTATACATACAGGGTGTTAAAAGACCGCCAACAGACCCGAAAGCCACGCATACTAGACACCAAAACAAAGTACTTTTTCGATAAATTATTGCTGGGAAATTATTTTGGTTTTTTAGGTTATAATTTTGAAAAATATTTTATCACGCAATGGACGTGTAACGCACAGAAGTCATATTGCGCAAGCGTAGGTATAAGTTTATGTTACTTAAGCTTGAAGTGCCGTTGTTTAGAATACATTGCGGGTTGCAATTTTAACGTCGTTTATTGTAAGAAATATTCATAATTTTGATATGGCTTCTTGAGAAGGTATGTTAAGAACTAGATACTGAATACATTTATGCAAAAAAAAAGTTTTGAAAAGTCCGACTTTGAACCTCTTTATCTCGGAAACCGTTGATTTCCCAGGCATAGTTCCTTGGGCAAAAATGTTCCTTATGATGAGGACAATACGTGATTTCCCGCTTTGTTGGCGGTCTTTTAACACCCTGTATATTTATAAAAATATATCAATCAAGTCCCCTCTAGATATACGAAATGTCAAGTGTTTCACCATTTTCTTTACCGGACTTATGTTTGGTGTAGATTTGGTCGTAAATTCGTAATATTGTAAGGCTGAAATAGCGGGATGAGAATGGGATGGAACCTTGTCAAAGTCAATCGAAAACATACTGTATTTTACTTTGACATGGTTGCATCGACGCGTGTTTGCTTACCGCGCGCGTCTCAGTTCCAAAAGGTCGTATCCCATTCTCATTCCGCGCGGATTATACTAGGTACTTACATTTTCTTTCAAATATTTTAACCCCCTAGCTGCTTTTCAATTATGGTCAATATGCAGGGTACACACCGGTGGACAAAAACAGTAATTTTTCTTTATCCTCATTTATCTTTTTTCTAACGAGCCAAATCACCCGCCTTTTAAGGTTGCTTAGGCTTATACAAAGTTGTTATTTACCAATTTATATGTCAAGATATTATGTGGAAGAGTTAAAAAAAGCATAAAAAAGTAAACAAAGTACAGGGTTGCGCGATAAAAATTCAGTACGCAAAGTTTTTTGTTCGAAAGTCCGTTATTGGCTTAATCTTATCTTTAGACAATATTGAGAAACGAATTTCAATATTTTTTATTTTGGTTCAGTAGTTTGGATTTTACAACGTTTCAAAGATACGGTTTTATGACCTTCACGCAACGGTCTGCATACTGTTGGCGGTCATAGGAACAAAACATTTTAGCACATAAAAACAAAACTACTGGACCAAAATAAAAAATATTTAAATTAGTTTCTCAATATTGTCTAAAGATAAGTTTAAGCCAATAGCGGACTTTCGAAAAAAAAACTTTGCGTACCCAATTCTTCAAATGCGTAAGTTGTAGCGCGTCAATACAAAAGACATCAACGCGGAGTCGCTACGAATAAGAAAGCGCGATCACGAATAGGCGAAGTTCGTGACAAGTTCGTCATTAAATTTTGTGTTTTGCTAAGTTGTGGATACATTAAGTTAACAAAGATTGCTTACAGTGTTGTGTTTCATGTTACCAATGTATAAATAAGTCCTTGTCCACTCGCTGGTCACAAGGTACGGTATTTTATACATAAAACATTCAATGCAAGTCCGTGCAAGAGAAGGAAATAAAAAAGAGAGTTTCGAAATTACGAGATGTAATTGCAGATGCAGTTTACCGCGCGCTGCCCGCCGCCGCCACGGGTGCTGCCGCTCTGACCTTCACCTGGGACTGTTAAAAACATTGACACAACTCCACGAATTAAGCCCGGCCGGCACTACATGGCGAAACATTATTTTCTTCTAATATACAGACTGACTGACATAATGTGGGTCCAAGTGTGTCATGGATTGGCTGCCGCGCTTACGCCCAATTCCCAAATGGAGATAACTTTTGCTACCCCTAAATATTATTTCATTGAATTGGTGTCAATCGATTCTGGAAATTACAAAATACTGTACGATTCCTTTTTGGAATTTGAGTTTTGAAAAACCAATGGTAATTTTTGATAATGTTTAAATTTCAGACTTACCACTAGCAAAACTTTATGCCATCATGTTTTTAGTATTACGTGGTTGGTATTGTGCATCGTGGCTGCAGCGCCCACCTCTGCCGTCCGCCGGCGCTCGGACGCGGCGTGTGCTAATGAAAATTTAAAGTTGCTTGCGCTCGCCGCGCTGCAGCCTTCAACACAGCCGGGAGCGGGCAAACACTGAGAACAACCTATTCGTAGATAATACATTTGAGTCAAAATCCTCTTATTTTATGTCGTTTAGGCTTTCAATTTGGATACCTAGCCCTTACAGTTTATAAATCAACGTGTTTTATTTTACGTTGAATACAGAAAAGTGTAAAGTCATAATCGTAGGTCAACATGCCACTACTGTGAAGAAATTTAAACGTTACCATTATTTAGAGTTTTTTGACTTTAGGATTGACCGTTACCAACGGTTCAATTTGTATGCCGTTGCAATTTCTTGACGTTATATGTATAGCCTTTGTTATCAACTTACCTTTTAACCTTTGTAGGAATTTATCTGTCGTAAAATTTCCACCCCGCTTCCGCCCGTCGCTTGCGTTATTTAATTTTTGATAAAAGGCAAGTCGGCGACGCACAGTGGTCGATTTGTACGATTTAGGCGGCCAAAACTATTTTATGCTTTATTTCAGTAATAAATACGACAACAAATGCTAATCTGGTATTTTAGAGTGAATATATATGTTTATCCCTATTCGTTTCATTGAAAGCGTATTTTTCTATACAAAAAAACATTTCTGTGAAAATATTTTGGTAAATAGCGCCAATGTTTTTAAATTTTCTTTAAATCTCCCTTTGGTGTAAAATATATATTTTGAGTTCATTTGAATTATCGAAATCGGCTTAGTAGTTTTTGATATTTGGGTTAAGAATTATCACAATTTGTTAAGTAAAAGACGGCCGTACATAAAAAAAAATGTTTATTCTCTACAGTCTGCATGCCTATTTAAATTGAAAACAAAATATGGATGACAAAAAAATACAGTATACACTAAAATTAAATGGTCAACAGTTATTACCACATTATTATACTAAATGTTACTTACAATGTTAGGTACCGAATCATAAACAATAAGACAATATTTTATGAAAGTTTAGCATACAAATTGTTATGTTACTCATTAAAAGACAATTCTTCCTCACCGTCACTTTCCATGCATTTATCACAAGTGCCTTTTGTATTTGGCTCTGCAGGAAGCAAAAGCTCCAAAGTTTCCTGCAAAAATGGTTTTGATCGGATCTTCTTTTTTTTTCTCATTGAACTGATGAGTGGATCTGATGTCAAGAGTAACCTGTGATAAATATCAAGGTTACAGTCTTCGCGTGAAAACTTTCGAGCAAAGTTTAGACGGTATGAGCGAAAGTGCTTATTACGAGCTTCTGCAGCTTCCTCCGAAAGTTGACCAAGGCACTAGAGAATTTTCTATAACTTTTCCACCATGTACCAAAATTTTATGCATGGTAGGAGTCATAGAATGCCAACCATATAACTCTACATACAGTTTTGCTGTCTCCATGGCGTATTCATCAAATTTCGGGACATCTATTTTGTGACCGCTTGATATGGCTTCCAAAATAACTTTAATTCTATAAATAAAATTAAAGTCTATTCCCGTTATTTCAGCAGCCAGATGTGGGTTTTCAAAAAATCTTCTACTAGTATTGCCGTCATTTGTGTTACCAAAATTACATTTTGGCATATCTACCAAGATACCTACTTCTTCTCTGAATCTTTGCTGAATCTCTTTTTTTTTTTTGTTGTTCTAGCATCTTTTCTGCTTTGGTTCTTTTTTCACGGTATTTCCCAACGGGCAATTTATAAGCTAAATGTAAAATACTCTCGAATAATCGAATTCTGGCATGTAAAGTTGATAGGCCAAATTCAAGCGATTCTGGGTGAATTTCGTTTTTTTTACTTAAGTCATTAAAGTTTTTTGAAGTGGCTCCGCATATGTAGCATCTACTCGTTGATTTGGTGTCAGTCGCCGCATTGCAAACTTTGCCGTCCACCATGGTCATTTTAAGACTGTAACTAACCGAGAATTTTTGCCCATTCAGTTCCAATTCCGTGGCTTTTAGGGACTTCACACTGTCCCGAACGTAATTTATTTCATCTTTTATAATGTCTGTAGACTCTTTTATAAATCTGAATCGTATCGGGCGGCAATATCGTGGTGAAGAAGGAGTCGGGTTTTGCCAAACCATTTTTGTTTTGTCTTCGCCGCAAACAATTTGTAGAGGCACGAATGAGCTCAAAAATATATTTGCATCCGAGTCGGCGTCATTCATTAACTTTTGTTTGTATTGAGCTTGTTGTGAACCATCACAACCCCATTTGCAGATAATCTGCAAGGAATTTCTCTCAGTTTCTGTAAGAGTCATTAGTACTTCTTCGAGGAAAATTGATAATCGCGTGACGGTGTGATCTAACAAAGATTGTAGATCACTTTCAGCACAGGAAGCGGTCACTCGTAGCGTCTCTTTGGGTGGGTAACATTCCTGTTTAGCCTTCAACACTCATTCGTAGCACGGGTAAAAGCTTCTGTTGGTCGCTCGCACAATTTCATATTGACTTCGTGTCAAATCAGCGTCCACGCACATTCGCAGTGCCTCCCGAGGCGTAAGGGGATCTTGTGCCTTTGATTTGGAATGTCTTTTTTTACATTCGTTTGCGGCTGCAGGCGAATTTGTAATATCTTTTAGGACTTGCGAGGCGTTTCTTTTTCCTTCTTTTTGTAAAATTACTTGCGCTGCGTGAACTATCACTTCTTTGCCTACAGAGGAGCGAACTTCTTCTGTTTTCCTCCTTTTAGTTCTTTCACTACATTCACTGAATGTTTTGCTAGGTCGTCCTGACTTATTATGCGTTTTTATGGGCATCTCGAACGTTCCTGCTAACCATGCATCATTGCTTATAAGAAAATTTTCTAGCGTGTTGCGTGCTTTGGACCATCTCTTTTTTATTTCTGTTTTAAAATATGAAAATTTATGATTTATATACTTTTTGTCTTCGTCGGAGTCCCCGTAAGACACTAACAAATAATTTTGTAAGTATTCCAATTTGTCGTTTATTGATGGAGAGTTTTCCTCAATCATCTTATCAAAAAGATATCTGCGAGTTACTACCTCCATGCCCGAGTAACTTGATGAACCTAGAACAACGAAAAGGAATTTTAACGCAAAAGAAACAAAAAAGGAATTTTTCTCACTTTCTGCCTAAGTTAATGAATTATTATTTTTCTCGCGAAGTGGTCAAAGGTGGTGGCTATTTTTTTTGTGGTTATCTGCTCAAAGAGCTATACTATTAGAAACCATAAGGAATTTAACTCGGACGGTCTCGGAAGTACAACATTTTTACTATTGAAAATAAAAAAATGATAATATTTTCTATGAAAAATGGCGATCTTTGATACGTTGTAACTGCACTAAATATTGATATTCCTTATCTTAATTTAAATTATATTTGAAGGAGCTTACCTGAATTTTCGACTTCCATCACTTTCACTTGTAACTGAATAATATCCAATGAAATATTCACTTTAGAATATCGGTTGCGCTAAGAGTGTCGAGAACGAACGCGTACAGCTTGCGCGACGATCAAGTTCCGACTACCTGTGGGGGCGCGCACGCAGTTCTAGGAACTGGGGAGGGGTGGGGTTTGGGCAGTCGGGGTGTCTATTTTTCCGGGAATCAATTAGTTTTGTTATAAGTTAAGTTTGAGAAATGGACTTTTGGCCGCCTAAATCGTACAAATCGACCACTGTGCGACGCTGCACAAAGTGCATCTTAGTGCACTGAACCCTACATTAAAGTTAAAGCAGCATATATACGATCCGAAAAGCTTGCTTATATGATTGTAAATGACATCCCACCAAAAACATTTTCATGTAAAAAATGTTGCCAAGACGAGACCATACACCTCGTACTGTCAAAAATCTCATGTAGAGCCAAGCTTTTAAATCTAGACGCCCTAACTCTACATGCCCTAACTTCACAAACTCTACACCTTAGTCAAAATATGTGGCTGAGCCGTTTCGTTACTAAAAGAACTGCTTGTAATAACAGAAACGTAATGAACAGTGAATACATTTTTCACCTTTCGCCCATATGACGGTAGCACTAGGGCTTGCATTCGAATATTCGAATAATTCGAATAATAAACCAATTTGAATATAAAATTGGCGATATTCGAATATTAGACCAATTCTCTGGAAGAGGAAATAGTGACTGAATGGGCAAGCGTGATGTGTACTATGGGTCGACAAGTGCCTTCATACCATCAATAATGTTTCGCACATTGTATCCAATGTCCAGTGATGGATAATCAAGATAATCAAGAAGAAGAATGTAAAGAATCTGCAGGAAATACAGTGGAGACAGCAGAGGAAGTATCCTCCTGCGCTGTATCTACTGACTATGATAGTGATAGCGAAGATAGTTGAGCAATATCTGAACAGAAACCAAGACCTCCATACAAGGTGTTGTTTTGTAAAGTGACACCCGACTCAGGGGTAATTATTTACACCCGATTGAAGCAAACAAATATATTTAAAAAAACAATGTAAAAAATACCCAACAATTAATCTATCGAGTAATTAGCGATCAAAGTAAGCTGAAAAACTAAAATTCGGAGAAATGTAATTTCGGTTGGTTTTATTTTATTTTTGTTGGTTCGGATAAAAAACTCAAAAATCGCTGAATATACGGAATATGAACGGTGGTGATTCGGGTACCCCTAGGGGTGCTCTATCTATGGACTTCCACTTGACACTATTTTTGGGACACCCTGTATAACAGCTTTTACCTTTTTTTAAATTATTCTAATAAAGTTCAAATATTCGAATAATACCCGAAAAATATTCGAATATTCGAAAACCAAAAATGTTCGAATATTTGCAAGCCCTAGGTACGAGTAGCACGCTAGCCCCCAGATCCATTTGACATCATTGAGAACAGGACTGACAAACAGTTCCTACCTATGACTTAAAATCCCTTGTTCACTATGACTCTTTTCATCATTATCATTATCAGCAAGTCATGAGCCTACCACACCTCTGTTCACTGCTGAGTTTAGGATTTTCCCCTCCAATTTAGTTATTCCTAAAGTCTCATATAAAACATCCTTCTTTAAGTATTTGTTGTTGTTGGCTAATGTTGGCACTGTTGGGGTAGAAGGCTAATTGCGATGCTGGGCACTACGGTCATTATATCTACTGCCTGAAAGAGTGTATTATCGAAGGAGTGTGGTGGTGCGCGGAGGATGCCCCGGTGCATTGCAACCTCCGTGCAGTGACCCGCGCCCCGTAACCCCGCGCCCCGCACCGCGCACCCTATAACCGGGTCCGCAGCAGGCCCTGCAGTGTCATACATACACCCATAGCACGACTCCGCATTTACAATGTTCTTCGCAGAGAAAATTCGCACTCCAATATAACTTCAGATGTCAAGAGAGACCCCACATAATTATCAGCGACAGCTTTGGGGTAATGTTTTACAAATATGCTAAAGTAGCTAAGCTGGTGTGCACTGCAATGGTACTGCACTAACGATTGCTTATTAAATAATGTAAAGATGTAGCCTGTAATGTATAATTAAATAATTAAAATTAATAAAACAGTATAGAACCAACTTTCTTGCTTAAATTTTAACCCACATAGTAATCGTTGCTTTCGCCTAACATGCAAGCAAAGATTATTTATACAGGTGGAGCTTCCCGAAGTATGAGAGTTCAACGTAATGTCAAACACCTATCTATATCAGAAATAATTTCACTTCTATTAATACTCGTGCATAAGAATTCACAACAGAGCGAGAGACAGTGAGATAGTGTGCGTCTATATGTATGTTGGCTTGCCAATAGCTGCGACATTGTATCTATTGACACGGACCGCGCGGCCAGCCACCACTCGTCGCCGACGACTATTTTGAGGAGACGGACGGTGCACGTCTCTCGCGCGGGTCTCTGGCTCCCGGGCCTAGCACCAACACAAAAAATCTCAATGAAAAAATAATATTCGCGGCAAACGTTGTAGCGGGCGGTGGTTCGCGGCGAACAGTTCGGCGAGTGCAGGTGGCCCCGCGGCAGATATCGCATCACCGCCCGCCCGCAATTTCGCGTAAAATTGGCAGCGCGCGGAGGGCGGGCGGCGACGGCGGCGCGGAGCGGCGTTCCCGAAATAGTGTTCGGGTGCTGTCGTGCGCGCTCGGGAGCGACGTCCCAGTCGCTGTGTGGACGCGCGCGCGCACCCGCGTCCTTTTGCACCGCTTCGACGCCGCACAAATAGCCGGGTGAGATAGCGAGCCCGCCGGCGCACGGCTCGGTGGTGCGCGTATTTCGGTCGCGAGAGGGCCCCGGGCCGCGTCGGGCGCGCTGCCCGCGCGCTGGCCGCCGTGTTCTGGTGGTGGTGCGTGGCGCTGCTGCGGCTGGTCGTGCTCTGCGCGCCTCCCCCCGCGCCGCCCGGCGCCGGCGCCCCGCCGCCGCCGCGCGCCCGTGTCGCGGAAGATGCTCCGCCGGCGAGTGCGCCCGCGTGCTGCGCCCTCGCGCCCGCAAGCCTCGAGCCGCCGACGGCGCCTGTGTCGCCGCCGCCGGCGCTTGCGCCACCCGACGAGCCGCCGCGCCTCGCCGGTCAGTGCTATTGCTAACAAACAAACCAACCACCCTTCTTCACTAAGCCCAACAAAACTCTCATCACCAAAATTGCTATGAGGTAGATCTTCTTAGTGATTGCATTAAGACCTATAACGGAATGTGTATGTATATCTTAAACCTACAAATCCGGACACTTGACCTGTGCATTACAACTTGGAAGTATCACGCCCCGCCGTGTATTAATATTGTAAAGTGATGTACTTTACAGTAGGTAGGACTACCTATATTATGGACCAGCCGTAGTACGGATAGTTTGTCATTTCTGAACAAATGTGAATGTTGTATCTGCGTGTAGCTACTTATACAGATGCTAAGTTATACTAACTTTTACAAAAACTTGGTCTAGCTCTAAATAATATCCCTAATAATACACCCTGACCGTGTAGACTGCGTTGGCGTGAAAAGGAAGAAGGAAGTGTTTACTCATGGGCTGGATAGATGGATAGATAGACCGTGTATAGCTTAACGTAAGTACAATTCGTCTTGTACACACGACAGCACGTCAACCCATACACGCTAGCACTCTACTCGGTTACATTACGGGCGACTTTACAACAAAAGTTTACACTCTGATGTGCTGTCGTGTACACTTGCAGATACTTGAATATTCCACTGTTGATACCAATAAACTACTTTTAGGTACTTCCAAAGATACTGCGTTAGTGCAAGTGCACTCATAATTACTTAAGCTAGGAAGTAAACATATTCATACCGTTAGATAATGTTAATTAATCGAGACGACGTGAGCCTAGGTAGGTATTGAGTTAAGTTATCCCTCCCGAGGTTACTTGGGACTTTAAAATTTGACAGTGGACCCACTCCGTCATATTGCTACGATTAGTGATAGAGAGGGTTAGCTGGCTTTCAGTATTAGAAACTGTAATATATACATTCATTGTCATTGTGATATATACCTATGTTCTTAATGACTGAGTGTTATATCGATAACATAATGATTAATAGCACACGCGTTCTGTATGTACCACTTCGTAATCGGAGTATGATGCTAAATATTTAGCATTCTCTGGGTAGTATACCTACTAGTATACGTACGGGTATACGGGTAGTATACGTACTTTGTGTAACAACGCAGTCTGGCTGCCGCTCCGTTAGCCCTCGCGTAAATGTTGGAAAATCAATAGACCTTCTGCTACCTCTTTCTCCACTTCATCCGCCGTATAATATCACCTTTTGATCTTTACAATCGTATCTATACAGAGTCAAACAACGACCTTGAGTCAGACGATGACGTGTGCGCGTATCAAGCAAGACAATGAAATGATGTACGGAGAGGTGTTTCTGGAGACGGCGGCGCCCCCGGACGCGCGGATGTGGGTTATCAGAGCGAAGGTTTTGCCGCCCGCCCTCCGCCCTACCCTCGCGCCCTTACGCACCAGCCGCCCCGAAACTTCACGCACCGACCGCGCCGCCGCCGCCGGGACTGCGACAAACACAACTATAATAACTAAACGATCGCCACATACACTAGCCAGACAACATTTTGCGTCACATATCTCGAGAACTTACCGAAAAATATATCGTAATGAGCCATCAAGTCATTTAACAGCGATAAGAGGATAAACTCCCAAGTCAATTACTGATAATTCCGCGTAAGTATGCCATAGCTAATAAGGCCCTCGCACTCAACACGCTTGTGATGCGTCCGCGTCCCGAATGTAGTTTAAGGGTGGACGATAGCAACGTGGCGGGAAATTAAAAAAAATCACAGTTTTTTACATCAAAATCAAAATCGCTGAACAAAAGTTTAGCTACAAACTGAGCTATTTTTGTTCAGCGATTTTTCGTTCGCGGCAATAAAACAGTATTCTTTTCACTATTGTAAACAACAGAACAACAATAATTCAGCCGATTATGTGTTCTGGTCTACGACAAGTTTTTTGGGCAGTGACACTGCTTCGTACTATGTTATTGCCGCGAACGAAAAATCGCAGAACAAAAATAGCTCAGTTTAGCTACAAATTGTAAAAAACTGTGAAAATTTTGAATTTCCCGCCACGTTGCTGTCGTTCACCCTTAAAGGTCTTTAGATCAAATGACGGTTTAGTGAATAACGATGATAGGTCGGGTATAGAATAAATATAATAATGTTGCCGTGTCAGAAAAGTGATATGCTACTGTACCTGAGTTTACTGTATTATACGTATACTTGTAGAGTTATCTTTGTATCTAGTGACCTAAGCCACCTGTCTCGGGTGAAAAAGTAGGTAGGAATATAAATCAGTCTATACTATACATACTTAAGGTGTCTACATAGTTCGATGTCACGGTAGAGATTAGGTAAGCTCAGTTCGCAACGTAGGCACTGCCATATGCTCTGGTACGGTACGGCTGATGCTTATAGCTTGACACGAATCGCCACCCATAATAATGTAAAGGAGCCTGTCAAAAAAAAGCAATCATCAATGCTGCTGATAACTGAAGATAAAGAACTGTGTTAGCTCAAATAAAGAAGTTTTATGCCTGTCACCTTTATGCCGTACGTTTAGAGTAGAGTGTACCTACAACTATTTATTCGAATCCTTTTGTAAGTTCAGATCAAAAGCCTTATTTATAGAGTAGTGTAGGTATAATAAGTGTGTCACGTGGATGATGAATAAATAGCTAACTTGACAGCAGGAGACGTCAAGGTTATAACAATAAAAGTTCACATAATCTTGGTTTGGGTTCACAAAACTTGATGATGGTAGATTATGATAGTTATAATCATTAACATAGCGAGCGATCGCTTTTCTACGAAGTCGAGTGCTTGTGAAGTAGGTACCTACAGGCTGTGAGGGCCGGGCGGTGGCGCGCGGCTCGCGGGGCCCAGTGGCGGAGGGAGAGTAGGTTTGTTATGGCGGTTGGTTGTCGCGGCAGGGAAGCGCCCCGTGGCACGTGTAAGAGCGGCCTTGAGACGCGGGTCGTCGGCCGAGCCGCGCCGCCGCGCCGCGCCCGCCGCGCCATGGTGCCGCTCTGTATCCTCCTCCCGGTTACCGAGTGACTTCGATCTTATCCGAGAGACGCTCCTTTACAAACACTATCCTATCTTTGGCCTGGATAAATACCTCTAAAATTGGCGTGGCGTTTATTTTTCGTGACTCTACAACGCTCGTGTATAGACGTGTATAAAGCTAGACGATCGTGTATGCATAGGTAGAATGCATAAACCTCTACGGAGTAATAATAATCAAGCTGAAACAGACGTACACGACAAGTGGCCGCTGTTTATCGAAACACTAATGCAGTTTTCCGTTGTGATGTCATTGCGCTGTTGACTTGATTGCGTGTTGTGCGTTTTTTCTGTCTAGCTATCTACTTATCATACTTAGATGGTGTACCGACGCAGTCTAGTCCTCTATAGGGCAACCTATATTTGAAGTCGAATGTGGTCGGCTAAATCAATAAGGTGTCTAGACTGAATATCTAGATAGGTACGTACATTTCCCTTCTTGTACCTATTTCATTGGATAATAATTAATTATGTGAAGGACAAGGGTTAGCAAAATTATTTCGGCTTTTGGAACAATCTGCATTGTTTAGCTAGTTTGACTCTACCCTATTGTTGGTATTCTATTGTATTAGGAGTAGAACAATCCTACTAATATTATATTTGTGAAAGTTTGTAAGTGTGGATGGATGGATGTTTGTTACTTTTTCACGCTGAAACGGCTGAACGGATTTGGATTAGAGATAGCTTAGACAACAGAATAACACATAGTAGGCTACATATTATCACGCTTTTACACTTAGGAGCAAAGTAAAGCATAGATCCTTTTTCTGCTGAAACGGCTGAACGGTTTTGGTTGAAATTTGGAATAGAGATAGCTTAGACATCAGAATAACACATGCTACATACGAGTATTATCACGCTGTTACACTTACGAGCAAAGTAAAGCATAGATCCTTTTTCTGCTAAAACGGCTGGACAGATTTGGATGAAATTTAGAATAGAGATAGCTTAGACATCAGAATAACACATAGACTACATGAGCAAAGTAAAGCATAGATGATTTTTCTGCTGAAACGGCTAAACGGATTTGGATGAAATTTGGAATAGAGATAGCTTAGACATCAGAATAACACATAGGCTACATATTATCATGCTTTTACTCTTAGGAGCAAAGTAAAGCATATATCCTTTTTCTGTAGTCCACGCGGACGAAGTCGCGTGCAAAAGCTAGTGTATAATGAATTACGACAATGATCTGCAACTGCCTTAGGTCTGCACAAACACTGTCGAGGTGGAGTGTTCACTTCAGATAGGCGGATTGTTTAGTAGGGCGCCATAGGTATCACGAGACAGAGCCCCTTTTGTTATCTATCACGCTGATAAGGAAGGCGATGTGTGTGTGTGTGTGGGGTAGCTAGCGCGGTGCGGGGTGCGGGGTGCGGGTGATGTAGGTCGCGAGGGCGATGGCCGGCGGCGAGCGGCGACCCCGCGCCCTCGCTAGGTACCCTCCACCGGGCTCCACGTTCCGCAAACAACTGGCTAGATCTTCGCACAAAAAAATTGAATTGCAAACAAAAGCCTTATTGTGCGAATAATGAAAATTATCGTGCGTGAACGTAGCGTGCATGAACGTCTTGTAGACGGACGGTACTTCATCCTACTGCCATTTTGATATAAGTAGGTAATGTGTCGTTTCAAGCACCGAAGTAATAGGTCTGAAGATATTTTATAAATATGTCTAGATTTTCGCTTTTTCGGTGGTAGACAAATATAAAAAAAATCTCAACTGCATCAACTATCAGCAGCCAAAATCGAGAATATAGCAATGGCAAAGATTTTTCGGCGTGCAGCTTATCCAATGACAATTATTCAATGTTGAAGTATACTGAGTTTGAGTATTGGAGCGAAGTTTGTTTGAAGACAGCACGGTCGAGGCACGGCGTGCCGTGCACCGCCGGCACACGCGCCCGAAATATCCGCGAAACACGACGAAAACAATCGAGCCCGCGCCTGCGCCCTCACGCGCACGCAAAAATGACGGGAAAATATGCACGCGGCCGCGCAGCACGGTGAAAGTGCCACTATAAATACAGGTACATGCTGGTGTTCCAGTTTGAGGCGTGATTCACGCGGCCATCGCTCCAGAATCAGCAGCACTCGGTGCATTCCTGCCGCAGGCCGCCGGCCCTGCGGCTGCGGCTGCGGCAGCGCGCTGTGGTGCTTCCAGATCGATACAGACAGGCCCGGCCCGCCCGGTACACGGACACGCTAAAAAATATTCGAACCCTTTTCGCATATTCTCGTCGTCGATATGCAAAATATCTGCGCCAATTCTATTCTCTTCGTGGCACTCTTTGTTGGTCGATAGACAAATTCCTATGTTGGTCGATACCAACCTTATGTTGTCAAACGCGCGTTACAAATCCCAGACATCCCGAGAGGCAGAGGACGTCCACTAGCTACCTGGTGGTCCACGGTCGCAAAGGAATTGGAGCGAGCCCAACTGAGCGAAACGACAACCCAGGACAGAAAAACCTGGAGCAAGACAACGAGGAGAGCCGACCCCAAATAATGGGAAAAGGCAAAGGCAAAGAAGAAGAAGGTCGATACCAACCTTACTACCTATATAAGACAATCGTACGTCAGCTAACACAGTCGAAACCCGTTCCGCCCAGAGTACCGCATCCGGTTAAGTACAGCCTTCATCAGAACTCAGCGTTGACATTACTGAGTACCGAGTGCGAGTGGAGTACAACAATGTTGTTGTGCGTGTATGGAGGATGTTTTGTTCGCTGACTCTGCGACCGATAGAAATAACCGCGGTTATTTCTCGCCGAGTCGCCGGCTGTCGTATTATGGGGCGCGAGCGCTCTCCCGCCTCGACCTAACCGTCTTTCCTTCTCTCTTCCTACAACAAGTACCTAGAAATATTAATAACGTTTCGATCATTTCCATAAGCTGCTCACAAAGTCATTCTAAGCGGACCTTTACATACGAGTAGTAAGTAATATCCATTGTTATCTTTAACAATACTTCTCTCTTATTGTACAAGTTCTCTACATTTCGAAATGAAAAGAAGCGGAGTCGCAATCAATTGTCTCTATGTTTATTTAACTTGTTTGCTACTTGCTTCAGCTTTACATACTTACCTATTCAAAACAAAAACCGGCCAAGTGCGAATCGGACTCGTGTACCGAGGGTTCCGTACAAACTTGTAAGAGGGAAACGGTTTTTTTTCACGTCATAAATCGAAAACTTTACATCATAAAAATAATGAATAATTTGTTTTAGCTTTTTCCTATGAAGCCCTTTCATACGATGTTGGGCATGATACAGTCGCACCACACTCGGGAGGCCATTTCACGTATACATTTCTTGTATAGGATCCCATTTTTTATTATGGAATAAGAAAAAGCATTTTTTCGAATGTATTACTTGTGTGATGAAGACTGCTTCTTGCCATATCGTGATTCTAGGTCAACGGGAAGTACCTACCCTGTGTTTTGATTCCCTTGAAATAGTTGAATGTGCGGCATAAATAGCAGTACCTTTTGATTGCGTAAACATAGAAGCTTGATTTTTTGACAGTTCTATGGGACTGCAGACCTGGCCCGCGTTTCATATAACTGACATAAATATTTTATTATGACAATTCGATGTTCATTGATAGGTCGGTTTGTAAACAAACCTTTTTTGTAACCTCATGTCAAATCGACTACGCAATCTATATCGAATTGTCATAATAAACTATGAATTGTATTTATATGAAACAGGCACCTGAGTATTTAACATTAATTTTAAGCTCTACGCGTTCCTGAGAAAAAGAGTCTTGTTTGACAAACGTCTGTCAGCCGAACAATAAAGGTTGAGGAACGGTTCCCAAAATATTAACGAACCAGTTCGATACCGTACAGACATCGTACATACGAGTATATTACAGTCGCCATATAGGTGCGTAAAGGTGGTTGCACCTAGTGAGTAGGCCGCACATGCCATTCATCCGAATGGGTGCATTTACGCGTTTGAGTGACATAGACAATAGCGATTGTTCGTAGACAGGCAGCGGGGCGTCACGGCCGTCTCGAGTCTCTCGCGCGGTCTGTCCGCTGTTATTTATTTATAGCTTGCGGCCGCGGCACATCGGCAACACCGACGTTGACAAACAACTCGAATAGCGCCGACGAGAGCGCGCGCACGAGGCCCGTAGGAACAGATCCATTACGCGACGACATATCCTGCCGCCAGCCGCGACCTCTGCACGCCTGACTCGCGAATCATCACTACCCACTAGTCCCACTTGTACTATTTTACCAATAACGGACAGTCTCATGATATGATGTCGTTATTATAACGAAGAGAAAAAGAACATGACGTCTAAGCTAAGGTAACTAACGTCCAACACATTTCTTTTATTATTTTTATAAATATGTCCAAATTAAACTCATTTAATGTTATGTTATTTAAAATGGTTAATACAAAATGACTTTTTTTTTTTAGTCTAATGCGTGAAAACATAAAAACCCTACACCACTCACATGTTACCATAGCAGCTATCACTTGTCCCTCGAGCAAGCACCTCTCATAAACATTAGGATTCAATCCGTTCGGTCCTGTTTTGCTACATTTATTCAATGGGGATTTTCCATGTATAAAATATAGTTGGAATCGCTGTCAAACTCAATATATTAGGCCGGCCACATACATACGGATTTTTTCCGTAACGTTAAAACGAATCAGGGTTCCGAACGCAATAACTACATACAAATCTATGAAAATTGTGGATGGAAAAAAACTATGTATATCCATAGTTTTGTATGCATGCGTTCGGAATCCTGATTCGATTTTATTCCGTCCGGAATTCGGAAGGCAAAGTTTTTTTTTCCGAATGTCCGTTATTAGCTTAATCTTATCTTTAGACAATATTGAGAAACTAATTTAAATATTTTTTATTTTGGTCCAGTAGTTTTGTTTTTATGCGTTAAAATGTTTTGTTCCTATGACCGCCAACAGTATGCAGATTGCAGACCGTCGCGTGACGTCATAAATCCGTATCTTTGAAACGTTGAAAAATCCAAACTACCGAACCAAAATAAAAAATACTGAAATTAGTTTCTCAATATTGTCTAAAGATAAGATTAAGCCAATAACGGACTTTCGAACAAAAAACTTTGCCTTCCGAATTCCGCCGCTATTTTTCTTTCTAAAATCATTTCCATCTAAAAAAAATGCAGAGATAGAAGGATACTTACCCATTTGCTTAGCGAATTTCAGAAATCGGCTGTAAGGAGCATAGAGAGGTGCCATTATTCTGGCCATTATCGGCCCCGTTCTTTGCTACCAACGTGATCCGTTGTTTGAAGTTAGGAACCAACTACTGCGTCAGAATGGATTCCTGACATTTGATTGTCGAACTTAGCTAACATGGATATTACCGAAGTTCGGCTGCCAATATGGCCCTTATAGTTAGATTTTGGAAAGTAGGTAAACACTGACGGACGCTATAAACGCAAGCTGCCTGTGCTGTTGTTTGACAGCAAACAATTCTGTTTTCGCCGGTGCGGTAATAAGGGGGCCGAAATGTTGATTAGCTCTAACTAATTACGCTGTAATGTAGTGACGTCGAGGCATGGCGGCCGGCGAGCATGGGGGCGTCGCGACTGCCTTCACCTTCCTATTACGCTGTTTACACTTCGTCTAGACAGACGAGTGCGTCCCGCGGGCGCCCCTGCGCCAGCTCGCCGGAACCCTCTTAGCACGCCGCCCGCGCGATAACCAGCTTCTATTTTATTGAACTAACAACAATAAAAAATATTCGCCACGGAATAGCCAATGCAAAAAACAAGATTGTAGAGCGAAGCACGCGATGTGACAATTTAAAACGTTCAAAATTCCTCTCTAGCTGTATAAACTCGTCTGGGTGTAGATAGGTCAGTCTCTTTACTGCACAAGTGCACACGCCTGGCGGGCGCTTCCCTTATTATCTCGACATTTTGGTAAACAAAGAATCCAAAACTGACAGTAGGTACTGTTTTACCAATAGCGGACAGTCTCATGATATGATGTCGTTATTATAAGAAAAAGAACATGACGTCTAAGCTAAGGTAACTAACGTCCAACACATTTCTTTTATTATTTTTATAAATATGTCCAAATTAAACGCATTTATTGTTATGTTATTTAAAATGGTTAATACATAACGACATTTTTATTTTTCAGTATAGTGCGTGAAAACATAAAAACCCTACATCAACCACATGTTATCATAATAAATTGTCTGGCTTGTATTTATCGTATTATGTAATTAAAAACAATAAACAACAAATATGTTATTTAATACCTGGCGATACGATCTCGAAACCTTTTTACCGGGATGGCAAGAGGTGGCCCCAGATAGAAAGGAGTGGATGACACAAGGGGAGGCTTTTGCCCAGCAGTAGGACACAAAACAGGATACATAAAAAAACAACCTACGGTTCAAAGATTCATTTTGTTCAGTAAATGTTCATAAAGTATACAGCGAATCACATACAATAATATCATTGAATATTTTGTCTGATTACGTATTGTAGAGTCAATTAGATAAGATTGTAACATGTAAAAACCCCTATCGTCGCTGTCTGCCACTCGAGAAGGAAGTTGGATTGATTTATTTTTTCTTAGTATCTGAATTTATTCACGTATCATCGTGAGTTGACAAATGACAACTGGCCATGATAGAAAGTTGAATAGCATAGAATTTTTAGAATAGTTAGTTGATTGTTCGAAATGAAGGCTTTGATGTAAAATTAACGCAAGGATAACGTAGTTGAAAAACATTAAGAGGCTATGACAAAAGATAGTCAAATGGGCAGACAGATGGACTAAAATTCCAATCCAAAAAATCTAATAATATTTAATTTATGGTAGGGCCTTGTGTTGGCCTTGTGGATCGGACGTGCATTCGTAGACCCTCTACGATCTACGGCGTAGCAGCGTAGAATGTCACTCGGCACGCGCCGCCTATGAAAAAAGGACTTCTTTTTGGTAAATGAGTTATCCTATCATATTATCATTTTTATTGTGCATCTGCTGCTACTGTGTTTTCGCTCTCAGTCCTGTCCATCCAAAGGTTGTCTGGAAAAAATCGCTTTTAGCGATAATGCCGCCATTTTATTTGTAAAATATTTTCTTTTGTGCAATAAAGAGTTACTTACTAACTTACTTAAATAAGAATCCCTAGGCTTAACTATTTTTAGATCCTAAGGTCTAGATTCCAGATCCAAGAACCTACGAATGAATCCCGCCGACGCGAAACTTTTGGCCACTTTTGGCGGCGACGGGATTCATTAGTTTAGTAGTAGATAGCACTCGTAATAGTTTGAGCTAAGGGCTTGAAGAAGAAAACTTGGATGTGCATGTATAAATGAAAAGATCTGTGACGTCTTAGTGACCACAACAAAAAAGCACATTGGCGGTAAAAATAAACGCAATGAAAACCAACTAACACCCAGCACGTTATCACTATTAGAAAAAAGAAGGACCATCAAAAACCATTCAGAAAACGATCAGAGAGAGCTACAGACACTAAATAAATTTATTAACAGGGCAATTAGAAAGGACATGCGAGCAAACAACACTGAAATTATAACGGAAACTATTTAAAGAAAACACAGGCCCCAAAGTTTTTAGACGTAAATTAAGTTCCGGAAAGTCAGAGATAAACAAACTTAAAGGTAGTACAGGACAAATTATTACCGACCGTCAGCAAATACTGAAAATTGCTGAAGAGTTTTATGCCGAGTTGTACTCATCAAAATGTAGCGCTCCAATTTCACCAGACACAGACGACGCCAGAGCAGCACCTTAGAACGCCTCGCGGACGAAGACTTGCCGCCAATAGAAGAGGATGAAATAGGTGCTGCACTGAGAAAAATGAAGCGTGGGAAAGCCGCTGGTGAAGACGGAGTTTACATATAGATGCTACAGCGATGAGGACTCGCAGTACAACAAATATTAGGAAAACTTTTTAACAGAGTTCTCGCCCACAATATCACACCAAAGGCCCTGGAATAATGCTACCGTTACTATCCTGCACAAGAAAGGAGATAAATCCAATCTTGCGAATTACCGTCCCATCAGTTTACTCTCTCAGATATACAAGTTATTTGCCAAGGTTTTATGCAACCGACTGACTCGCCAGTTCGATGAGTACCAACCGGTTGAACAAGCCGGCTTCCGGAGTGGATACTCGACTATGGACCACATACACTCGATAAAACAGCTGATGGAGAAATGCCATGAGTACAACCTGCCCATAAGCTTCGCTTTCGTCGACTACGAGAAGGCTTTCGACAGTGTCGGCAGTGTTTCATTCTCTCCATCGTTTTAATGTCAATAAGAGGTATGTGGATATAATCCGGGAGCGGTACCGGTCGGCCACTCTACAGGTGCGGCTACACGATTTAACAGAACCTGTGAAGATCAACAGGGGCGTACGTCAGGGTGACAATATTTCGCCCAAACTCTTCACTAACGTCTTAGAAGACCTAATGAAGACATTCGACTGGAGCGAAAAGGGTGTCAAAATCGACGGCGCTTTTATGTAACACCTAAGGTTTGCCGATGATATCATCGTCCTAGCCGAAGACGCTGCAGATCTCGAGTGCATGCTCGCAGAATTGCATGAAGCATCCCTGAGGATTGGCCTTAAGGGTAGATGATAGCAACGTGGCGGGAAATTCAATTTTTTTACAGTTTTTTACATTTTGTAGCTAAACTGAGCTATTTTTGTTCAGCGATTTTTCGTTCGCGGCAATAACATAGTATTCTTTTCATTATTGTAAACAAAAGAACAACAATAATTCAGCCGATTATGTGTTCTGGTCTACGACAAGTTTTTTGGGCTGTGCTACTGCTTCGTAGACCAGAACACATAATCGGCTGAATTATTTTTGTTCTTTTGTTTACAACAATGACATTCCAATACAAAGAATGTCATTGGTTTACAATAATGAAACGAATACTATCTTATTGCCGCGAACGAAAAATCGCTGAACAAAAATAGCTCAGTTTAGCTACAAAATGTAAAAAACAGTGAACATTTTGAATTTCCCGCCACGTCGCTATCTTTCCACCTTAAGATGAACATGTCAAAGACCAAGATCATGACCAACCATACTCTATCTGTGCCAGACATTATCGTTGGCAACGCCCCATAGAGGTAGTAGATGAGTATGTTTACCTTGGACATCGTTTATCTTTCGGCCTAGAATCCCAGGTAAAGGAGATCAAGCGACGGATTGGGTTGGGATGGGCTGCATTTGGTAAACTCGCCGACATCTTCAAGTCATAGATCCCACAATGCCTAATGACCAAGACCTTTAACCAGTGTGTTCTGCCCATCCTCACATACGGGGCAGAAATATGGACGCTTACAAAGAATAACATGCACCGTATAAAAGTGGCACAAAGGGCTATGGAGCGAACCATGCTAGGCCTCAGACTCGTGGACCGCGTACCAAATGTCGTCATCCGTCGTCGAACGAAGGCTGACGATGTTGGTGATCAAATCGCGGGTCTCAAGTGGAAATGGGCAGGACACCTGGCGAGGCGGCAGGATGGTTGACAAGGGACAAGGGCATGAACAGACCTGCAGCTCGATGGTCGGAAGACATCGTTATGGCGGCAGAGGGTCCATGGATGCGGATGGCGAGGGACCGCGAGAGATGGCGCGAGGGGAAAAAGGCCTATACCCAGCAGTGGGCAGCGGTGGGCTGATGATGATGAGATAGTAATATTAATTTAATTTAAATCGTAACTTTCTGCAAGAATTTATTTAAATTTTACGTATTTTTTTTTTATCACTTACTTATTTGACTTGATAATATTGATGATGATGATGATGTTTCCCGGCCGGTTTCGGCCACGGCTACTGCTTCAACTCCGGCGTTCGTGTGCACGCATGTGGCTTACATAGCCGATCTTTTTTGTAAAAGTCCTGCCACACAGCGGACAAGCGAGCACACCGTTCAATTGCCAATGTAAATGATAGCATATTGAATAAAAATATTTGAATTAACTTGACTTGACACGGGGGGTCCAAATTTTATAGTAGGGCGGCCATATCATGTGGAATATCATACGAAAGGGCTTTATTAGCACAACCTAAAACATATTTTTATTGATTTTTACGATTTTTACGTTTTTTTTTATTGTTTTCGATTTATGACGAGAAAAAAACATGCCCCCTTACAAGTTTGTACGGAATCCTCAGTGCGCGAGTCCGGCTCGGACTTGGTCGGTTATTCTTGTTATGTGGTTTGATTAAAATATATACTCTCCTGCGAAACAAGTAACAAACAATTTAAAACCCAATGTTTTAATACATACAAGGACACTTTTAGGTGGCAAATAAGGCAAATTATTATAATTATCCCATTATCTAATAGCGATGGTTCTTTTCTTACCTATTACTCGTTTTCATAAACTCGTGAACGAACTGTGTGATGGTTTTGACAACGCCATGACACTAATTTCACTGCAAAAACACACGTTGAGTTTATATTTTGCTTTGAGACATAGTCGGTGTTTGAGACTCATAATAACAGAAGTCGATGTCATCGCTAAGCATCGAAGTCACCTTTGTAGAGATAAGACCGCAGACTACACATTGTCCAATCATAACATTCTAAAAGGCCATTTCGATATCCCGTACAATAACATACGAGTAAGAAATTCGATTTAAGGTTGAACGATAGCAAAGTGGCGGGAAATCCAAAATTTTCACAGTTTTTACATTTTGTACCTAAACTGAGCAATTTTTGTTCAGCGATTTTTCGTTCGCGGCAATAACATAGTATTCTTTTCATTATTGTAAACAACAGAACAACAATAATTCAGCTGATTATGTGTTCTGGTCTACGAAGCAGTGGCACTGCCCAAAAAACTTGTTGATGACCAGAACACATAAACGGCTGAATTGTTCTGTTGTTTACAATAATAAATAGTATATTTCATTACAAGTGTGGAAAGGCTGTCATTGCAACGAGTTCCGACAAATGGCTACCCGAGCCGAGGCGCAGCCGAAGGCGAGGGTTGACAGTCGGAACAAGTTGCAATGACGGTTCCGCACGTGTACTGAACGACTATTTTTAATACAGTTGCGAAAAAATGAAGCAATTTAATAAAATAATAAAAACACAATAAACTCAACTAACCTAGCATTTTTGACTTTTCCGGTAAAATGTTCTCCGAAGCATTTTGTGCAATTATAATACTGAGTTCCTGTGGCTGTTAATTAAAAAAAACTAGGGTCGAAATTACTCATTTTGTGCAACAAACAACTAAAGCAAAGAAAATTTCTGAAAAATCAAAATGGCGCCAACCGTAGAATATAAGCAGAGTTTTTTTTTTCTTCACCCATTCTGGTAGGCAAAGGCAACTATGCATACAGCCAAGTCTTCAATAGAAGTTTTTTATTGATATGAAATGAAAATGAAATTTAATGAAATGAAACCTAACCAAACTCATTCAATAAAATAATTAAATCTGATATTGAAACAAATTAGTAGCTTCTTTTTAGAAATATACAACGTATTTGCATGAATCATAAAAACTTTTTTAGTAAAAACTTCATGGTTGGTTTTTCTTTTTAATAGACATTATTTTGACAGTTGGGAAAGAAAACGCACGAGTGCGGGAAAGGTAAAAAAAAAGCACGAGTGTGTAATAGCCCACATCCCGAACGCTATACGTCCCTGCAATACGCCACTTTTTGAGCAACTGTATTAAAAAAGAATACTATGTTATTGCCGCCAACGAAAAATCGCTGAACAAAAATTGCTCAGTTTAGCTACAGAATGAAAGAAACTGGGAAAATTATGAATTTCCCGCCACGTTGCTATCATCCTTTTTACGCTTTTTACTCTGAATTGAATAAATTATTATGTTAATAAATAACTTACATTTTATTATAATTTTAAACTCTTTGTAATTAAAAAATATTTTCTACTTTTTAGTTCGGTTAGCTATAAAAGCGTGTTTTTTTAAACTGTTATTTTTTGTACCCCAAACTGGCTGGTTAACTACCGAATAAGATGGCGTGTACATACATATTGATTTGCTGTCATTGTCGAGGACAAAAATGTAAAGGTGACGGCCCTGATACAGCAAGGGTCGTGCGGTCACGCCTGCTCGCCGCTCGCCGCTCGCCGCTCATCGCTGCCGCGTGCATATCACGTGACCCTCCATCCGGGTGAGCCACACACAGCACCGCTCGCAGACTCAACTTCACACCCGATTAATTAAACACTATCTAATCGCCCCAAGGTTTGCTGTGATTCACATTGGGGCCAGCAATGCGAGATCCGATGAGAATCATGACATAACACTTCTGATTTATGTCTCGCTACAACTGTTCTGGGTATCTACGAGTATAGGTATAGGTAATAATTAAACGTTCTACCATGATCTCTACATTTTGGTTATCTAAAACTTGCGATGAAAAGTGTTTAGAACAGACAGAAAGATAATTATGACGCAATTTTATTTTAGCTACACTAGCAAGCAATGAGCAACTACGATACAAGAATGATCTCTTCTCTGTTGAATGTAGAGCGTACGTCCGGAGCTGCGGAGCACAGTCACACAGTGCTCCAGCAAGGTGTGGCTGCGGGTTACGGGTTGCGGCGGGTGGTATGGCAGGTAGGCAACACGGAGGAGCGCGGGCCACGTGGCCAGGTACCGCCAGCTGGAGAAGCTATTTTGGTGATCGCGCGCAGGCCCCGGCAGACCGACACCAGACGTCGCCGCCGCCCCCACTCGTCGCACACTAAAAATACCCATACTGTGCATTCTTGGGCGAACGATGTCGAATTTTTGTCGAGTACGCGACCACATGCCGTTTGTTTTGGCCGTAGCCAGCGATGACAACCTTCACATGCTATCCCGGGAACGCCCTAGTCCGTAGTGCAACTCGCATCCAACATACACGCGCGAACGATGCTCAGCATTTATTGCAGTTGCATAAAATCTGCCATCCGTCACGATTCGTCGCAAACCTATCTGGAGTCTCGATGGGAGTATAAAACATTTACAGCGGTATTTTACAGTTTTATGCTCCTATCGAGAAACATCCTATCGAAGTCAATTCTTTACATTGAATATTTTTAGAAAAAAACTAGCAGGGGTTACTAAGTAAACTATACTGAATACAAAAACGCAAAAAAAATGGTCTATGTCTGTCTGTCTGTCTGTCTGTCTGTCTGTCTGTGTGTTACCTCATCACACGAATACCGCTGAATAGTTTTCAGTCAAATTTAGGACCGTGATAAGTCCTGGTTCTGGGCACAATCTAGGCTATCAGATGTTCAGAATACATTGCGGGTTGCAATTTTAACTTCGTTTTTTGTAAGAAATATTCATAATTTTGATATAGCTTCTTGAGAAGATATGTTAATAACGTAATACAGAACACATTTCTGAAAAAAAAAAACGAAAAAAATAAAGTCCGAATTGGAACCTCATTATCTCGGAAACCGTTGATTTTCTAGGCATAGTTCCTTGGGCAAAAATGTTCGTTATAATGAGGACTATATGTGGTCTCCCACTTTGTTGGCGGTCTTTTAACACCGCTCGGTATTCAATACAAGCACTCGCCCCAACCAATAATTTTGGATTCTTGCATAACAAATAACTATTTGTTTACCGTTGAGCGGGATAGACAGAGTTTTTAGCCGTATGCTTTGGTTGCTGGCTTAGCATAAGAATGAGTAAGACCTTATCTATGGGCTTATAACTTTATCTGTCCCACTCTACGTCGAGGGAGATACATATAAACCCCTTTACTTCCTAAGCAATTCTTATGCTAAGCTTCCTGGTATCTTATCACGGGCGATACCTTAATGTGAACAATACATATTTATTATTAAATTTATAAATGTATTGTTTAGATTAGAGTTTTTATTCTATTTTATTCTATTGCTTTCTTTTGAGCCCTGCTACCGCAAGTTAAGAAATAATAACTATTAAATTAAAATACCCCCGACATTTTAGCTTCAAATAAGCATATTTAATAAATAGCTGAACCAATTTTGACAAAACATAACTATGAACATTCGCTAGAAAACCTGCTTTCAAAAAAAAAATCGTTCACCCATTTAAGAGCTACTATACGGTGCTGCCACGGATAGACACACCCTCATAAACACATACCTATACAGGCACACTGACAAAACTGTCAATCTTTTTTGGTCGGGGGTTAAAAAAACCTTCCTTTTGAGTTTTCCTCTACAGTCGAATTTAAACTAAATGTCAAATGTGTAAAAACGCATACGAAGTCGCGGGCACAACTAGTTCTTTAATAAGTCGATCTGTTTCACAGGTCAGCAAGCACATCAAGTTAGGGTATTTAAAGACATCAGCACCGGGAAAAGAAGGAAATGACAAGCTCTAAATACCGGTAACTCATCCATTGATCGCATTCTCAAAAGAGACCAAATTTTTTTCAAAATCACAATAGAGTCTGCCATTTTCCGCTTTTCATCGACTGGAAAATCATCTCACATTATTGTAGGTTGCGTAAAGAAGTACCTAGGGCATATCGGCGAGTTATCAATGGGTTGTTGGGTATAAATGGTAGTTTAGTAAAGTTAATGGGACTGGATAGAAATAGAATCATATGATTTGCATACAATTTTACGCCGACTGGTAGCCAGCACCAACTTTCTCCGCGAGCGGTGAGCAAGACATTGCTAACTGATTAAAGTTCGCTAAAATTAACTCGACCACGCAAACAAACTGTGCATAAAAATAGATTCATGCATAACACACATGCACTGAACAAATCAGAATTTTATTTTTAGGTCACTACCGTAGCATGCATGAAGTGAAGGTGGTGGCTACGCATTCTGTTATTATAGCAATGTTTGAATTACCTACCATCCAAGCCTACCATTCGATCCATAGCGATCTTTGCTTATTATATAGGTTAGGTAATTAGACGATGCAGGGAATTTAAATTAAATATCCTACTTCCTACTACTACAGGGTGCATTCTAAGTCGATAGCGGAACTTTAAGTAGGCATTGTACAGATCAATACAAACAACTTGTACCAGGTGGCGAAAAAAATGGAGTGAAAAAAATATCAGCTGTTCCATACAAAAGGTCGACTCATTACTGCGCCAAATGTATGAAACAGCTGATATTTTATTCGCTCAATTTTTGTCGCCACCTAGTACAAGTTGTTTGTATTGATCAGTAGACAGCCTACTTAAAGTTCCGCTATCGACTTAGAGTGCACCCTGTAGTATGAACGCGAAAGTTTCTAAGTATGGATGGATGGATGGATGTTTGTTACTCTTTCACGCTGAAACGGCAGAACGTTTTTGGATGAAATTTGGAATAGAGATAGCTTAGACATCAGTATAACACAAAGCCTACATATTATCACGCTTAGGAGCAAAGTAAAGCACATATCCTTTTTCTGTAGTCAACGCAGACGAAGTCACGGGCAAAAGCTAGTTACATAATATTTGAATTAGATTTTCAACTTTTACTTGGTTTTCTTGAGCCTACACTTTTCAAAAATAAAGTGAATCAATCAGATAATATGCTTACTTGTATAACAACAAATACTTCGTTAAATCACGCATCATCAGATTCATCAGGGTTTCGTAAAGTAGGATTATAAATAAAATCTGATATTATTGTAACTTTGGCGGTAAGGAGCCCTCAGTGCGCGTGTCCGACTCGCACTTAGTCGGTATTTTTACATTTAGACAAAATACCTAACTAAAGCGCCAGCTCAAGTTCCTAGCGAGCGTTCTCATATATGTAGTTCCCCTATATTGGCCAGACCGTCTCTACATCTTCTTTAGCATTATTCGTACACTGCTGGACGTATGCCTCTTTATAGTTTTTTCATCTTAGGTCCACTTGCATCAACCAGGGTTAGCCAGTTAACGTCAATAATTGTATGGAAATGTCAAATTAACTCAGAGTTAGTTGGCTAACCCAGACTATCGCAAGTCCGCCTTAGCCAGTCTGCGGCTATCGTGCTCCAGGTTAAGCCTGATGTGGCTTTGATATCGTCGGACCATCGTCAGACACAACACAATTCGCGTTCCTGTACGGTCGCGTACATGACAGAACTTTTCGGCTCCAACTTCGGAGATTCATCCTCTCGGAGACATAGTGTCCTGCCCACTGCCACTGGTCGCGCTACCCTTTTGCCGATGTCGGTAACTTTGTTGCGTTGGCGGATTACGGCATTCCGGATCCTATCGCGGAGGGATATTCCGAGCCTTCCATTGCATTGCTCTTTGGGCAACCTTTAGCCTGTCTCTACACAGACAAAATTATTTTATTGAGCGAACGATCAACGCTACCAATAGAAGATAATAATAATAATAACTTTATTTCTTTCTTTAAAATAATATTACAGAAATCAAATACAAGATTAATATGTTCTGGCATAGATGCATGTTACTCGACCACAATCGTTCAACGTCAGCCGAACGACCGACCTATCTATTGGTTGATTTATTTAGACGTTCGTTACCAACTAAATCAACCAATAGATAGGTACTGCGACGTATCGTATATTTTACGTTCCTCTTATAGCAGTAGGTAACAGGACGCTGGAACCTGGTGCGACCGAACCACGAACGCGGTCCGGTGCGCGGTGTCGGACCATGTTCGATCGTGTGTAGCATGGTACACCGAACATTATTTACGGTTCGGTTGGTTCGAAGCGTTTGCACATCGAACGCATACGATACGAATGGGCAATCTGTGGTTCGGTACGGTCGTGCGACTCGTGCGTGTGGCGTGAACAGGGGCCTTAGCCTGTAACACAATGGCGTATCAATGGCGTCCCAGGTAGAAGTACAAAACCGGGATTTTTTCGTTGTTCTCCTACAACCAGCGAACTAATCCTCTAGAATTAGGCTCATAATATTCTTCGCTGTACTACAAAAACATTAAAAGGACCGACACTGGACCGACAGCATTAATAAATCGTAATTAAAACCGTCAACCGGGAGCCCATTTTGGCACCATTGTGTTACAGGCTAAGGCCCCAGCGCACCGCTCAGTGCGTTGGTTCGGCCGCACCAGCGGGGGGAGCATGACTTTTATCGAGGCGGATTTATCCAACAAAATGGCGGTTTATCAGCATTTTTGACGTCTAAGTGGGTTATATATCGCTCTCGACGATAAAAGTCATGTCATGCTTCGAGCGTCTGTTACTGCTGTTAGGGTCGTCGCACACGGAGCACTCGCTCGCAGCAGCAAAACTACGGACTTTAGTTTTGACCCACATAAAAATTTAATGTTTAAAAAAGGGGGCCGAGTTCTTTATGGGTACACACGACAGCACGTCGACCCTTACACGCTAGCACTCTACTCAGTTACGTTACGGGCGACTTTACAACAAAAGTGTACACTCTGACGTGCTGTCGTGGGTACCTACTTACTTACTTGTTATCTAGAAAAAAACTATGTAATTGTAATCAAAAGTCAAGTCGCTTGCTTCGTAGACCCAGGCTTTGCTGCCCCGCGCTGACACTGTAGTGTTTGACCATAGTGACCGTTATGTTCCAGAGTGGTGGGTGGTGTGTGCATGCGCCGGCGCCGCGCTGCTACTCTGCGCGGGGGCGGGCGCGCTGGCCCACCCGCGCCTGCGCCGCCGGCACGCCGCCGCCGCCGCCGCCGCCGCCGCCGACTACCCCGTGAGTGTGCTAGTGTGCTTGCGACCTAATGTTACAAATGAGGATCATTCAGACATCTAAGGCGGATGGAAAAAAAACATTTTGAATGACTCAAATCCATCAAGAAATGACAAAGTTGAAAAAAAAATACAAAATCGAATGGCACGAACACGGACCTAAAGTCTGTGTGTAGCCTATGTCAAATTGGAAGAATGTAGCATTCTATTGGTGAAAGAATTTTTTAAATCGGCCCAGTACTTTTTGAGCCTATTCATTACAAACATACAAACATACAAAAATAGGTACAAATCTTTCCTCTTTATAATATTAGTGTAGAAGTGTAGATGTAGATAATATATCTAATCTAAGCATACATAAATACATTTTTTTTCAGGCTATTCTTACCCAGTGCTGGGTATAGGCCTTTTCCCCTTCACATACACTATACACTCGAGAAACATAACTCTCCTTCTGGGTCGGTCGGGTAAAAAGACACCGGCGACCAATGACTTTCCGTTGGGTTTTTTGCGACCAAAAAAAAGTATCAATTCGGAACGCTGTCAAATGTTAAAATACTAAAAATATAGTGATGTGGTCATGCATCGCCTATTACAAAAAACTATCGATTTATCAATAGTTTATCCGCCCTGCTTGTTTAGCGACTAGCTAGGTATATACATCGAAAACGATCTGAAATATCTACAGTTTACGCAAACAATGCTCTCCTTCCTACTCTGTTGATCTACAGTTTCCCAGTCAAATGTCGTTCCATAATATTCCTTCATCCTAGAGCAGCTTCTTGTTCTTTTTCTGCTGAAACGGCTCAACGGATTTGGATGAAATTTGGAATAGAGATAGCTTAGACATCGGAATAACACATAGATTACATGTTATCACGCTTTTACACTTAGGAGCAAAGTAAAGCATTTATCCTTTTTCTGTAGTCCACGCGGACGAAGTCGCGGGCAAAAGCTAGTATTAAGTCAATATAATGCTCGTGCTATTACAACAGGTACCTTTTCCATATAACTTATTGCTTGAATGGGGTTGCAATATAATTTAAAAAAAAACATAATAGCTTAAAAGATAAGGATTTGCCTTAAAAAAATGCCACCCTCATAATGTTACTAAGCCTGAAGCCGTTTGTCTAACCGTCTGAATTAAAAAAAAACTAAAAGTAAAAGCTTAAGTTTCATAATGGCACAATGAAACTTATCTCCACATGGAGATACGGAACTCGCAATTATTAGAGTCTAATGAAGAATGTCCGTGGGTCTGTTAAATCACTTGAAACTTTATGACCGTGTAGCCTAAAAATTTAGAAATACATCTTTTTTTGTTTCATTCCAAATCGAGCCAGTAGTTTTAAAGTTACGACGGTTTTAGTTTCCGTCTTTTTGGAGTTTTTCGCGCGAGCGCGGCAAACTCGCGTGACGTCACAACTCAATACGCACCCGACACATACACCGTAACACTCATTCAAACGGCTGTATCTTTGGAACCGTACTAGGTAGCCAGTTGAAATTTTCAGAGATTATGTTTTATTATGGTGGATTACCCAAAAAATAATAAAAATTAAAAAATATTAAAAAATAAGAGGGGTCCCCATACAAAAAACGTTGTTTTATACTTTTGCTCTATAGAAAAAACGGTAAGAAATGCAAGCATCAAACTTGGTATGATTATAGGACTTACTCCATAGTATAACAAAATAATTTAAAAACTGGCCAAGTGCGAGTCGGACTCGCGCACGTGCTTCACCCAATGTTTCCATTTTTAATAGAGTGTATGGTAAGATAAAAAATAAAAGTTGATGGTATTCTTCATTCGCAATGTTTTTTTTTCTTGTTAATACCAGAGACTTCTTATAGGTTTTCCTGTAATATACAGGGTGTTTTTTTGGTCAGTCATACATACCCGAATCAGTGACGATAGTTTGAGTAACGCTTGAAACTAAAAATAAGTTTATATTTTTTCTAAAAATGTTTTGGTGCACAAATTACCTCTTTCAAGTTATTCTATAATTAACCGCAACGCGCGGACACCCCTGCCTTCTGATAGCGCGCGCGCGATGTGGCGCCGGTGCGGCCTCAAGAATTGTATTTTTCACTGACTTTCTTTGCTTCAGTATCGTGTAAATAATCACCCCTGAGTCGGGGTGATTATTTACACGATACTGTGTAAATCTTTACTCACTTTACAAAACAACACCTTGTATAGAAACATAAAAAACTATTTTTCAAAATTTTTGGCTCGGTAGTTTTGTAGATAATGGGGAAATGGTAAATTTTCGCGTATGTTCTTAAATAACTTAAAAACTATTTATTATGAAATTATAAAAAAAATACCTTTGTACTCTCATTTGATATGTAATATGATATATTTAGAAACACGTTTTTTTCATATTACATAAAATTAATTTATTAACGTTAGACGTCCTTGTTTGGGTCACCGACTTAAATACAGGGTGGCAAATCATAACTCTACTGGGAAAAATAATTTTATAAATCTAGTTGCTTCGTTCAGAAATTATAGGCATTTTTTGGAAATTTTGGAAATGGTCAGCCTAGCCAGACTACATATTGAGGTACTGCGGTCGCATATTTTATCATTTTGCCGTGTTTAGTTTTCACATAGGTAATCCTTAATAACCATGCTATAAAATTGCAATGATAAATCAAACAATCAACCCCTTCAGTTGGCTAAAAAAACAAAACAAGAAATTTTTATATATATTCTTGAATTTTTATATAATTATCCCCTCCATACTTACCCGCGAAGAAATTTTTTTTCGTACAATATTGATATTGTTGGTTGTAAAGAGTAAGTTATGCTATAATGCCATGGAACCTTAAATTCTATATTTATAGAAAGCATTGTATTTCAAAAGTTTCATACAATTTCAGCCGTTTGGTAGTCTTACTAACTAAAGTATCGGTTGAAAATCGTACCTAATTACTAAAAAGTACACATTTCATTTTCAATGGCTTAGGCCTGTGTCATTTATTAAAACGTTTTTATTTTAATTAAAAGAGAAAAAAACTTAATCATTAAAAACCTTTTAAATATTCATATTCGTTTGATCAAATATTTTAATAACTACAATATACATTTTTTTAAATACCCCTGCATTTTTAGCTTTAAATAAGATTAGCATTATGTCATTAATTGCTGAACCAATTTTGATAAAACATATCTAAGAACACTCGCTAGAAAACCTGCTTTCAAATAATAAAAAAAAAAGCATCCAAATCGGTTCAGAAGTTTAAGAGCATTTAAGAGCGTTTAAGAGCTTCGTACAGTGCCACAGACAGATACACATAGTGGTCAAACTTATAACACCCCTATTTTTTGGTCGGGGGTTACATAAATTCCTCCTTATAATTAGGTATTTCTCATTTTAGTTAAACCGTGTAACTATCTAATATGTATCAGGTATTAGCAGGTGCCTACTTAGTTGTTGTCAGTGATATCTTTACTGGATGATCGATCAATGAGCAATGCCAATTTTCAACCGTCTCGTCTCGCGAGCCGACAAAACGCGTCATTGCCACACTGCACACGCTCGTACACAAGTCAGAGTGAACAATTTTGTTGTAAACTCGCCCGTAACGTAACCAAGTAGAGTGCTAGCGTGTAAGCGTCGACGTGCTGTCGTGTGTACTATAACAATATAAACGGTAGCGAAGGTATAGGTAGGTGATAGGTATACACTCTGGCGGGGCGGGCACTGAGCAGCCGTAGCCGACGATCCTCGGTGGAGAATGATGTTAAGTGTATGGAGTGGCAGTGAATCGCATTGATAGAAACAAAAGAGATGATCTTTAATACGCCTCACTACAATCAATCTATTTATCCCACTCCTGTGATTAAATCGCATCTTATATTTGATGAAATCGCAAATTGTTACCTTTTGTTGAACCAGCTCGTACAGCACACAAGCAAAACTAGACAGCATTTTGTTTGCATGTGAGTTGGTTGGTTGGACGAGCACACTACAGTTCATGGTTGTGTGCGAATCAGCACCGGCGGCGCGGCGGCAGTGGCGGGCGGGCGACGTGCGGCGGGTAGCCAGTGCACCGCCCGCCACACCCGTCGCCCCTGCCTCCCCGCCGCTACGCGACTGCGAACTCTGCGCGCCGAGTCCGCGTCATTGAAGAACAAGACTCGCTCGATGGAAGGCGTTCCACCGCCAATATGAATAAAGAGTTACGGAGAAGCTTTATCACAAAATACGCGATAGTGAAAAATATATGTTATCCTTATTTTATAAATAATTTATTTTTATAGTGTTATTTGAAACAAAAATTTATTTACTAGTGAAAGATAGTTAATAATTACAAAAGCACTTTACGAGTGTTGTAACCTCCGTAGTGTGCTGCCTGTGATTGTTTTGTTTAAAATGTTTTTAAGCCAACGAAGGTGTTGATGTCAATAGTGCTAGTGGTGAAGCTGTATGAATACCTATTCAATCTGTGGTCGAATGTGCGGTCGATCTTGCAACTTATCGATACATTGTACATCGGCTACAATCACATCACTATCAACTGTCATCCGTAACAAAAAAAACTACGGGAACTGTGGACGACACTGTACAAAATAGTAAGTAAATTCAAAATAAACTCTAAACTTACATGCTGTTGCATTATGTGCAATGTATATTACGTTACCAATACCTCTACGTTCACATGAATCATTGTTAGGCTCGATAGGACCGTTTTGGTAGCAGTTTAGAGTCATGGTAATGCATGTCACGGAAGACCTAAGGTTTGTTGTTGTGGTGTGGACTGTGGAAGCAGCAAGAGTAGACTATCGTGTTTATAGGAGCGAGTCTGCTCCAGCCGAGTTGGTCGATTGACCATCAGGCGGGCGCGAGACGGCGGGAGCGTGCCAAGTGATAAGAGGCGCGCCGATAGCAACGTCACTCCCAGACGTTGTTTGTGTAAATTTAAATACATTTTCATGACAGACAGTTCCGTAATCAGCTCTCGCCACACGCTTTACATGACATCTTGCTATAACATTAGGTATAACTCACAGATCTTGCAAAACAAGTTTATGGAAATCAAGGCAGGTTCCATTGCATTATGATGAATATCTTTTCTAGGTAGTTAACTCATAAATTTTTCACAATTACCTTCAACTGAGCACCACACGGCCATCAAGCGCAATGTAGGAATATGCATTTAAGGTGCAGCTAGATTCTAAAAAAGCAATAATTAAGAATAGAAAAATAGTTTTGGTGCATTTCAAGCAATTCAATATACCTACTTAAGACACAATTTTCTTATGCACACACAATGTACTTAGTGGCCATGTGTGGTTCGCATAAAGGTAATTGTAAAATAAATATGTTAAAATTATCATTAAGTTGTCTATCAGAATGTCTTATCTAAATAATAACCTAGTGTGACCTTTTATAAATTCTTCAACTTAATTGATACCCGATTGTAAAAGTACTAATTTATTTATTTTTACCGTCTTCATAAAAAAATATAGTTATAAATTCAACCCAAATGTATGTAATATTTTTGGAATTGCACATGATTCAATGTTAGTCTTTAAGGGCTTCTTAACAGGTGTATGCAAAATTTCATGAGACAATTTATGTAAGTTTGTACACGTATTACTCCGAAATTAGAAATTGCATTGCCATAATTCTTTATTTGTTGGATTCGCTTTTTTCCCACTTGGGGAACAGTGCAAGTTGTATCAAAATTGGTTCAGTGGTTATTGAGATTTTCTTGAAATGTTTGTATGCAAAAACATATCATGCCTGCCAATACTAGACAAGCGACAAGTTGACAACTCAAACTCAAAGTTCTAGTCAAAAGTTGTCATTGGTCTGTTATTGTGCTATTATTAATTTAACCACAAAAGTGGTGATTTCGGACGAAAATGGAAATGGTGAAATAAATCTGTTTAAAAATTAACCAAGATCCAACTTCACGAAAATGCCGAAGTGACTCTGATATCTTAATACTATACAGCTTGGAGTCGGTGCTAAATTAAACGACTTGCATGATCAGCAAATATTGGGCACCAACTCCAGCTGTATTAGATAATTTTATCAGAGTCACTTCGGGGTTTTGGTGAAATCGGATCTTAGTTTATTTGCTCTTTTAGTCACTAACAATAATACCTACCCCTATTTTAAAAACATAGTGGTGTTACTTTATCACTATCATCAAGCCAGTTACTTGTGGAAAATGCTAAGTATTCAAATGCCTTTATACCGTTTTTAGGGTTCCGTACCCGAAAGGTGCCGAAAGGTTATTCACTTTAAAAAGAAATAAATAAATAAGTATTTAAGTAATAATCCCATACACAAAACATGATGTTATTGCCGTTTTTATAGATAATTGTATAGAACCCTTCGTGCGCGAGTCCGACTCGCACTTGGCCGGTTTTTTTTGTGAATCTCAAGCTTTTTAAAAAGACCCAAATATAATCAATAGTGCATTAATAATTCAGCAGCGCCAGAGAGCAACTTGTGGCACTCAACACTATATCTGAATTTCAATGTAAACTCAAGGTATGGAGCATTGCCCTCCCCTGCTTATGCAAGCAGTCAAATAAAATTACCGAATGTTACCTGATTTATGCTTACTATCAACTCAGTTATTCTAATACCTACCTAAGTTTTTCTTTTTCTCTATTTAAAAAATACTCATGATTATGTTTTTTGTATGATACTCATAATATGACAAATATTCATTGATTAACATAGGTACCTACTTTGGCTGATTAATCATGCAATTTTTTTGGTATTGTTATTATTTCCTGTTTGAGAAACTGCTCTACACTTTCCATGACCTGAAATTCCCCTAAATAATGTGACTCACTAAAAAAGCGAAACACATTTCAAATAATTTTGGTGAGAATCTTGTTTTTTTACAATAATGTCTAGTCTATTGATAGCGGTACAAGATCCATAAAGTAAACTGACATAAGTTTTAAACCACATCTGATATTGTAGAATCTATTGATAAACTATTTAAAGGTAGTCAAGCTGCGCTGTTTTGGGCCCACATTACAGAACTAAACTCAAGTTTTGATCTTTGTTCCTTAGGGTCTACTTTCTATAGCTTTCTAACGGAATAGTTCTAAACAGAGACTTATGCTTGAGTTTAGTTCTATAATTCCATGCAAAATTATATGAATCAGAAGAAACAACTTCAGAATTTTCATAACTTCAACCATTCAACTCTTTGACTCCGCATTTATTTGACCCAAAAGCAGTGTTCCTAAGACATAGGCCCCTGAAAGAGTTTAATGCTGATAACATTTGATCCTAACATTCCAAACATTGATAACGACAGCGATGAATTGTTTCTCCAAAACTTGTTATTATACTGTAATATGACCCAAAAAAAAGCTTCACAGTTACTATTCTTTGTTGTAAGAAGATTTTAATCAAATATAATAAATAGACAAATCAAAATTAGCTCATTGAAGTATCTCACTTGCACAAGGAACCCATAGTAACAAGTCTGTCTGTTGGCTCGGGCAGATGAGGTGTGCGGTTGTCGTGGAGAGCGGGGACCACATAAATGAGAGCAGTGTGTTGTGATTTGCAGATGCTCTCTGTGCAAGTGCCGGGGTGCGCGGGCATGGAGCGGCTGGGCGCGGGCGTGGAGCGGCTCGGCGCGGGCGTGGAGCGGTTGGGCGCGGGCGTGGAGCGGTTGGGTGCGGCCGCGCCGCGGCACCGGCAGCCGCACAGGCATCAAACACAACTGTGAGTATACCATTGGTACTCTTTGCTTTACGCCTGCGTGGTGTTACTAAATGATCCTGCCACACTTTGCGGGGTCTACTCACCAATAGAAACCACTTTCATAATGGCGAAAACTCGAAAAACATAATTATCAATTAAATCCATGCTAAAATTCGATAACTTCTGCTGCAACAATAGCTTGTATTTAATACTTCAATAATCACTCAAACATGACAGACTTTTGTAGATGATTTATACATCCTACCTCGAGTAGCATCTTTGACCACAATAATTTGGATGAAGGAACCACTACACCCAAGCGGAAATCGAACTCATACTCCAATACCCATAAGCTACTCAACTGCTAATGTAATATAATATCTTTTTTTTTGTTTGTGGTGGTGGCGGCCTATGTTGCTGCTTTTGTATAACAAACTTTATCTAGTGCATTCTAGTGTACCTACCTTGGTCTTATTTCGTCATGAGTAATTTTGGTTCGAAACGGGTCGAATCGAAAATGAATTACCTTTATTATCCCGACGTTCCGGCTGCGATGCTTTGTTGTTGTCATGAGTAGTTATCCATCCATCACTAACGTGAGATTGTGTTTGACCGATTGTTTGCATGTGTGCATGCTCAGGTTACCTTCCATGGTGCATATTCCAACCATTGTTCTAAGCCTACGTATTGTAAACTTATTAATAAAACCTAGAAACTAGTTTTACATTACATGTTATGATACAAAAATACTGATGACGTGGCTCGATTTTCTCACAATTTGAAAAATTCTCTCCATCTATTGCAATCATTATAAGTATTGTGTCATCGTTATCAAGGCAAATTTTACGATCTTTCGTAGGAGCCATGAGAAAATCATTCATGCAAATTTGAAAGATATTTTCGCATAATTATTGCTAAATCGTGTTGACTTCTGCATGTTTTAAGTGAGAGACCGTTTTCTGTCACTACTACCTAGATTATTTTAATGCCCAACTTCAGGCCATGACTACATAGTCTGACTCCAATTAACTTAATTAACAATTCACACGTGTTCATAGAAAGGTGCTAAAAACTTTTATGAGAATAACAAATCTAGCAGCTCTTTATATTAGCACCCTGAGGGTAGTGACTGCAATTAAGCTGCCGCAAACACCAGACTACTTTTTCACCTGAACAATATCTTATTTTATGACTTAATTTTTACTTTCGTGGTAGAAAAATCCGTTTTCTTACAATATCTTAATGAATTTTGTTTCCAAGTGAGCAGCCTCACTAGGCAAAACATGGGTAAACATACCGACATTGCCTTTAATTATGTTTTGCTAGGCTTGCAACTTGTTGCATCAATAGGCTACCCAGTTAATGAACCAGACCTGCTAAAAATTAAATATAAAAAGTGCATTACTGATAAAATTATTTTATTCTAACGATAACGTAAATTATACACCCTGTCGGTTTTTAATATCACGTAATAAAAGTTACTGCTCTCACTAAAATATTCTTGCAAAAACTTTGTAGATTTTAAATACCTAGCTTTTATCAGCACCGAAGCGCTCACAGCCTAGTTGTACTAGCCGTTCTTAATCGATTGGCAAAGTTAAGCAACAACGGCCGCGGTCAGCCCATGGATGGGTGACCGCTAGTGGCAATAATATCTGAGCGCTTCCGTGCTTCGGAAGGCACGTTAAACCGTTGGTCCCGGTTGTTGTTGATTAATAACAACTGTTAAAGCCATGTCAGAGGCCCTTTGGGCGGCCTAAAAACTCTGACATCAGGGGTTGCCACTACCTCATACGATTACCTACCTACCAGCACCCAATATTTTGGTGAAATTGTAACTAAAAGGTATTTTTCGAAATCGCGGTAAGAATACCGTATTTCTTACTTGCTTCTTAATTATAATACATGCACATCATCAAACTTGGCGAAAAGCAATCACTGCGCCTGTAATGAACCATTCCTTTTCTCTAATTCCAGGGAATGGGAGGAGCAACAGGCGATCCAAGCGATGGTGGGCCGACTGGTGGGTGAGATGGTGGAGAACAACGCGCGGGCGCGCTCCGCCGCCGCCGCCGAGCGGCTCGGCCTGCCGCCCAGCATACAGCTGCCCGACGGCGAGTTCGGACAGGACGCGCATCTGCAGCTGCGAGTGCCCTATCAGGTACACTCTCACACTGGTGGGTGAGATGGTGGAGAACAACGCGCGGGCGCGCTCCGCCGCCGCCGCCGAGCGGCTCGGCCTGCCGCCCAGCATACAGCTGCCCGACGGCGAGTTCGGACAGGACGCGCATCTGCAGCTGCGAGTGCCCTATCAGGTACACTCTCACACTGGTGGGTGAGATGGTGGAGAACAACGCGCGGGCGCGCTCCGCCGCCGCCGCCGAGCGGCTCGGCCTGCCGCCCAGCATACAGCTGCCCGACGGCGAGTTCGGACAGGACGCGCATCTGCAGCTGCGAGTGCCCTATCAGGTACACTCTCACACTGGTGGGTGAGATGGTGGAGAACAACGCGCGGGCGCGCTCCGCCGCCGCCGCCGAGCGGCTCGGCCTGCCGCCCAGCATACAGCTGCCCGACGGCGAGTTCGGACAGGACGCGCATCTGCAGCTGCGAGTGCCCTATCAGGTACACTCTCACACTGGTGGGTGAGATGGTGGAGAACAACGCGCGGGCGCGCTCCGCCGCCGCCGCCGAGCGGCTCGGCCTGCCGCCCAGCATACAGCTGCCCGACGGCGAGTTCGGACAGGACGCGCATCTGCAGCTGCGAGTGCCCTATCAGGTACACTCTCACACTGGTGGGTGAGATGGTGGAGAACAACGCGCGGGCGCGCTCCGCCGCCGCCGCCGAGCGGCTCGGCCTGCCGCCCAGCATACAGCTGCCCGACGGCGAGTTCGGACAGGACGCGCATCTGCAGCTGCGAGTGCCCTATCAGGTACACTCTCACACTGGTGGGTGAGATGGTGGAGAACAACGCGCGGGCGCGCTCCGCCGCCGCCGCCGAGCGGCTCGGCCTGCCGCCCAGCATACAGCTGCCCGACGGCGAGTTCGGACAGGACGCGCATCTGCAGCTGCGAGTGCCCTATCAGGTACACTCTCACACTGGTGGGTGAGATGGTGGAGAACAACGCGCGGGCGCGCTCCGCCGCCGCCGCCGAGCGGCTCGGCCTGCCGCCCAGCATACAGCTGCCCGACGGCGAGTTCGGACAGGACGCGCATCTGCAGCTGCGAGTGCCCTATCAGGTACACTCTCACACTGGTGGGTGAGATGGTGGAGAACAACGCGCGGGCGCGCTCCGCCGCCGCCGCCGAGCGGCTCGGCCTGCCGCCCAGCATACAGCTGCCCGACGGCGAGTTCGGACAGGACGCGCATCTGCAGCTGCGAGTGCCCTATCAGGTACACTCTCACACTGGTGGGTGAGATGGTGGAGAACAACGCGCGGGCGCGCTCCGCCGCCGCCGCCGAGCGGCTCGGCCTGCCGCCCAGCATACAGCTGCCCGACGGCGAGTTCGGACAGGACGCGCATCTGCAGCTGCGAGTGCCCTATCAGGTACACTCTCACACTGGTGGGTGAGATGGTGGAGAACAACGCGCGGGCGCGCTCCGCCGCCGCCGCCGAGCGGCTCGGCCTGCCGCCCAGCATACAGCTGCCCGACGGCGAGTTCGGACAGGACGCGCATCTGCAGCTGCGAGTGCCCTATCAGGTACACTCTCACACTGGTGGGTGAGATGGTGGAGAACAACGCGCGGGCGCGCTCCGCCGCCGCCGCCGAGCGGCTCGGCCTGCCGCCCAGCATACAGCTGCCCGACGGCGAGTTCGGACAGGACGCGCATCTGCAGCTGCGAGTGCCCTATCAGGTACACTCTCACACTGGTGGGTGAGATGGTGGAGAACAACGCGCGGGCGCGCTCCGCCGCCGCCGCCGAGCGGCTCGGCCTGCCGCCCAGCATACAGCTGCCCGACGGCGAGTTCGGACAGGACGCGCATCTGCAGCTGCGAGTGCCCTATCAGGTACACTCTCACACTGGTGGGTGAGATGGTGGAGAACAACGCGCGGCTCGGCCTGACGGGACGCGCAGGTACACTTTCACACTCGTTTGCGCTAGACGTTCGCTTGTAGCCACGTGAAGCCACGATCTGTACAGCTCAGCTCGGTCGGAAGCTTGGTGAGTAGGAAAAGGTACGAGTGAGACCGCTGTTAGGAACTTTCTCACCCTCCGTTGCCAATGGTAGCCACGCCAGTTCGAGACTGACCACGGCTGCGTCGGAGAACTAAATCAACTTGATTAAGGTCTCCGAATGGGAACCAAAACTAGTCGGCTACACTGACATAAATACAAGTGTGTTAAACCATTTGCTAAATACGCCATAATGCTCACACTGAGATTGCAGTTTTGAGTGCCCTTCATGACCTGTTGAATAAATATTGGAATCTTAGTGGATGGGAAGAAAAAACCCTGCAGCTGAGAGTGCCCTATCAGGCTCTTAACTGATTAACTGATATCCGCGCCATGACCAAGACCTTGTCCACTTCCTAACTAGGCAAAATCATTTTTCAAACCAAGACTCCATTTACACAATTTTCAAAGAAATGCTTATAATTTCTGAATAAAGCAACCGGGTTTTTTTTTTAAATATTTTTTTCCAGTACCGTTATTACTTGCCTTTTTACGCAATTCCCGCTTGACGTTGACTTACGGGACACCTTGTAGGTAGATAGAAGTCTGTAGCGTGGCATAGCGAGTGGAAAATACCTGCAGCCGCAAGGAGTACCTTATCACGTCCTTTCAGACTGACTTACTGATTATCAGCAATGCAGAGCGATAAGGAGTAGGTACGCGTTTCTGCAGCTGCACATTTCTCCTATCATATCAGGGCACTGATAGACTGGGATTTATGAGATACGAAAAAAATCATGTAATTTATTTAGTAGTGGCGCGCTCGAGCTCCTATTGGGTAATACATATTTTATCATCCAACATAGGTTCTTTTACTACTATTTTCAGTCTTGAGTAGGTAGTACTATACACCACTTTTTCACTGTCTACTGATAGGAAAATACAAGTCTCCGCTACATACACCTTTATGTGATCTTCACGCACGATGTCGATGTAAGATGATTCAATATTACCAATGCCCTATCGTTGCGATTGTGAAATGATGATAACAGTCGCGTTGTTGTGTTTTCAGCAAGCCGAGCTGACGAGAAGCAGCTTCACGGCGCCGCCCAACAAGAGCGTGAGCGACGTGCCCGAGTGGGCCGGCGCGGAGGCTGCGCCAGCGCGGCGGTCGGCGGGCGGCGGCGGCGGCGGCGGCGGTGGCGGTGCGGGCGCGGGTGGTGCTAACAAGAAGGACGGGCTCCTGCAGAAGGCGACACGCTGGTGGTGGGTGCGGCTCGGTGCGGCGCGGCCACAGTACCTGGCGCCACTAGAGCGACGGACCCCCCCCGCGCCGCCCGCGCCGCCCGCGCCGCCGCCGCCGCCGCCCTGCGTGATGGTGCCGCGACGGCCGCCCCCTCGCGCGTGACGCGCCCTCGTCCCGCCGCCCCCGCCCACCCGCACCACATTCCCTGCCGTCTACCATATCACGCTTACATTCCATTACCGGGACGATCATATTCGCCGAGGTGCAAGCGCGTCCCGAAGTATTATAGACTTGGTATTTATTTATTTGGGACCCGCGAGTGGCCCGCGGCGGCGCGGCGGCCCGACGCCCGACTGTGACGCGTAAAGATTCTTTGTGATATGTGTGATAAGTCGATACGTTGTTTCTTATTTATGAGTCGAATGGATTCGTCGAGAGCTGCGGCGGAGCGGCGCGGCACCCGGCCCGGTTGCCATGGCGACAGCGAGCGGAGCGATTTGACCTAGTCCTAATAATTTAATCGGTTTAGAGTTAGGGATATTATTGAGATGTATGGAGTAAGAGTTTGGTTCACTGCCCGCTAGTTGTGTACGAGAACGAGTGTATGTGCGTCGCGTCCCTCGCACTGTCTCTTGAGTTTCGCAATAACTAAGACTGAAATTTAAAAAGATATAACACTATAAAGTCGACATTATGTATGTTGTCTTAGGTAAAATTAATTCAAATAGAAACTATGAAAAGTATATAATATTTAATGAATCTTTCGATTGTAACCATCGATCATATTGTATATTGAGAAAGGTCAGTCAATAGTAAGCTAACGTCATTACAGTGTACAGTTTCATGTTTAAGTAATCTATTTTATTATTTCTATCCAGCAGCTATTAATCTGTCTTTAAACAACTTTTATATTTATTTATTGTAATGAATGATGTATAAAATAATGCATATCAATACAATAAACGCCAGGTATCTTAATTTACATAGCATAGTTACTTTGTGTATTGTAAATATTGTCTCTTATTTAATATTAGATTAATACCGGCCCCGTGCCACAATCAGAGTCTTTTCAATTGAGTGTTGCTACATTCCATATTTATGTTGAAAATATTCTCAATA
>OX439385.1:15691687-15753456 GCA_949319315.1 Zelleria hepariella
CTGCACTCGTTGCTTCATCTCTGGGCCGCCCGGCGCCCGAGACCCTCACCCCCATAGAAATATTCTCAATACCACTGACTGTACTCGTTGCTTCATCTCTGGGCCGCCCGGCGCCCGCGACCCTCACCCCCATAGAAATATTAGCAATACCACTGACTGTACTCGCTGCTTCATCTCTGGGCCGCCCGGCGCCCGCGACCCTCACCCCCATAGAAATATTCTCAATACCACTGACTGTACTCGTTGCTTCATCTCTGGGCCGCCCGGCGCCCGCGACCCTCACCCCCATAGAAATATTCTCAATACCACTGACTGTACTCGTTGCTTCATCTCTGGGCCGCCCGGCGCCCGCGACCCTCACCCCCATAGAAATATTCTCAATACCACTGACTGCACTCGTTGCTTCATCTCTGGGCCGCCCGGCGCCCGAGACCCTCACCCCCATAGAAATATTCTCAATACCACTGACTGTACTCGTTGCTTCATCTCTGGGCCGCCCGGCGCCCGCGACCCTCACCCCCATAGAAATATTAGCAATACCACTGACTGTACTCGCTGCTTCATCTCTGGGCCGCCCGGCGCCCGCGACCCTCACCCCCATAGAAATATTCTCAATACCACTGACTGTACTCGTTGCTTCATCTCTGGGCCGCCCGGCGCCCGCGACCCTCACCCCCATAGAAATATTCTCAATACCACTGACTGTACTCGTTGCTTCATCTCTGGGCCGCCCGGCGCCCGCGACCCTCACCCCCATAGAAATATTCTCAATACCACTGACTGTACTCGTTGCTTCATCTCTGGGCCGCCCGGCGCCCGCGACCCTCACCCCCATAGAAATATTCTCAATACCACTGACTGTACTCGCTGCTTCATCTCTGGGCCTCCCGGCGCCCGCGACCCTCACCCCCATAGAAATCTCATTAGCAAATAGATAGTAATATTATTTAGACAAATTGTCAATAAAAATCAGTTGATGTTAGGTTAAATTATTATGTTACCTAAGTTGCGTTACAGAGTTTCAAGCTTAAAGCGATAACCCGCAATATTATGTACAGTTTTGAAATAGAAAAAGAGCCGCTTTAGATATAGCTGATAAGGGCTGTATCGTATTATTAAGCATAATATCACTTTTCCAATTTATCTTGACAATATTCAATGACATGTTATTTCTTTGTCTACCAAGCTGGAACTCTGTTAACTAAATTATGCCTCGATTTCTTTGGCAATCGTATACAAAATGCCTTGTTTTATTTCAAGATGTTGCAATGTTGTATTAACGAATTATTATTGTTCTTAGACAATTTGACAAGGGCCTGCTTATTTTCCCTCCTTATAAATAATACCATAGTTTAATCTCTTGAGTTGTGAAAGAGATAGAAAAGCAGCCATTGTACAAAAATCTGGTAAAATATAAAAGTTGTTTAAAATTGTTTCGCATTATAAATATCTAGATTACAAACAATATTCCATTTGTCATATAATAAGTAAAAAAACAAAAGCAAATGTTAAAAAAAATCTGCATTAAATTACGACCTACAATAATTAAGTTGTGACTTTCTCTGTATACAAGGTGTTAAAAGACCGCCAACAAAGCGGGAAACCACGTATTCTCCTCATCATAAGGAACATTTTTGCCCAAGGAACTATGCCTGGGAAATCAACGGTTTCCGAGATAATGAGGTTCAAAGTTGGACTTTTCAAAACTTTTTTTTTGCAGAAATGTATTCAGTATCTAGTCCTTAACATATCTTCTCAAGAAGCCATATCAAAATTATGAATATTTCTTACAAAAAACGACGTTAAAGTTGCAACCCGCAATGTATTCTAAACATCGGCACTTCAAGCTTAAGTAACATAAACTTACACCTACGCTTGCGCAATATGACTTCTGTGCGTTACACGTCCATTGCGTGATAAAATATTTTTCAAAATTATAACCTAAAGAACCAAAATTATTTCCCAGCAATAATTTATCGAAAAAGTACTTTGGTTTGGTGTCTAGTATGCGTGGCTTTCGGGTCTGTTGGCGGTCTTTTAACACCCTGTATTCTGACCCATCGAGGGTTGCGTGTGGTGTGTGGTTAAAGAAGTCATTGACTGCACGCGTGTGAGTGTGAATTCTAGGTATTTCAGGGCTATAATCAACCGCGTAGCATTAAAAGTATTTATACTCCTGGAGCTTTTCCAACTTTTCCACGTTACATAATTTAAGTGACAGGCGCAGTTTTAAAATTTTTGGTAAATAAGGAATTTCGTGCTACAGTACAAACCGCATCGTTTTACATTATTCAACGGGTGGAACGTGGTAAAGTATGAAGAAAGTGTCGGTGATCCCTTGTTTGCGGTACAAAGTAGGAAATTATTTGTTACAACTTTATACAGGGCGTCCCACGGCTTTGCCACGTGGAGGGAAAGTACCTTGAATATTGCAGATGGAACATTTTACTGAAAGAAGACATTATTTGAATTTTTAAAAACAATTTAAACTGCATTCATAGATATCTAAATAATTACATGGTTGAACCGGGAATCGAACCCGTTACATGAGAAAAATAATTACCCTGTAGTTTTATCATACCGATTGAAAGGCTTCATCATAAAGATTATTTTTAGCTTATTTTTAATACAAAATTAATCAATTTATCAATGAAAATCACAGTAACAAAAGAATGAAAGTTTGAAAATGGAGCACATTTTTAAATTATTTCTTTATAAAAGCCAGCCGCATTGCGATGGATAACATTTTACGCGTCGTCCGGCTCCGGATACGACTCGATTTGTTGCATACAACCAGGTAAAAGTTAAAATTCATTGTCTTCCTTTTATTTCTGACACTATGTTACTTAGCAAAAAATTATCCTTATGAGGAAGCCTTTCGATCGGTATGATAAAGCTACAGGGTACCTAATTACTTTTCTCATGTAACGGGTTCGATTCCGGGTTCAACCATGTAATTATTCAAATATCTATGAATGCAGTTAAAATTGTTTTAAAAATTCAAATAATGTCTTCTTTCAGTAAAATGTTCCATCTACAATATTCAAGGTACTTTCCCTCCATGTGGCATAGCCGTAGGACGCCCTGTATATTATAAAAATAAAAAGGAGGTCAGAAGTGACCACTCTCCGTAACGCCCACAGAGCAAGTTGTAGTATTAGATTCTCTTTGGCAAGTTGAACATGTGACTACGACCAGATTTCATCCCTATTATTATTATAAATGCGAACGTAAGTTTGTTTGTTACGCTTTCACGCTGAAACGGCTGAACGGATTTGGATGTTTGGAATAGAGATAGCTTGGACATCAGAATGAGACATAGGCTACATATTATCACGCCCTTACACTCAGGAGCAAAGTAAAGCACATAATATCCTTTTACTGTAGTCCACGCGGACGAGGTCGCGGGCAAAAGCTAGTAACCCCATAAATACCATCATATCAGGTAGTCCAGCCAGTCCTTACTCAATAATACCTTTATAACGAAAACCTAATACCTTTATTTAGTACCTAGGTACAGTCGGCCACACGCTAGGATACCCCTTTTTGTTCGATTGGCGCCCTTATGCCGCGCGCGGTAAGAGATAGGGTATCAGAGAGTCACAGATAGGGAATCTGTGACTGTGGCCGACCGTACGTAATTGAACGAGCGAGCGAAGTTCTCCGAGTCTACGGGAACAATCCGGCGTTTGTATGTATGTATGAATGTTCGTTCGACGATAACTTGAGTAAATTTGGTCGGATCGTTATGAAATTTGGTAGGCGGGTAAATGAAATTAAAATAATTTTAAAGTTCGAACATGAGTCAAATCGGTCGAGGGGTTGCTGAGATATGGGGTTGTAAAGCTTATATGCAGTGCGCGCGCGCGCCTGCGCAAATGGTGTTAGCAAAAGTTAGGTGCACTCGCGAGTTCATAGTTCGGGGCGAACCACTAGTTAATTCTGTTTACGATTTACTTAACTGGTGTTACCTTCTATTCAAGCACCCAACACCTTCAACCGGTGCGTTCTAATAAGATGAAGAGGCGCCTCTACTTACCCCTTTGGAGTAGTAGGCGTGTGGACATGCTGTAATAAGTTTTTGAGTTAGGGGTAGAGAATAGATTATTGTGACTCATGGCTGACGAAAGAACATAAATATGGTCTAAACGCCCGCCTACTATAAGCTTCGATAACCAACACACTTAAAAGCCTAGCACCATCCACAACCAACACTTCTTTTTTTGTAATCTGGGGCCTTAGCCTGTAACGCAATGGCGGGTCGATGGCGTCCCGGCAGAAGGACAATACCGGGGTTTCCTCGTTTTTCTCCTACAACCATATTTGCAAAGCATATTTTTATCCTCTAGAATTAGAATCAAAATATGCTTTGCTGGGGTAGACGATAGCAAGGTGGCGGGAAATTCAAAATTTTCACAGACTTTTACATTTTGTAGCTAAACTGAAATATTTTTGTTCAGCGATTTTTCGTTCGCGAGAATAAAACCGTATTCTTTTCATTATTGTAAACAACAGAACAACAATAATTCAGCCGATTATGTGTTCTGGTCTACGAATCAGTGGTACTGCCCAAAAAACTTGTAGTAGACCAGAACACATAATCGGCAGAATTATTGTTGTTCTGTTGTTTACAATAATGAAAAGAATACGGTTTTATTCTCGCGAACGAAAAATAGCTCAGTTTAGCTACAAAATGTAAAAAACTGTGAAAATTTTGAATTTCCCGCCACACTACTATCTTCCAGCCTTAAGGGTAGACGATAGCAAGGTGGCGGGAAATTCAAAATTTTCACAGTTTTTTACATTTTGTAGCTAAACTGAGCTATTTTTGTTCAGCGATTTTTCGTTCGCGAGAATAAAACCGTATTCTTTTCATTATTGTAAACAACAGAACAAAAATTATTCAGCCGATTATGTGTTCTGGTCTACGAAGCAGTGGTACTGCCCAAAAAGCTTGTCGTAGACCAGAACACATAATCGGCTGAATTATTGTTGTTTTGTTGTTTACAAAAATGAAAAGAATACGGTTTTATTCTCGCGAACGAAAAATCGCTGAACAAAAATAGTTCAGTTTAGCTACAAAATGTAAAAATCTGTGAAAATTTTGAATTTCCCGCCACCTTGCTATCGTCCACCCAAGGACAGACAGCGTTAGTAGTCAACTGACAGCCCATTTTGGCACCATTGCGTTACAGGCTAAAGGCCTCTGTCTGTGCACAACACCGAGCGAGGCAGGCAGCCTCGGTTGAGGTTTGTCTGTGGATTGACAGCACTCTACTGATCTGTGAGTTAAAAAAAGTTATACCTGCCTGTTAGACATGCGCGAAACAGTGCACTTCGAAGTCATGATATATTTCATGACATTTCATACCGCGTGATATTACCTTATATCATGGCACCAAACATGACACATGACATCATGGTATTTCTTCATTGCAGACATGAAACATGACATCATGGTATTTCTTCATTGCCGACATGAAACTTGACATCATGGTATTTCTTCATTGCAGACATGAAACATGACATCATGGTATTTCTTCATTGCAGACATGAAACATGACATCATGGTATTTCAGCACACTTTCATTGCAGTACGTACAGTGTGCTGAAATGCCATGTGTCATGTTTCATGTCATCTAGTGTAATGAAATGCTATGTGCCATGCTTTATTCTCTCGTGTAATGTGTAATATTTCATGACACGTTCTGTAATATGTCTTTTGTAATATTACAAGCATTACCTACACATGTCTACTGCCTGTCTGTCAAATCAAACATTTCGTCCACAGATTTCGTTGATTTCGTTCGTCTTTCTGCTTTTTTTCGTGCGTTCGCTGTGTTTTGATTTTTCAGTACCTTTTTCAGTTTCAAGCAATAGTAAAACAATAAATAATATACACAACATACCCAATAAGCGCTTGGTGAAAGATTTGCTAGTATAACACAAGTTGTCTGCCATGACTGTATTTGTAACCTGGTAAGTTTGGATCAAAATATTTTGTATGTTTACACATACATCGCCTTATGTGTATCCCACAACACAATTCAGTTGAATCAAAGCAAAGTAAGAGCGATGCCACACGGGCGTTGTGTGTGAGTTGCGTTAGCGCTGCGTCGACTGAACGGTGACGTTTCGTCGTTCTAAAATCTGAACGACATGCCACACGGGCGCTGTGGTTGCGCTGCGTCGTCGCAACGCACAAGGAGAGGAGGGAGACGAGGTGGGGAAGGGATCTGCGTTGAAACGACGGAGCGGCCGCAGTATTTTATAGCATATCCGTTTACGCCGACGTGACTCCGACGCAGCGCTCGTGTGGCAGTCACTGCGTTGAAATCATTGCTCTGCGACGACGCAGCGCAGCCACAACGCCCTTGTGGCATCGCTCATATGACATTAAATACTGCGGCCGCTCCGTCGTTTCAACGCAGATCCCTTCCCCACCTTGTCTCCTTGTGCGTTGCGACTAGAGCATTCGATCCCGGACCCTTTCGCCAATCCCGGGATTTCGGGATTTTTTAAACAGAATCCCGGGATCCCGGGATTATCCCGGGATTGACAATGATTATGAAAAGCTAGAAAAAATTTTTTTTTCTATAGTGATTCAGTCTTTTATTGATTAGTAATCAAATGAACTACCAAACAAATATCTTAGACAAACTAAAATAAATAAATCAACTGTATTAAAGAAAACAGACGATGGAGATCAAGGATTATAAAATAATTAATCTCACACAAACAAAAACTAAATTTTAAAACGAAATAAATCGGCTCTCTGAAGATGAAATTATCATTAACAAAAACATATTTTGTACTCAGACTTTGGTCGTAGAGATCTATCATCACTATGTAAGTAATGTTACTTACTACATAATAATCAAATCATACTTAAATCTCTGAAAGCAAGCAATCAACACTAAAATATCACTTTGGTCATAGACATTTATTATCACTATAACAAAGTAATAGAATTCTACAAAAATATTTGAAATGAAAATAAAGCAGTCTTATTTCTGTCATTAGTGAAAGTAAAGCAACTAAGGCCCGATTTTACCAAACTCGAGTAACTCTGAACCCGAAAATTATGTTCTAAAGATAACCATAAATGACACTTTATTCTGACATTGTCATTGTCAAGAGAAGAGAGTGCGTTTCGTTGTTATTTAAAATAATTTCATCCCTATTTACTAATCCCGAAAATACCGGGATTTGACAATTTCAACCCCGAAAATTTCGGGACTGAAAAAGGTCCGGGATCCCGGGATCCCGGGATCCGGGATCCCGGGATCGAATGCTCTAGTTGCGACGATGCAGCGCAGCCACAACGCCCGTGTGGCATGTCGTTCAGATTTATATGTGTAGAATGATGTAGCGTCACCACTCAGTCGACGCAGCGCTAAGGCAACGCACACACAATGCCCGTGTGGCATCGCTTTAAGCCGGTATCTATTTTGACTTCTACAGTTATTGTTGGTTGAACTCATGCCATAACCTATCTTGCTAGAACACCAAGAAAAGAAATTCCTTATATTAGGAAGGTAGGTTGCTATTAATTTCATAATGTGTTACTATTATTGATATTCTTGAAAAAAATCTTAGGTTTCTCGTTTTAAAACAGTGCATTTTATGAAAACCACATTCTCTGCCTTTTTGCAGAAATATTGTGATCATTTAAGGTAAGTCAATTTAGGTTTTTGTATGGTTGTTGTACATTCTTTATCATTGTTTTCATAGAATAATACATCATTATTTCAGGTGTTAAAAATATAGAACCATGGGCCCTCCAAAGAAATTCAAGAAATATGATTCCAAATCTGGTGGTGAGAAATCAAGTCTGTACCTGCATAAAATTTATATTTAGTTCTTTCTAGGATGGCTTTATTCTTTTACTATCTTTTAAATCTTTATTTAGGTAAAAAGAAGAAAGTAGAGGAGGAGACTATTGACCTGGTTGAGGATGACAACGCCGACAATGTGGGTGTGCCCGGAGCGGCCATGCAAGATGCGGAGAAGATGGACCAAGTTCCTGAGGATGAGTTTGGAGCCAAAGATTATAGGTAAAGAAATCTTTTTCAAAACTTTCACAGCCTGTGGTGATTTATTGTGTAATTTTCAGTCAATAGTATCTCATTTAATGTGATTGGGATATTGGCATCTTTTTGTTATGTATTAGCCGAGTGTCACTCTGCTGAGCAAAGGTCTCCTTTTCACTGCTCCCTTGGGATCATCTCTTGCCGCCCCGGCAAAAAGATTGCAAGGTTGTCCCACAAGTCAGCCTTTCAGCAGCTATTGGCATCTTATTGGGTTTTTTATTTTTGGTTACAGAAGTCAAATGGCGCTAAAACCGGACAACACAAGTCGGCCTCTATGGGTGGCTCCCAATGGGCACATATTTTTAGAAGCATTTTCACCAGTATACAAGCATGCACATGACTTCTTAATTGCGATATCTGAACCTGTATGCCGGTAAGTACTTTTATTTCTATCCTCAGAGCTTCATGTGAGTAAATATTGCACAATTCCGTACAAAACACACCTCAACCTACAACCATTAACCTTTTGAAAATCATCAGTTTTAATTTACAGCCCACAACACATCCACGAGTATAAGCTAACAGCATACAGTTTATATGCTGCTGTGTCGGTGGGGCTCCAGACAAACGACATCGTGGAATACCTGCAGCGACTGAGCAAGTGCCAGGTGCCCGCCGGGATCATTGAGTTCATTCAGCTCTGCACATTGTCCTATGGCAAAGTGAAACTGGTGTTGAAACATAACAGGTATGAACCACTTTTTCTTTATTCTAAAGCTCTAACCCGCGCTAGGGAAACATTTAAAGATTTATTATACTTAAGGCTGGAAGATAGCAGCGTGGCGGGAAATTCAAAATGTTTACAGTTTTTTACATTTTGTAGCTAAACTGAACTATTTTTGTTCAGTGATTTTTCGTTCGCGGCAATAACATAGTATTCTTTTCATTATTGTAAACAACAGAACAACAATAATTCAGCCGATTGTGTGTTCTGGTCTACGACAAGTTTTTTGGGCAGTGCCACTGCTTCGTATCGTCCACCCTTAAGCTTAAAAAACACTGCATGGTATGCAAGAGGTTCCAGTTTCAAGTCATGTTCTTAGCAAATTTTTAAGCTTTTAGTCAATAACAAGTACGAGTATGTGTAATACTGAACTAGAATTCCAAAGAGTTGGTCACTAATTTCAATGGTATAGCCACCATATTTAGGGTCTGTAGGCTCTTAATATGGTAGGGTATGTGATTTTTAAAGATCCCAACTTTTTATAAACAAAAATAAACGTTGCCCGATTTGTTTTCCAAATAAATTAAAAGTGAGTATCGCGAATCATGAAAGTCGCTATCGAAAGTCGAAATGAATATCCAACCACCCCTTAAAAATAGCACTGAAATGTGCAAATTGAACACGGACGAGAGGGCATCCTAAAACTACCTGGAGTGGAGCAGTGCAACAGGAAGCTTACAGTCTCGGGATGGCCATATCCGAGCTTGAGATATAGGCGCAAAATCAACCAGAATGAAAAAACCGTATTGAGAGCCCCTCTGATTATCGATGACAAGAGGTTGTTGATGATCAAATGAATCATTCCCTGTCGCAGGTACTTAGTGGAGAGCAAGCATGTGGAGGTGTTACAGAAGCTGCTAAAAGACCCGGTGATCCAGCAGTGCCGGCTGCGGCGCGACGGCGAGGATGAGTTGCTCACCTCCGCGCTGCCCGGCGGCTCTGACGTCGGAAAACGCAAACCTGGTCAGTGAGAGTGACTCATTAACTCAAACCTGGGCAGTGAGTGACTCATTGAACGAACGAGCGAGGGAAGCGAGAGAACTTCTCCGACTTTACTGGAACAATCCGGCATTTCTATGTATGTACGTCTTATATGTTTGTATGTATGAAGGTTCGTTCGGGGATAACTTATAAAGTTCGGATCTTTATGAAATTTGGTAGATGGGTAAACGAAATTAAAATAATTTTTAAGTTCGAAAATGAGCCAAATCGATCGAGGGGTTGCCGAGATATGGGGTTGTACAGTTTATACGCAAAGCACGCGCGCGCCTGCGCGAATGGCATTAGCAAAGTTACACATCTGTAACTTGGGTCGCGAGTCCACAGTTACAAGTTAAGCAGTTACGTTACGCGAATTTACTCTGACTCATTAACTTTGTCCTGGGCAGTGAAATCTGCTTAGTGAGTGACTTTTCCGGGCAGTTAATGACTCAAAACCGGACCGTAAAAGACTCAAACTCAAACTTGCATGGCTAAAATGGTCTGCCATGCTCGGTAACTCGGATCGTGCACTCTGATGAAAACGTCCAAACGTAAGCCGCGTACAGTTTTAGTTGACTAAGACGTCGACCTCGGTCCGAGCGCACTACGAACGTGAAAACGCGCCCTTACTTGAGCCTACAGTCCCTATCACTGATAGTATAAAGAATGTCCTCGTGTGTACAGGTGAGGACAAGCCGGCGGAGCCAGGCGCGGTGCCTGACGACATCAGCCAGTTCTACCAGCAGCTGGATAAGGATGACGAGGAGGACGAGGCCGCCGACCTCACCGCCAACGCCGCCGTCGCCTTCGAGGTCGACCCGGAGAAGATCGAGGTGGGTGCCGAGGGTAAATAGTGGGTTTACACGCTTGGAAAACCTGAAGATGCATCGCAAGCACTTGATGCAAACATTTCTTCTATTGATTTTTGTGCACAAAACCGATACTCGATGATGAGACGACAAGCCTGCATAATCAAGCTTTATACCAGCTCCTCCCGGATGAGGTTCCAAGGCTCCAGTGCTCTCTCTCACTCTATCGTATTGTACTCCTTGCTTGGAAATCTGAAACTTTTTTGGAGGTGAAGCCTTATAAGCTCCTTGGTGTTGGACTTCTTGGTCGGAAAAGTTAAACCTCTTTGGAGACGGAGCCTTGTAAACTCATTGGTGTTGGCCTTCTAGGTCGGAAGTATGCCAACTTCTTTGGAAGTGGTATCATGCAAACTCATTTATTGAATCAACCTTCTTAGGTAAACAGTGTAAAATTTCTTTCTGTTTGTTCAGAACTATTCTGATCCTCAAAATTCTAGTATCAGCTTGAAAACAACTTATTGAACGAGCGAGCGAAGTTCTCCGAGTCTACCGGAACAATCCGGCGTTTGTATGTATGTATGTATGAATGTTCGTTCGACGATAACTTGAGTAAATTTAGTCGGATCGTCATGAAATTTGGTAGGCAGGTAAATGAGGCAAAGAGAATTTTTAAGTTCGAACATGACCCAAATCTGTCGAGGGGTTGTTGAGATATGGGGTCGCGAGTTTGTAGTTCGGGGCGAACCACCAGTAATAATATATATTTATAAATATTGGTATGTTCCTCGGCGCGCAGGTGATTCAAAAGCGTTGCATCGAGCTGGAGCACCCGTTGCTTGCGGAGTACGACTTTCGCAACGACGCAGTCAATCCCGACATCAACATCGACCTCAAGCCCACCGCCGTGCTGCGACCCTACCAGGAGAAGAGTCTGCGCAAGATGTTCGGCAACGGACGAGCTAGGTAACTTATTGAACGAACGAGCGAAGCGAAAGAAGTTCTCCGAGTCTGCTGGAACAATCCGGCGTTTGTATGTATGAACGTTCGTTCGACGATAACTTGAGTTAATTTGGTCGGATCGTTATGAAATTTGGTAGGCAGGTAAATTCAATTTAAGTTCGAACATGAGCCAAATCGATCGAGGGCTTGCCGAGATTTGGGGTTGTACAGTTTATATGCAAAGCGCGCGCGCCTGCGCGAATGGTGTTAGCAAAACGTTACACATCTATAACAGGGGTCGCGACTTCACAGTTCGGGGCGAACTACTAGTGAATTAAGATAAAGATGAAGATAAAAAGCGTTTATTTCCAAAAGAGTATCAAAAATGTATACAGTTTGTCTTGCGAATCCCACACTAGGCGAACCTGTATCGTGGGATCCATTCATTTAGAATTTACAAAATGTGTTGGACAATTCCAAGACTTAGGCTAAATTGCAAAAATAATAATAAGAGACAATTAGATTAGTGTGACAATGCTGTTAGTATATCGACTTGATCGCAGTTAAGATAGTACCTAATCTCTTTGGTTAGTAATGAGTAGGTAAGTATACTATCGTAGTTATGTCAAGTCTACATCTTGCGCGAAATTACAAAAATCAGGCTAGGGATTGAAATAATAAAAAAAAAAGTGATGTCTATGACAGTGAAAGTTCAGACTGTACAGGTAGCGTAATTGTAAGGTAATTGTACGTTCGTTTCCCCCCAGGTCGGGTGTGATAGTGCTCCCGTGCGGCGCGGGCAAGTCTCTGGTGGGCGTGACGGCGGTGTGCACGGTGCGCAAGCGAGCGCTGGTGCTGTGCAACTCGGGCGTCTCCGTCGAACAGTGGAAGCAGCAGTTCAAGTGCTGGTCCACGGCCGACGACAGCATGATCTGCAGGTCTGTACAACCTAGCTAGAATACAACAAATGCTCGGCCAACAGTCTAGCCTAGAACGCTGGATGATGCAACCAGACAGCGCTTGAATTGCTGCTTGCTTAGCGACGTACTGTCTCAAAAGTACACGGATCAATCGCAACAGTGCAACGCCAATCACCAAGTTATGGAGTATGGTTCGACAGAGTTTTTAAACTCTAGAAAACATTAGACGCTAATTATTCGTAAGTTGCACTCATTTATTTTCACATAGAGGGCGATGAAAAGTAGAGTGTTTACCTCGGAAGCAAAATTATTTAAAGCTCAGCTGATGTACTTTGACTCCCTAGATGCAATCAGGCTTCCACTCGCTTAACGCTCGGGATTCTACTCTAGAATCCTTCGTTCCGCTCTGGATTCAAATAAACACTCTCGCCTTAAAAATATTTGTTTGACTAGACCAGTTTAAACTACTATTTATCCCTCAATCAATCCTGACCTGACACTTGCCACAACCACAACTTAAAAAAAGAACATTATCCAGATTCACATCCGAGGCCAAAGACAAGCCGATGGGCGCAGGGATCCTCGTCACAACTTACTCCATGATCACCCACGGGCAGCGTCGCTCTTGGGAGGCCGAGCAGACCATGAAGTGGCTTCAGCAGCAGGAGTGGGGACTGCTAGTGTTGGACGAGGTCCACACCATCCCCGCTAAGATGTTCCGTCGAGTGCTGACCATAGTGCACTCGCATGCTAAACTTGGTGAGTGGAGTTGGTTTTAAGACATTGCATGTTCATGTAGGGACCACCCATAAAATTGAGCGACGCATAATTTCTACAATTAGGAACATCTCCTAAAGACCACAACCTTGGTGGGTACACCCCGTTATCTAATGCTCAGTTTGGGGGCAAATAGTGATGTTGCTTCACATTATTAGTCGATTCATATTTATCTATAAAGGGTTGTTTGTCAAAATAAAATTCTTATTTTGTGAATGCTCTAGACATTCATTCCAGCAACAAGCATCTTAGCAGCAGCAGTTTTCAGCTTCATTGGTTATCGCAACTGCCCCATCACTTGCCCCCAAACTGAGCATTAGATAACGGTCTGTAATGTTGGCTCATTTAAAACTTAAAAGGTGTATTGTGAGATTTTAAATTTCGCTCTCGGCGGGCGCATAAGCCACGAACGCAGAGACAAGAAGAGATGGGTTTTCATAAGTTTATAACCTCGCTCTACACAGATATTGCACGGATAGTAAGATAGTGCACACTTCACACAAGCCATCGTCAGCTACTTGGCTCGGTAGGACGCCTGCGCGGTATGCAACAGGTTGCGGGTCCAAGTCCTGTCCCGAGCGAATTTATGTACATTTAATAAACCTTTAAAATGCTTCCCTAACATTAGAAAAAATAAAATCCCAAGTTCTCGCTCTACTCAGCTGGGAGCAGCGAACCAAAGCCGGAAGTTGTACCCACTATCTAGAAAACAGTAATTGAACGAACGAGCGAGCGAAGCGAGCGAAGTTCTCCGAGTCTACTTGAACAATCCGGCGTTTGTATGTATGTATGTTTGTATGTATGAATGTTCGTTTGACGATAACTTGAGTAAATTTAGTCGGATCGTCATGAAATTTGGTACGTTGGTAAATGAGGCAAAGATAATTTTTAAGTTCAAGCATGAGCCAAATCGGTCGAGGGGTTGCTGAGATATGGGGTCGCGAGTTCGTAGTTCGGGGCGAACCACTAGTTACATTTAATTTTAGCCTGTAATGTTGAAAACAATCTTGTTCAGGTTTAACCGCCACTCTGTTGCGTGAGGACGACAAGATCGCCGACCTCAACTTCCTGATCGGGCCCAAACTGTACGAGGCGAACTGGCTCGAGCTTCAACGAAACGGGTTCATCGCGCGAGTGCAGTGCGCCGAGGTCTGGTGCCCCATGACGCCGGAGTTCTACCGCGAGTACCTCATACAGAAGTGAGTATCTGCCGCGAGTTCCTCATATACAGGGTGCACTCTAAGTCGATAGCGAAACTTTAAGTAAGCTATCTACTGATCAATACAAACAACTTGTACTAGGTGGCGAAAAAAATGGAGTGAAAAAAATATCTGCTGTTCCAAACAAAAGGTCGACTCAGTACTGCGCCAAATGTATGAAACAGCTGATATTTTTTGTCGCCACCTACTGCAAGTTGTTTGTATTGATCAGTAGATAGCCTACTTAAAGTTCCGCTATCGACTTAGAGTGCACCCTGTAGAAGTGAGTATGGCACCTGATGCACCTCTTCAGTGGTATCTCAGGTTTGTCAGTCAAAGCAAGTGCTCGAGCCGCTCTTTAACGTCAATGGTCGGCAGTATTTGCATGCTCAGCTTCTGGCACGTCTTGTTTTAAATAATCTATAGTACATTACTGCCGCGATCTGTAATGAGTGCGTTTCTGGCGCGCTTTTGATGGCCGACAGAGCGCAGCGTAGCGCAGCTCAAGGCCCTCACAATGCGGTCAGCATTGCAGCCCTTGATGGACAAGCTGAAATGAAGGCCGAGACCGAAGGTCGAGGCCTTTATAGCGCGGCCAGCAAGGGCTGCAATGATGACCAAACTTGAGGGCCGAGAGCGTAGCTAAGCTAAGCTCGAGGCAATCATAGCGTGGCCAGAAGCGCACTCATTGCAGACCAAGGCTTGTATAGTGCTTTACTCAAACAATGCGAGTAATTAAAATATTAATTAGAATAGTAATTAACATAGTAATTTAATTAGCTTACCATTTGTCGTAGATTAAGTACTTTTTGTCGATTTTCCATTCCGCAAACTTTTTGTTGGTAAGCTTGCTTGTATTTTTCTTTTGACTTCGGTGGCAATAAATTTCCAATTACTAATTTCGCTTGATTTTGAATGTCCGGCGGTGTTAAACACATTAAATCCGAGGATTCGTCGCTTTGAGAGTTCACTTTTTCAACAAAAACACAGAAAAAAATCACTTCGAACAACGCGCGAAAAGTCGAAAACAATATGGCCGCTCTTTTTTTTTCTGTGCAATGTGTCGACTGCCAGTACCCATACAGCCTAATTCTAAATAAATACTTTTTGCACCTGATGTTTGAGTTCTATTTATGAAACAAAACTCGACATTAATGTTTTTCTGGCCGCAAAACACAAGACATTAATGAAATTCCATACAACTTTTCTGGCGCCTAATCCAAGTAGCCCGCAAGTCCGACTTTGCTCAAAGAAGGTTGTCGAATTAATGTCCACATTACGAGCTTTTTTGAGTAAAATATTTTAACGCTCGGGAGAGGACTTAAACCCGTGACCTCTGGTACAGTGAGCCTCGTAGTAAGTGCTTTAGAAATAAACAAAACAAAAGCGTTCTAATATTTCTTATTTCTCCACAGAATAAACAAGAAAATGCTCCTGTACGTGATGAACCCGTCAAAGTTCCGCGCCTGCCAGTTCCTGGTGCGCTACCACGAGCGACGCGGCGACAAGACCATCGTCTTCTCAGACAACGTGTTCGCGCTTCGCCACTACGCCGTCAAGATGAACAAACCCTACATCTACGGACCCACGTCACAGAATGAAAGGATCCAAATCCTGCAGAATTTCAAGTTCAACCCCAAAGTGAACACGATATTCGTGAGCAAGGTGGCCGATACGAGCTTCGATCTGCCCGAAGCCAATGTCCTGATACAGATCTCGTCGCATGGCGGCTCCCGAAGGCAGGAAGCACAGAGATTAGGTAACATTCAGCTAGTGACTTTAGAGAGTCGGCATCTCATATGATTTCAAAGTCACGGCACGGAGTTGACATCTGATTTCTAGTCTCACCTCACCTACTTTCAATACGCCATGATTCTCCAGCAGCGGCTGATATTTGACACAATATTACACAATAGATACATCCAATCTTTATAGTTAGGGAGGCGTATAGGGGAATTTTCGGCAATACTCGAGCGTGGCAGTTTAAGATATGAGAGATACCTTAGACCTAATAGAACAACCTTGTAAAGTATTTAGCTCTACATGTAGTGACGCGCGCCTAGGATAGACGATCAGATTAGTAAAAAAAAAATGGATAGTCTGAAATACTCGAGCGCGTCAGATTATGATATTGGGGGTTGATTTTAGTGTTTAAAGACTAAATTTAACTAATCTGACGATAAGTCCTTGACGCCGCCGAGTTATAGGGTCGCGAACTTGTAAAAAAAAAACGTTAATCCGGCATTCTCGAGCGCGATTTTATTTTTTTTTATTTTGAAGAATATAATCTAAAACTTACTAAAAATACAAAATCTGCCGGTTTCCGCATGACCGGAAGTGTGGAGGAGCCATTTCGTCTTCCTAAGAACGCGTTACGGCATATAAGGCGCGAACGATACATTTTACAAAAAAAAAGTTTAAATAAACAAAAAAGGTAATTTTATTTTACACAAAAAAGGTCTCTTTACATTTTTGTCCATAGCTAAAACGTTTTGACTTGAAGCATCATAAAAACTCAAACTTTTTCCACCAACATTTTTGTCAGTTTAAAAAAATATGCTTTCAGGATACCGAGATAAACCTCCCCTATGAAAATCTGACGCGCTCGAGTATTTCAAAAAAACTTTTTTTTTTTGCATTTTCAAAAATTCATCGTAACTTATCGTCACGCCGAAATTGTCAGTTTTTTTAAAGGGAGCTTCCTTGGGGCCTACTTAACACCCCTTCCGAAAATCTGACGCGCTCGATTATTTTTTTTTTTTTGCATTTTTGACTACTTTATATGCCTACCCCCACCACGCAAACCGGCAGATTAGTATACCGTTGTTATCAGAGGCACTCGGGGCATACGTAGTATCAATATCTGACGCGCTCAAGAATGCCCAAGTAACTGTTTTTTTTTACATTTTTGAAAAACCGTACACGCCAAACCCAACTCTAAAATGGTTTTTACCATACGAGCTTTTCTTTTCGAAATTATTTTATCTTTCGATTTTGATAGGTCTCGACGGCGCCGTTTAATTACGCCATTTAGCTACCTCGCCTCCCTAACTATTACGCCTATACATTCAAGGCGGATTCAGGGTGGTAAGGGTAGTACCTTAACCGTTATAGTTACAGGAAAACGTTCCTAGGAGACCATCCATAACTTTTTGAGATATTATGAACTGAATTCACAGATTTTTGAAAAAAAAATATACAGTCAGCGAGAAAAATACCATTTTTTTTTAATACCGATCGATTTTGTTTCATGTAGGGATCAAAAGACTCCAAGGAGCCAACTGTGGTTTAAGTACCAGAAATGACAGAAATTGCGAAAAACTTTCCCCGTACATTTTGTTCGGGAAAAATGGCGCCAATGCTCGGGCATGTGATACACGCACCTGCCGATGGGAAACTCCAATTTGATTCAATAATTGCGTGTTCGAAATTCACGAGTATTGGCACCCTTATCCCACAGGAGTTTTAAATTCCTAAACGTTGTTATTTCCAGGTCGTATTCTGCGAGCGAAAAAGGGAGCGATAGCTGAAGAGTACAACGCGTTCTTTTACACTCTCGTGAGTCAGGACACGCTGGAAATGGCGTACAGCCGGAAGAGGCAGCGGTTCCTTGTGAACCAAGGTTACAGTTACAAGGTATAGTGGTTTGTTTACTCTAAACTCAAACCTGGGGCTTTAGCCAGTAACGCAATGGTGTCAAAATGGGCTCCCAGTTGACGGCTTCAATTACGTTTTATTAATGCTGTCGGTCCTTTTAATGATTTTGTTCTATTCTAATTCTAGAGGATTAGTTCTCTGGTTGTAGGAGAAAAACGAGGAAACCCCGATTTTGTCCTTCTGCTGGGATGCCATCGATACGCAATTCGGAAGGCAAAGTTTTTTGTTCGAAAGTCCGTTATTGGCTTAATCTTATCTTTAGACAATATTGAGAAACTAATTTAAATATTTTGGTCCAGAAGTTTTGTTTTTATGCGCTAAAATGTTTTGTTCCTATGACCGCCAACAGTATGCAGACCGTCGCGTGACGTCATAAAACCGTATCTTTGAAACGTTGTAAAATACAAACTACTGAACCAAAATAAAAAATATTGAAATTAGTTTCTCAATATTGTCTAAAGATAAGATTAAGCCAATAACGGACTTTCGAACAAAAAACTTTGCCTTCCGAATTGCGTTACAGGCTAAGGCCCCTGTTTGATCTTGATTTTCATTCTCAATACGTTAATAAATGTCAGCCAATATAGGACTTTCGAAAAAAAAACTGCCTTTCGAATTGCGTTACAGGCTAAGGCCCCTGTTTGATCTTGATTTTCATTCTCAATACGTTAATAAATGTCAGCCAGAGAATTGGCCTATGATCTTGGACCTATATCATGTTTAGATTAATCATAGGCTTTGTTTTTGTTTAAATTTCTAAATATAAAGTGTTACTTTTAGGTAATTACAGAGCTAAAGGGCATGGACACGGAGCCCGATATGTTTTATGGCACTCGCGAAGAACAAGGAATGCTGTTGCAACAGGTCAGTCAGTTACACTTGTCACAGAGTCGTATACCTTATCGCTACGGTCACCTTCTTTCAGTTCGACACTTTCACTTCTTTCAGGCTGCAATCTTAGCCTAGCAGGGAGAGTATTAATTTGATCGCGAACCGTGTATTAAATTAGTCCCCTCACTGAACTTTTCAAAGACACTGGCAACCTTGTTTTTGTTTCCATATTTTATTCTTCCTTATATTTATCACAATGCTCGTCTTGTTTTTTAACCCTTGACCCCAAAAAAAAATCGGTTTAGCTGTTTATGATATACATTTGCTAATTTGAAGCTAAAATGTCGGGGGTATTTAAAATGCTTAATTTACTTAGTTATTGTACAAACGAGTACACCTTTTGCTTTTCTGCTATTTCGACCATTATTTATCCAGAAATTCTGTTCCCAATATTGACGGGCAGGTCCTCGCGGCATCCGAGAGCGAGTGTGAGGAAGAGCGCGTGATCGGCCCCGGCGGCGAGATCATCCGCCGCGGGCCCGGCAGCCTCGCCTCCATGGCCGGCGCTGACGACGCGCTTTACCTCGAGCATAGACGAGCCGCCAACGCCGCCAACAAACATCCGCTCTTCAAGAAGTTCCGCTACTAGATGCAGGTATGTGGCCTCCATGGCCGGCGCTGACGACGCGCTTTACCTCGAGCATAGACGAGCCGCCAACGCCGCCAATAAACATCCGCTCTTCAAGAAGTTCCGCTACTAGATGAAGGTATGTGGCCTCCATGGCCGGCGCTGACGACGCGCTTTACCTCGAGCATAGACGAGCCGCCAACGCCGCCAACAAACATCCGCTCTTCAAGAAGTTCCGCTACTAGATGAAGGTATGTGGCCTCCATGGACGGCGCTGTAGACGCGCTTTACCTCGAGCATAGACGAGCCGCCAACAAACATCCGCTCTTCAAGAAGTTCCACTACTAGATGCAAGTATTTACAGACTCAATGTAGCTTATATGGCGAGCACGGACGAGGAGATCTACATAGAGCTCCGCCGCGCCGTCAATGCCGCCACAAAGCTTCTCTTCTTCAAGTATTACGCTAGGTACTTTTTTACTCGAAGTTAACTACATATACTGCGGTAGAGGCGGTTCGTTGATTTAAAAAATGTCTGAGTACCAGCATAAGGTGCTACCACGATACAAATCCATTTATTTACTTACCGCATGTTACGTCTATGATGCTATAAATATTTTTTTAGCATACTCCAATATAATTCTAGGGACTACCTACTTAAAGTTTTTCGGTCATTGTTTCAGGTATTTGTCATAATAATTGCCAGAAAATCAGACCCGATTGTGTGGTTGCGACTAAACCACCACTAATAAAATAATGTTTTTTCTTACCTGTTAATAAATAAATAAAATGGCCTCATGCCGCAAATCCCTAAAAGGATAGCTAGGCAGAGGTGCAAATAAAAAAAATGTTTTTATTTATTTTTCTTCTTCCTTCTACATAACCACAAAATTCTTGCTGGAAGAAATACATCAGTAGTAAACAGCTGTTCTTTTGTTACAGTAAGACTGAGGATGGCTCTGGAGTTCCAGAATGGGCAATAGTGGAGTTGCAGGGTCTGGTCCAAATGAAGAAGGAAGGAGTGACAGCAGCTACTGTAGTCGCGGACCTCAACTACAACAGCAGGAGTGGTCAACCAATCTTGGTGCTCGGACATCACATCCTAAACGGAAAAGAAGTGAAGCTAGAGCAGCCTATGGCGGTCATAGAAAAGGTTAATAATGAAGAAAAAACTGAATACAAGGTGAAAGCTGTTGTGAAAAAGAAACTTCTATTTAAATCTAGACCTAAGCCAATTATTTCGAATGTTGCAGAAAGAGTGTGATATTATAGAACTATTAAAAATTAAGTTTTGTAACAAACTTTTTATAATTTTCACACCTTAACTTTTAGGTTACCTACCTGTGTCAAAATGTTTATTCCAACTGCTGACCTAAGTCATGTTAACATGAAATTATCTCTCTATGGAACCATTATCGGATCAGTTTGTTGTCTGTCAAGACATCCAGCGTACACCAATATGATGTTCATTAGTTCCGTTGATGATGGGACTCATTCAGATGAAACTAAACAATGGGACTTAGGAACGAAATAGAAGGTCTACCTATATGCCAACCAAACAAAACAATACGTATTATTATGATACACAAGGATTTATTTCACAAAGGAGATATGACAATTTTTCCTTCAAAATTATTTTTGTGTAACAATATTATCAATTGGAATTTTATTGTCACCGTATAAGGTGAAACATTGATAGACCGCTTCTTGATTGTGCAATAATAATAAAAGAACAGAATAATTCCTAATAATGATGTACCCACAAATCAACATACAATGTAAACAGCAACAAGGACGTTAAGACAAGGCTAAATATAAGAACTATAAGGTTCACTTGCGTCAACGAAGCACGTCCACCAGGGTTGCCCAATTAACTCTGAGTTAACTTCAAAATTTGTATGGAAATGTCAAGTTAACTCGGAGTTAGTTTGCTAACCCTGAGTGATGCAAGTCCGCCTTTAGTATGCTAGTTGGTTACAGTCATATAAAGAAAAAAAATAGACCCACTAATTAAATACGCCACTAAGAAACCAAACTGAACATACAAATGAAGTAATAGGTACAAGCAAACCCACTGACGATAATAATTATAATAACTTATTTAGGTATGTACTTACCTAACAAATTGATATCTCCATAACTCATATAATTACTTAAACAATAATTATTTATTAGTCTTAACAATGTATTGAATATGCGGGCATTGTGGAATAGTGTAATAATAACCTAGTGGGATTTTTGATGTTACATATCGTAAGATCCTGCATAACTTCCTATATTTCTTCTACTGTATGAATCGATAGTGTTTTAGAAGGCACTTTCTTGTTTAAAAACAAACAACATTTAGCAATAGAACTAGGTTAAATATCTAATTAGAATATCTTATTCCCTAATTTCTTATGATTAATATATCTATATATATAAAAGGCTTAGGTTGACTGACTCATCACGCTACAGCCCAAACGGCTGAACCTATAAGTATGAAATTTGGACAAAAGTTGCGTTATATGGTGGAGGGTTCATTTAAGAAGCGATTTTTTTTTATTTAACCCTTAAGTGGGTCAAAATAGGGCTCAAAGTGTGTATGGGAAAAATTTTTTTTTTGGTCTTATGTTCTTGAATCTTGATTTTTTGTACTTTTTTTTTAAAATGACTTGACACCTATTTCAGATTTTTTCTCATTTCTATGTTCTTAAGGGTTAAAATGGGTGCCAAAGTTTTTCGATTTTTTTCACCAGTTACGATCAATGCTGGAACAAAACCGCTAATGCCACAACAGTGAAAATTTGACAATAGTTGTAATTTGTGAACACGCTACGGGTTAAGACAGATTTACTTCAAGTTTAACCCTTAAGGCGGTAAAAATGGAACCCAAAGTTAGTATGAAAAAAAAAAATTTTTTGTCCGGATTTACTTGCAACTAAGAATTCGTATATTATATCAAAAATAATTTAACACCTGTTTTAGCTTTTTTCTAATTTTAGCCGTTTAAGGGTTAAACGAGGTTGAAATGTATCAATATTTTTCGTGATGTAGTGTCAACGTCGGGCCCAAACCATTTAAGCTACAACTATGAAATTGAAACTGCAGTAGCGTTTTGTAGCAAAACTACCCACCATGAAGAAAAAAAATATAATTTTAACCCGTCAAATGCCCAAACCGGGATCCAAAGTTTGTATGAAATAAAAAATTTTTTTGGTCCGATTTACTTGAAACTTAGTATTTGTAAATTTAATAAGAAACAATTAAACACGTGTTTCAGCGTTTTTCAAAATTCTGCCCACTAAAGGGTTAAAAGGGGTAGAAAAGTTTGAAGATTTTTCCTGATTTAGTATCAATGCCAGGCCTAAACCATTAAAGCTACAACTATGAAATTGAAACTGCAGTAGTGTTTTGTGGCAAAACTACCTACCATGAAGAAAAAAATATAATTTTAACCCTTCAAATGCCCAAACCAGGGTTCAAAGTTTGTATGAAATAAATTTTTTTTTTGGTCCGATTTACTTGAAATTACTTGAAATTATGTATTAGTATACTAAATCAGAAAAAATCAAACACGTGTTTCAGCGTTTTTCTCATTTCAGCCAATGAAGGGTTAAAATGGGTGGAAACGTTGAAGTTTTTTTCCTGATGTAGTAGCAATGCTGGGCCCAAACCATTGAAGCTACAACTTTGAAATTGAATGTGCAGTTACATTTTATAGCATTACTACCCACCATCAAGAAAAAAATATAATTTTAACCCTTCAAATGCCCAAACCGGGGTTCAAAGTTTGTATGAAATAAAAAAAAATTTTGGTCCGATTTACTTGAAACTTAGTATTTGTATATTAAATAAGGAACCATTAAACACGTGTTTCAGCGTATTTCAAATTTCTGTCCACAAAAGGGTTAAAAGGGGTAGAAAAGTTTGAAGATTTTTCCTGATGTAGTATCAGTGCCAGGCCTAAACCATTAAAGCTACAACTATGAAATTGAAACTGCAGTAGTGTTTTGTGGCAAAACTACCTACAATGAAAAAAATAATATAATTTTAACCCTTCAAATGCCCAAACCGGGGTTCAAAGTTTGTAGGAAATAAAAATTTTTTTTGGTCCGATTTACTTGAAACTAAGTATTCGTATACTTAATCAGAAACAATTAAACACATGTTTCAGCGTTTTTCAAAATTCTGCCCACTAAAGGGTTAAAAGGGGTAGAAAATTTGAAGATTTTTCCTGATTTAGTATCAATGCCAGGCCTAAACCATTAAAGCTACAACTATGAAATTGAAACTGCAGTAGTGTTTTGTGGCAAAACTACCTACCATGAAGAAAAAAATATAATTTTAACCCTTCAAATGCCCAAACCAGGGTTCAAAGTTTGTATGAAATAAATTTTTTTTTTGGTCCGATTTACTTGAAATTAAGTATTAGTATACTAAATCAGAAAAAATCAAACACGTGTTTCAGCATTTTTCTCATTTCAGCGAATGAAGGGTTAAAATGGGTGGAAACGTTGAAGATTTGTCCCTGATATAGTAGCAATGCTGGGTCCAAACCATTTAAGTTAGAACTTTGAAATTTGAACTACAGTTGCGTTTTATAGCAAAACTACCAACCATGACGAAAAAAGTAATAATGTTAACCCTTGAAATGCCCAAACCGGGGTTAAAAGATTGTATGAAATACATTTTTTTTTTGTCTGATATACTTGAAACTAAGTATTATGCTAAATCAGAAATAATCAAACACGTGTTTCAGAATTTTTCTTATTTCAGCGAATGAAGGGTTAAAATGGGTGGAAACGTTGAATATTTTTCCCTGATGTAGTAGCAATGCTGGGCCCAACCCATTTAAGTTACAAATTTGAAAAACTACAGTTGCGTTTTATAGCAAAACTACCAACCATGAAGAAAAAAGTAATAATGTTAACTCTAAAACGGCCAAAACGGGGTTCAAAATTTGTATGAAATTATCATTTTATTGGGTCAGATTACCTTGAAACTAAGTAGTCGTGTATTAAATCAGAAATAATAATAAAACACATGTTTCAGCATCAAAAAGGGTGGAAACATTTTAAGAGTTTTCCTGATGTAGTATCAATAACAATGCCGGAACCATTAAAGCTACAAGTATTCAATGAACATTTAACTACAGTTGCGTTTTATAGCAAATCTACTAAGCATGAAGAAAACAATAATAATGATACACCTAAAACGGCCAAAAAGGTTCAAAGTATGTTTTTTTTTATTGGATTTATTTGATCTTTACCAATTTGGTCACACACATACACAACACATACACTTCCACGCTGAAACTGCACGACGGATTTGGATGACATTTGGAATAGAGATAGCTTACAAAAATACACACCCATGACTCTATTCATGCTAATTTGATAATGATGAAAGATGTACCCAGGCAACTTCTTATAAGTCTTCGCGGACGAAGTCGCGGGCGAAAAGCTAGTTTATAATATAATTATTAACAAACACATTTTTAAATTGCACCTGATGCTAACAACACCAGTCTGTAAAATAACGCACCTATTTGAATCTCAAATTATGCTTTTAACTGTTCTATGAAATAATAGATTGCATGTTAACAACTATGCCAAGATAGAAAAGTAAGTAAGTAAATATTGAAGAATACATTTTACTGAATTCTTAATTTCACGAAAACGTAACTTTGGCTGACAATAAACTCAATCATAAACATCTACAACAAAGGCAAAAAAACAATACTAATTATAATATAACATAAAAAATATGTCTATCTATAGCTAGCCTATAGAAATATATATCTTACTGCAATTACCTTCTTATGAGCCGGCAAGGTACGGGCTGATTTAATGTTGAATTTAATTCGTCGAATAAAATATAGTCTTTTATCATTTAAAATAAATTCAAAAAAAAATAAAATATAACTGTTGCCAAGCCGGACTCAAGCAGAAAGCACTTGAAAATATACATTAAAATTGTGAGCGTACTCGATGCAAATATGCGTAGATTCGCAATTAATTATCTACTACGCACTATGCATGACTAATCCCTTTTGGCTTTATATTCCACTATGTTTTATTTTCGTACATGCATTCCACCTAACTCTTACAGTATCATACAAACTAAACCTGTTTTTGGCACTAGTGGAAAGCCAAAGGGGAGGTTAAAAGAACATTGCACGTAATTCATCAGCATAAGCACGGTACAACTCTTCTTCGCTACCTTTAGGTAGTCTCTAGGCGGCACTGAGGAGCGCGCGGAGGCTTTCCTGGCCCTCCAACGAACTCCAGAAGGCAGTCAGCTGATCTTGTTCGGCCGCGAGCCGCGCTTGGAATGTAGTCTTCGCTTCAGCTCTGCTGACACCACTAAGCAGTTTCTTCTTCAACAGAAAGCTCTGAAAACAAAAAAATAAACTTTTAAATACAAACAAATAGATCCGCAGCTTGGTACAAGGTTATCTGTTATCAATTTAGGTTACGACCTATAAACGGACTCTGGAAATCGAGACCAACCATGACTCCATTCGATGTAGTCGTGACTACTATGTGGCTATTAAAGTTACTACTGTTTACATGTGCTACCTCGACTGTGCGCGCGAGCAATAAAATTGAAGAAACTACTTTATATTACTATGGACTAGTGAGTATTGTTGCACATACAAACTAAAGCAATGTAGACGTTACCCGGCTATTTATGATCAGAAAAATTAAAGGTAGATGCAGACCATAAATGTTGCCTGGAATAGAGACAAAGCTATCAAATTAATAGTACATTACTGCCGCGATCTGTAATGAGTGCGTTTCTGGCGCGCTTTTGATGGCCGACAGAGCGCAGCTCAAGGCCCTCACAGTGCGGTCAGCATTGCAGCCCTTGATGGACAAGCTGAAATGAAGGCCGAGACCGAAGGTCGAGGCCTTTATAGCGCGGCCAGCAAGGGCTGCAATGATGACCAAACTTGAGGGCCGAGAGCGTAGCTAAGCTAAGCTCGAGGCAATCATAGCGTGCCCAGAAGCGCACTCATTGCAGACCAAGGCTTGTATAGTGCTTTACTCAAACAATGCGAGTAATTAAAATATTAATTAGAATAGTAAATAAAATAGTAATTTAATTAGCTTACCATTTGTCGTAGATTAAGTACTTTTTGTCGATTTTCCATTCCGCAAACTTTTTGTTGGTAAGCTTGCTTGTATTTTTCTTTTGACTTCGGTGGCAATAAATTTCCAATTACTGATTTCGCTTGATTTTGAATGTCCGGCGGTGTTAAACACATTAAATCCGAGGATTCGTCGCTTTGAGAGTTCACTTTTTCAACAAAAACACAGAAAAAAATCACTTCGAACAACGCGCGAAAAGTCGAAAACAATATGGCCGCGCTTTTTTTTTCTGTGCAATGTGTCGACTGCCAGTACCCATACAGCCCAATTCTAAATAAATACTTTTTGCACCTGATGTTTGAGTTCTATTTATGAAACAAAACTCGACATTAATGGATTTTCATACAGTTTTTCTGGCCGCAAAACACGACATTAATGAAATTCCATACAACTTTTCTGGCGCCTAATCCAAGTAGCCCGCAAGTCCGACTTTGCTCAAAGAAGGTTGTCGAATTAATGTCCACATTACGAGCTTTTTTGAGTAAATGTTATTTTTACTTCATACTCGTACTTCGCGCTTCTTTGACAGCACGTAATGTATAAACAAAGGTTCTGATGAGGTCACGGGGTCAAGTCCTGATTCCACTGAAATGTACGAATTTAGGGAAGCTGGAAGGAAGAGTGGTAATGTGACACACGCACACACACATGTAGGCACGTCATGTGTGCTGTGACCAGGATTCGCCCTGAAACGTCTGTCTCATAGTCCATTTGATTCTGAACTTTAGGAAGAGAGCGAGCGGGGCCTGCCGGCGTGTGTCGAGCGTCAGGCGTGCTCAGTGGTCCTGCGGCGGCACTGGCGGCCCGCGGCCGTGGTGCGGCTGTGTCGCTGCGGCCGCCGCCATCGCTGCCCCGCCACGGCGGAGCCGGACGACCGCTCGATAGAACTCAATAATCGTGCGCATTTTAAGGCAAGTTTTAGTTTATTTCATCCGCAGTGGTTGCAGTGATTAATAGACCAATAAAAATGAAGAAATACACAAATCTATGTCTCACGTTCGAAATTAACAAGCTCCTCCAAATTGCTACTTTTTGAATCAATGTTTTAGCTAAATGAAATCTTTCAGTTCTGCCAAGCAGCAACCAACTGGCCGCAGTGTTCGTTCGGCGCAGCATCGCTTACGATTGTCAAGTCAAGTCAAGAAACTTACGAGCAGCTGGACCCTGACAGATTGGAGGAACTGCAACATGAAAATATTCAGCTGGTTCCGCCAAAGATAACTTTCGAGTGCCGTTGCAACGAGCCCAACTATTGGAAGCTGAATCCAACACAAAGCGACAAAAAGAAACATAATTTTAAATGCTACTATCTTCCTACTTGTAACTCGGAAGAGTTCTGCGGCAACTTCCATTACAAACTGCATTCGTTGTACCAGTCCTGCCAGTGTCCCAGGCACCATATTTGCGTGCACAGCGGCGGAATAGCCTATACCAATATAACAGAGCTGCTCTATCAGGGCAAAGGTAGAAAGGCGTACTGTCGCCGAGTTAGCGAAGACGATAGCAACGAAGATTATTAGACTGCAACTGCTATGAACAATAGACAAGACGATAAATCAACGTAATGTCTTCCCTCGCTTTGTGCCCAAACGTGACTTAAGGCGCTGGGCATAATGAATCGCCCGCGCGCAAAGAAAAATGCACAAAATCGATTCCTATATCAAATACACTAAACAAATTGAAAATGGGTTTGATATGTGAACATTTTCGATTTTTTTTTTTGTGTATTTGATACAGGAGTCGATTTTGTGCATTTTTCTTTGCGCGCGGGCTAATTCACTATGCCCAGCAGCGCCTTAATAATGTCATAAGTTATGACTCAAAACTAATAAAACCCGGACAGAAACTAACTTCAGAGTTTTAATTACGAGGTATTTAAAGACGTTCATCATCGTCAATGCTGCATGCATACCCAGCACGACCGCTAGATAGCACCCGGCTCGAAACAATGCTTTCGCTTCTAATGATCTACGTAGTAGTGAAAGGTGTACTGTCTCTGTTCGTTTATCTTATTGATAGCTGCATCCTACCCAAAGTTTGCGGGACACTGCCAGCATAAACAATACGTGCCACGAAAGATGGGACTTGAGACACCACATTATAGGTGTTTTTAGCAGTATGAGGTCTGAGCGCGGGACGGCACCGGGCGCCATCGGGGCGGCGGAAAGAGTGCGGGAGGCGCGGTCTAGTCTCTTCTTTCTGGCACACACAGGTAGGTAACAGTGTAATAGTGGTTTAAGAAATTCTCTTAAGAATCCCCTTCAGCTCTGCAGCCCTCTCGCTCGCACTTTTCAACGTTTTAATTTATTGTAAGAGAATGATTCAACTTTGGGCGATGAAATATAGTTGCAGACACAGATAATTAAGCTATCGACATGTGGACTAACTTTTAATTTCATATTCCTAGTATTAAAAAAAATATCACGGAACTACTACTTTTAAACGAAGTTCCGCGATAGTTATTTTGTTGCTAGGAATATAAAATCAAAAGTTAGTCCACATGTCGATAGCTTAATTATCTGTGTCTGCAACTATATTTCATCGCCCAAAGTTGAATCATTCTCTTACAATAAATTAAAATGTTGAAAAGTGCGAGCGAGAGGACTGCAGAGCTGAAGGGGATTCTTAAGAACATAACAAAACGTTCACTTAGAATGAGAACTAACTAATTAATATTATTGCATGCAATTTGAGTTGCGTAGTGATAAGTTACCTGCGCAGGCTGCGCGGCGAGGTCCTTGGCCCAGGCCAACAGCTGGTCGCCGAAGCCGGTCGGCCACAGCACGCGGCTCACCAAACCGCGCTCCATCGCCTCGCTGGCCGACAGGCGCCGACCGCAGATCACTAGCTCTGTCACCTTAACAAACAGGCAGGAAACATTTATTAATAAGCATGGATTACAGAAGCAGCCCCTGCTGAATGATATTTTTTATGCGAGCGACAAAATGAGCTGTCTCACTCTTTTTAACCGTGTCAGAGTCAGACCGACTGTTTTGTTGCGCTCTAAAGATGGTTGAGAAAGTTGGTGCACAAGAGTCTGAAACAAACTAAAATATTGTTTTAGACCTTCTTGCATATACTCGTAACAACTATTAACTCGTTGGGACTTTTGAGACCACCATCCCCGCGGGATGAGAATGGTATGCGACCTTTTGGAACAGAGACGCGCGTGATAAGCAAACTCGCGTCGAAGCAAACTTGTCAAAGTAAAATAAAGTATATTTTCGATTAACTTCTACAAGGTTCCATCCCATTCTCATCGCACGCGGATTATACGACTGACCTAAACCAACATTTACGGGCTAAAGAAGAAAGCATATAAGAATACAGCTTCCTTACCAAAGCATGCGATAGTCGACTGGACGGCGAGCTTAGAACGGCTATGCCCGGCACGGGCGGAGCGTCGCGGGAGGGAGCGAGAGCGAAGCTCGCACGCTCCGAGGCCACGCCCACGTCGCACAGAGCCAGTATGGCCAGCGACAGGCCTTCGCACGCGCCGTCCACGCCACAGACCAACACCTTGCTGTGCTCCTCTAGGCAGGACAGCAGTATGCTGGAAATCAATAAACAATATGAGATAATTGAACAAGTTCCGAGTCTACCAGTTGGTTGAGGAGCAGCCTATTGAGCTACTGTTATGTTGGCACTGAGATATTTTTTTTCTACATAACTGTACTATTTATTTGGAAAACCAGCGAGAACATGATATGTGGCGAATTATAGGTTTCCACGTCTTAACCCCTCAGTAATAGGTAAACTGCAGTAATTATCTATTCTATTCCTAGATTCCTACTACTATTGTTTGCCTCTCCAATATCCTCCACCTACCACTAAACTAGGCTAAATGTTTCACACACTACTTATAAAATTAAATAGTTTCAAGGTGCTTTCTCCTGTCAACGTCCTAAAACCCACCATAAAGCTCATTAGGAATTGAGTAATTACTTAATTATGGGCTTTTAGTAATGTCAAACATTAATGAGATTATTTGCAATGATTCAAAAAGTTTAACAACTTAATATAAAACAAACCTTGTAGAAGCAGTGATTTCCAAGGCATGGCTTATTTTCCTTTCCATATTGTCAACCAACAGAGATTTTAAGTCAAGATTGGAGAATATTGATCCAGATTCTGAAGTCAGCAATGTTATTGAAGTATCTTTTGTGTTGTTTACCAACTCAAGCGCTTGCTTCAACTCAACAAGTTCCTAAAAGGAAAAAAAATATTAGTAATATGTCAGGAATAAACCAATAAACGATAAAATTCCAGTTTAACTGTACCTCTGATCCACATAAATTATTCAGGCCTTCTGATTTGCTGATACTAATCTTTGCTACTTTCTCATCAAATGATATGGTTAGGGTCTTAAAATTAGGTACAACTACAGTGTCTTTGTTTTTCTCTAATTTTGGAGTCAATTTCTTTTGTTTCATTGGTTTGTCAGTCTTAATTTCGCGTTTTCGTTTGTTTAGTACATTGGATAATTTTGAATTCAGCTTTTGTTTCAGCGTCATGCAATCCTTCTTCTTGATAGTTTCTGTGGTGGGGCTGTCTGAGATATCGGCCATGAAGATGTCTTTAGTCTCAAGCTGTCCATTCTCAGTGGGCTCGATGTCCATAGCACTGATGCTCTCAGCGGTCTGCTGAAGCGCCTGCGCAACGGTTTGCGTGCCCTCGACGTCGCTGAGGCGCCGCGGGCTCATGCACGTGCTGGAATACGAGCTCGATGAGTGCCGCCGGTAAATTATAGAATCATCGGCACTGGTGTTCTCAAAGTCTTCACCCACTGAAGCAGACTTCACTGACCCACTCAATGATGCCCTCAAACCCTTCTTACCCTCACCCTCTTCTTTTGGCATGTCTTTCTTTCTTTCTCTGAACTTCATTTCCTTGGCATCGGGTTTTGAGCTTTGATTTATTTTCTTAATAAACTCTGCCTTGGTTCTCATATTATTCTTTCGCCCTTTGGGTGCCTCGGGTGTAAGTTGGTATATCATATTGACGGCCCCTTCATCCATTAGCAGTTTGTCAACTTCGCTCAGTCTTTTATACTGTGCACTCTTTTTGGGTGTCGGTTTCTTCCACTGTGTCTTGTTGACAGGTGACTTTGAAGTGGCTCGCAGAACCGCCTGTTCAGTTTTTACTTTCTTGGGTAGTGGCGGAGTTTCTTTATCTAATTGAGGTTCTTTAGTTTTTACTATTTTGCCCTTTGTGAATGTGTCAGGGTTGTCTGGATCAAAAATTACTTTTTTCTTTATGACTCTGCTTAGCCGTTTTTGGGGATTTTCTTCAGAAGTTTTGAGTGACTGGTCTTCAGTGATGGTGGAATCCACTTCTGGTTTAGTTTCGTCAAGTGCTAAACAAGCTTGCTGCTCCACAAGCTCCTCAGAAGCTTGCAGTAGCTGCTCACTTTCCTTCAGCACCTTGTTAGCCTTTTCATCCTCAGGTTCATCATCCTCCCAGTCTTGTACTAATGCCTTCACTATATTTTCTTCCTTGGGCTTATTTTTTACAGACTTGTTTACAGGTTTGTCAGTTTTACCCACAAGCTGATTTTCAGGCTTACTGAGACGTTTATTTTCTGCCTTTTTGGTATGTGGTTTCTCGGGCACTGTTGTTGCAGCTTTACTGCTCATTTTCCTCTTAGTTTTAGCTAACTTTTTAAGCTGTTTCAGGGCTCGCTGGGCTACTTCTGCTTGAGATGGTTCTTGGTCATTCCCTTCTAGTATGTCCAGAAGCTCTTCTTTATTGAACACCTCTTGCCTCATATTAGAATTATTGTTTTCAGCTCCATCAGGCACATCAGGTGTGCCAAGAGCCTCTCTAAGGTCTAAGGTGTGACCATCGAGTTCACTAAGTATTTTGTTGTCGCCTTCATTTTCATAAAGAGTTTCTTTGCCCTCATTAGTAGTAGAAATAACATTCTCTTCTTGTTCCACAAGAACTTCAGTTTCAAATTTCACATTCTCACCAGTGGAATCCAAAACAGTGCTACTCTCTACATCAGTTTCTATAATGGTGCTCTCTATGGGGCAGACTGAAGTTTCAACATCAGCTTCACTTATGTTAGACGAGTCGACTTCGACTTTCTCGTTAGCCGTGTCTATACCGCTATCGGCAGTGGCGGGCTCATTCAGAGAACTCTCTGCAGTTCCCTCAGAAGTAACCACTTTCTCTTCAGAAACTGAGCCGAACGCATTATCAATATCCTCCAAGGCTTCGCCGGCACCAAAGCCTTCAACGCCATGGTACGAAGACTGCGGGAGCTCCACCGTGTTAGAGTCAGCGACTTTACCAACATCCACCGCAGGCAATTCGGATACGCCGTTCGTTCTGTGACAATCCTTCGCTAATTCAGCTGTACTCGACACTGGTACGTCTGTTACGTTATCCTTTGCATCTTCGAAGCCCGGAATTCGCATTGAAAGCTCTTCCACAGCTTCCATTTTAGTTCGCAATCGCTAGTCGGTACAAGGTAACCTAAATAAATAACAGTTCAAGATAATATTTCAACACTTCACAATTATCCCAAGATATCGATGTGATATACGACTAAGCTGTGCACAACCAATAATAATCAATCTAAATAAGAATTTCTACACGTAAATAATTAGAACATCGAAATCCCGAAAACCCAAAACTTGCGTCCATTATTCATTCAGGCAGGTCAGGTGTTGCCTGCCACAAAAAAAAAACAGTTTCTTTTTAGGGTACTGTACACGTGGCTAGAAATAGAACTCGCCTCGCATGCACGATCGTGTAACGAACGACGATATCGAAAATAAACTGTGAACAAAAAAAAACAAATGTCACAATTTTACCTTTTGGTCTGTGGATCCAGTTTTCATCACGATTCACGAAGTAGTTTTTTTTGTTTGTTGGTTGTGTAAAGAAGGCTGTGGTTGTGTAAATTTTTACTCTAAAAGCGATGAATATTCTACCCAAGAAAAGGTAAGTCGAGGACACTAAATGGAAATTTGAACTGGTCCCCAACCTTAAAACCAACTTTAAAAAAAACCCATTCTATGATTGCAGGTGGCATGTGAGGACGAAAGAAAATATAGCCCGAGTGAGGAAAGATGAAGCTGAAGCTGCTGAAAAGGAGAGACAAGAGAGGTTACGGACAGAGAATGCGGACCGCGAAGCTCGTCTGAAAGTACTGAAGGATAAAAGCAAGCAAAAGCTCCTGAAATCTGGTATCACAGAGGTAACAGAAAGAGAAGCTACTCCAGAGCACAGTGGTCACGTTAACCTATTTTCTGATTTCGAGCATAATGTACAGACTACTAACAAAGAGCATGATAAGGAAGTAAAAGATAAAAAAGAAGAATATGAGAAAAAAATTGGTTACCTAACATATCTTGGCCAAGACACAAATGAAGCTCTCGGGAAGAAGAATTGGTATGAAACTTTACCAGAGGCATCACGGTTTTCACGCTCTAGTGAGATTAAAGAGACCTATGACAAATTAGTTCTCAAAGATGCTGAAGGTAAACCTAAACCTCGGGATTTAGATATCAAAGATAGTGAAGTTTCGTGGAAGGCTAAACAAAGATTGGATCCCATAAATGCATTAAAAAAATATTGCCATTCCAGTAAGAAGGCATTCAAGGCAGAAAAATCCAGCAAAGAATCAGAAAGTACAAGTGACAAACACAGTAGCAAGAAAAGGCATAAGGATGATAGAAAAGATGAGAAACTAATTAAATTACAAAAGCTTAGGGAAGCAAGACTCAAGCGAGAACAGCAGGAGAAATCGAAAACAGAAAAGTTTTTGGCTGGTTTGAATGGTACACCAATAGATGAGCCCAGGCAACCTGTCACTCCTAAAGTTAAACCTAAATATAACTCTCAATTTAACCCAGAACTTGCAAGACAGAATTTTACTTCATATTAGAAATATGAAAGAAGGATTATATAAATAGAAGCTATGTAGTCAACATAATATTTTGTAATTAACAATAAAAATATATTTATTACACTTAAAAATATTGTTATTTATCTAAATGGAATATAAATTTCATTTTGCTGGAACTTGAGTCAACAGGGCAAGAGGTAGCTTGTCCTCCAGCTTACTGAAAGGATACTTGAATGTTTCACAGAACAACTGCAATGTTCTTACTATAGTGGCACCGTCACTAATTAGTTCAGGCGATTTAGACCTGCAAACAATAAGTAATGTTAAAAATAAAATAAAGATGTAGCTGGCAATCTACACTGCAAGCCGTATCATTAAAGAAAACATTAAGGATGGACTTCAAAACAAGGTTCAAATCAAACTATTCTACAGGGTGCACTTTAAGTCGATAGCGGAACTTTAAGTAGGTTGTCTACTGATCAATACAAACAACTTGTACTAGGTGGCAAAAGAAAAGGAGCAAAAAAAATATCAACTGTTTCATACATTTGGTGCAGTACTGAGTCAACCTTTTGTATGGAACAGCTGATATTTTTTTCGCTCCATTTTTAAAGCCACCTAGTACAACTTGTTTGTATTGATCAGTATACAGCCTACTTAAAGTTCCGCTATTGACTTAGAGTGCACCCTGTAGTGTTGTCTCGCTTTGATTGTATTAATTAGACCGAGAGGACGATTGTTTTCAAATTCATCCTGCCTTTGACGCACGTCATCGAGTCATTCGGCGAGTACTTCGCACGCAAATAATCGACCATAGTAAACAGACCACACATACGCTAGATGCCTTTCAACGCGTCTGTGCGTCATTGTTTACGAAGTCAACCACGGTCAACAGATTTGGCGGGTTACCCATTATTGTACACCTTTCTACATTTTTATTGTCCCTCATAAAAGCTCATTTACCGGGAACGCAAAGAATCGTTCGAAGGCACTGCTAAATAGTCACGAGTGACGCACATTCGCGACGGCGGCACCCGGCGTACGTTCGCGAGAAAATTGTGACGCACATACGTGACGCTGGCACTGTTTAAAATGATACCTATTGCTTCCTGATACACTGGAGGATAGTATAAAAAAGGGCCGTGCAAAAACGGCAGGCTGTCAATGTGTTAAAAAGTAATACATACTTTGCAACTGTGATGATCCTTGTATAGTTGCACAGAAAATGAATGAATGTGCTCAGGTTGTTGGTGCAGGGTTGATGCAATAGTGTGTAAATACCCACTAAAAGTGGATAGCCATCTATATTCTCTCCTGCTCTTCTCGTTATCAAATCACCTGAAAAGTAGACATGAATATTATTATGCTAGGTGAGGCCATTTATATCAAGGTCTTGTTAAAAAAACATACCTGTAGTGTGACATGTCTGCAGTCTTGAGAGTTGTGAAATCAACAAGATTGCCAGAACATTACTAAACTCATTAGTGACAAATTCAGGTGCATTCTTGACATAGACTTTATCAAATGGATCGTAAATTCCACACCTGGTGAGGTAGTCCTCCAATTTATACATAAGTTCTGGAGTTACTTGAGGTTTCTCTTCTGTTTTTGTAGACTTTAGCTCGTTCAAGAGGGATCTGAAATCACAGTACTTATTATCATAAATATAGGTACTTTAGAGTGGATAACTGGATATAGAATAATAAAACTTAATATTTGCTGCAAAAAAGACTCACTCGTTCATTGTTCTTAGTGATGATTCCAAATGTGCAGAGTCAAACTTGCAACTGGTATTTAATTGGTATGAAATATGCTTTCTCAGAATTTGCAGAGTTCCAATCAGGACAACGACATCAGCAAGCTGCTGGAATGTTCTGTTTCCTTTAACAACTAGTTGCTCAATTTCCTTTGGCAGTTGATTCAAATCAGTTGTTTCTAAATGCCCGGTGGGAATCTTATCTTGGTTGGCTTTTAGTATTTGCTGGACTATTTGCAATTGGTTCTTTATCATGAAAGCATATAAAGTATCTAAACCATGAAGTCCAACTACCCCAACAGCTTCATTTAACTTAGCAAATGTCTTTGTGTTAACAATTTCAGTCTGAGTCCTTGCATCGAACCACGCCGCATTTACATTGACGTAAATTGCGATTCTAAAAAAAAATATAAATTCGCTTTTGATTATTTAATTTTACACATTTTACATTCCATATACAATGGAGTGTAAAATGTGTAAAAATTTAAAATGTTGCAAATTATTATAATAGGCACCTTGCATCGACCAACTGGGCTATCTGCCTTGCTAAGCTTCCCATGAAACCAGTTGAAGAACTGTATAGTGCAACTCCCTTTCGCGGACTAATTTCCTTAGCCACACTTTCATTTATTATTGCTGAAACCTGTAACATAAGGTAGTTTAATTTCTTCAAAATTAATAACTTAAAATTATAAAGATTCATATAAAGTCGAAAAATTTGCTTGGGGCAGGACTTGAACCCGCCACCTCTTGCAATCCGTGCAAGAAAATATAAAAAGCGTGTGAAATTCGCGTTGATTGGCTCGGTAGCTCCCTGCATTGTGTGCAATAGGTTGCGGGTTGAGGTCCTGTCCCGAGCGAATTTTTTAACTTTATATAAATCTTTATAACGTTCCCTGGCACGGGTATGTGCTTTAGAAAATACAAAAAGCTCAAAATTAATTAAGGAAATACCTGTTTTTGCCAAATTTTTAGCCCATGCATATTGATGTAATCCTGAATGTACTCCAGTGATCTTTTATAGCCATCCATACTCTCAGCTAGCTTCTGTAGACGTGGCAGGAAGTTGCTTAGTGAGGACTGATTTCTTCTTAACTGTGGCTCTAGAAACTCTTCAAACTTTTTACTGAGATGTTTAGCTAGTTCTTTGAGTAAGCCTTCTTCCAGCAACTCTGCTGGATCAACTCTGATCACACCCACAAGTGTAGATCTCATGTCTAATATGCCAGTAGTGAATGTAGAAGCTGAGTGTGTGAGTTTAGCCACCTCCATTCTCTGTTCAAGCTGTGCAAACTCCCTTAGCCTGTCCTTGTCGAGTCTCGTGGGCACTTCTTTGATTCCCCAAGTCTGTAGCTCTATTATTTTCTCAACAATACTAAACACCATCTCAGGAATTATTTGGAGCACCTTTTGGATGTATTTTATCAGTTCATTGCTGTAGTACTGAGATACTGAAACCAAGTCTTCACTGTGAGCTTGGTTTATCCTTAGAAGAGGGATTTCCATTGCACTTGCTAGTTTGAGAAACAAAGCTCGCAGTCTGCTTGTCACCGCAGGATTCTCTTTGATGCTGTCTTGCATCAGTTTAGTGTATGAGTCAATGATACACCAGGCATAGCTCACATCAGCTACTGTTTCTAGAGTTACCAGTGACTCTTCTCTCAAGGAAGCTGCACGTAAAGCATTTTTCAAAGCAAGTTTGCTCTCAGTGAGAAACTGTACTATAGTTGAGGTGGTTTTGATTCCATGAAACTCTTCTACTTCGTCTAATGCTTGGATGAGCTGTGTTATTTTCTTCATAGCCTTAGTTGTGATTGTGTCACTAAGGGATGTAATTTGTTTAGCAATGTTGTCAAACCAAAGTGTCAGTTGCTCATTCTCTGGTACTTTAGTGAGAGGTTTTGACCCTGAGAACAGTTCAGACAAGTTGTGGACTTCTTCAAGGGCTGCAGCTTTGTTTTTTTTCCAACTTTCATCTCTTTCTTCCAACAGTCTATTCAAGATTTCTCTGATTTTCAGCTCAAGTTCTGCTGTGCAGATCAAAAGCTCCAGTAGCTTCATAGTATCATGATTTGATTCTTTAAGAATCATCTCCCTTAACTGTTTGCTTTTCTTATTGGTGTCATAGAATGTAGCAGGACAGTTATGAAGCAGCAGACAGCGCAACACATAGTTGGAATTGATCAACAAGTTCAGTATCTTATTGATATTGTCAAGTACAAAGTCATCAGTAAGTGTCCCCTCTTTGAGCAAGTTGTGTGTTTTATCGATTAACATTGACACTGAGCTGCTCCTTTTGATAAATATTTCTTTAACAGTTTTAATGCTGCAAGTGTTATTTAGAGCAATCTTTGAAGCTTTGAAGTTTTCCCAATAATCAATGACATTGATTGTGATGCCCATGTAAATAGACACAACCCAGTTGCTTGGGAAGAACTTGTCCACAATTTCTCGCATTTTGGTTGGGTCTGAGTGTAAGCATTGTGGAGAGAAGAACAGACAGACAACCAGCATGCTGGCCTGCGTAGAAAGGGCTGCTGATCTGTGCTCAGGCATTGTGTACACTGATATTTGATTGTACACATCTTCAGACCTTAACTTCCCAATAACTTTTTCAATAAAATTCACATTTACATTCACACGCCTGAAAAGGTAAAAAGACCAATGATTATCAATATAACATTCTTCATATTATTTCATTAGTACTACTACAATTAAATTCAGAATCAGAACATACCCAAAATATTCAACAGGATAATCAGCGGGTCTTTTCCCATGTTGCTGGTCATAGCCAGTATCACGTAGCAGCTTACAGACGTCGTCCACGTTGGACTGGGACTGGCTGGTACTGTATCGGTAGAATGCTACCAGCAGCCTCTCGCGTACTGGCCCAGGGATGTACAAGTCACAGATCAGAAGCATTGCTCCATATAAGTACAGGGATTCACACTGAAAAGATTTAATGTAAGAAAATATTTTCTAAAAAGAGAGGAACAACAGAAAAAGAAATACCAACCAAAAGTTGCTTTCCCTCAACATCTTTCAAAATAGTTTCAATATTCTGTTGGATGAAAACTTGGTCACTCAGCTGCTCCACAAATGTATTGAGGTCAATAACATATTGATAAATGTTTTCAAACAACAGATAGTAGCGAGTTATCAGTTCCAAATATTGTTCTTTCAGGTCATCATCCAAATCTTGAAGTTTCTGTAAATTATGTGGGGTAAGAAACTACATTATAGTTTAGGCTTTAGAAAACTGTAAAATATGTGTAGGTACCATAACTTACCACATTAGCTGCAATCTTTTTTTCTTGATTGTCAGATACCTTGAAGTAGCTGAAGTCCAAAATTACATCTTGGTACTTCACCTGAACATCTCTATTGTCCAACCTGAAACATAAGTTTGAAACCATCACTTCTCTTTAGTGTTAACTCCTATTTGCAAACAAGAACAACAGTACACCTGAAAACTTGGGGGATGTGATCCTTGAGTCTCAATATTTCAGCAAGTATAGCATTTCCGTGTGATACTATTTTAAGTAAATTCTGTGCACAAATATTATCTTCTGCTAGAAATTCTCTCATTGTAAGTTCTAGACAATTTTGTTGCGAAAACAGAAAGAAAACACCAACCAAAACACAAAAGTAAAGTTGTCACAGATAACGATAAATAATGAAAATGAAATGACTTAAGTCACGTCACAGAACCCAGAACACGTTCGAGATTGGTCAGACCGAGACGGTCGGATCCAAATCTATCGGATCGTCCGGGCGATCGAACGCAAAGTGCGAAATCACCTTAGATTTGACAAGTCAGCCAGCGGCGGTTGGATTCTGTGGCGGCGCCACAGAACAATTAATGTAATTGTTCTGTGGGCGGCGCTTCTTTTTTGTAATCTGTGAGTCAGTCACAGATTAGCTAAATAAAAACTTAAAATGATCTCATCTCAGTTTTCGCAAGTTTTTCAAGGTTTTATTTGTTGAATTTGGTAAATAACCATTTGGTAGGATTCCATGGGTTATCCGTGAACTGTGTGCTAACAACAGATTTACTCCAGCGGCTACCGTTGGTCGACATCATGGCTTCCTCATTATTCAGCTATGAAACTCTAGTTCACGCCTTAGCCGGTGCTACGGTAAGAAATACCATATAATTAAAACCTACATAACTCTGTCTTTCCTGAGTAATCAATTGCATACTTGCATGTTCTAATAATGTTTAAAATTTTCCAGGGAAGCGTAGTGGGCATGACTGCATTTTATCCTTTGGATACTATCAGATCAAGGTTGCAAGGTAATCCTTTGATTGATGGTTATAAAATTTGACCCCGTCTTATTCTACTCATTTGACCTTGCTGACAATTATCTCATGCTATTTGTACCTTTGTCTCAGTGGTATTATCTTTGTATTGTTTCTTTTCAGTGCAAGATTCTCACAAGCTAAAGGGATCACCATGGGAAATCCTCCTACAAATAGCAAATGAAGAAGGTATTGATGCCTGGTACAGAGGACTGTACCCAGTCCTTCAATCCTTGTCTGTGTCAAACTTTGTTTACTTTTACACTTTCCATTCTCTACGAAAAGTATTATCAAACAAACCTTCAGCATTGCAAGATTTGATGTTTGGGATAATAGCAGGCAGCATTAACGTGCTGGTCACATCCCCTCTGTGGGTGGTTAATACTAGAATAAAGCTAGACAAGAATTCTTACAACAGTCTCAGTGATGGACTCATTGAGATATGTAAGAAGGAAGGTGTAAGAGGGCTTTGGTCTGGAACATTGCCCTCCCTGCTCCTTGTGTCAAACCCAGCTATCCAGTTCATGGTCTACGAGTCCTTGAAAAGGAACCTTATGTCACAAGGCTGCTGTGACAACTTTTCAGTGTTCTTGATTGGTGCCATAGCCAAGGCTGTTGCCACTACTCTGACCTATCCATTGCAGCTGGTTCAGTCGAGGCTGCGAGCTGGCACTAGCCTGAAGCCCTTGTACAAGGAATTGAAGGCCAACCCCATGACTATGTTCCGTGGGCTGGAGGCCAAACTTCTTCAAACTGTTATGACTGCAGCTTTGATGTTTTCCATTTATGAGAAGCTTGTTCGTTTGGTTCTCACTATTATGAGAGTCAGGATGAAGTGTCACTGATGTTTGTAATAATGTAAAATCTTAATTCAATAATACATGACAAAGATAATATAATTTGGCTGAGAAAATAAAGGTACCTGTGATTATTATAATTAATTAAAGGACATTATTTGTAAGAATGTAAGCTGGTTATGATAAAAAAAGGGTGTTGGTTGTGGTGTAGGGTGGATGCGATGAGAGGTGTATGTTTATTAAAGTGGTGTTGTGTTAAGTTAAACTAGTCAATGTTACCATTGTGCTTAGTGTAAGAAATTATTAATTTGAATGAATAAATAAATAATAATGGTGGATAAAAGGAACCAGCTTTTTTACTCAATTAATTTTGCTTATGGATACAAAAAACAATCAAAGTTTGCATATAAATAACTTGACAAAACACACATTTAAATTGCAACTGGAAAACGAATTCTCGCTATTTTCATGTTATCAGATGTTCTAGACACTACTTTCATGTACTCGTTTACCAACTGATCAAGGTCGTCATATACCTGCAAGAGAGCAAAGAAGGAAGCATTACCACAACAATTTCAAATAGTATTTATATTCAATATGTTACATTACAAAAATATCCTGCCTACATTTAGGGGTTTCTTCTACTCTTGTCAATACATGTGGCCAACCTCGTGAAGTATAAGTGGCCCAAATGTATGAAACAGTGTATGTGTGTATTTTGCAGTTACAATATCGTTAAAATAAGTGAAAAACTTCATCAATAGATAGCGCCGGTCTCATTGCCATTGCTTCCATTGATTTGAAGCACCAGTCAGCACGCGTGCACTCTACTTAGCTATACTACGGGCGACTTTGCAGTGTAACGTTTTCATTTAAATTCAATGTAATTCGTAAACCTTTTGGTTGTTGACTGTACAGTGTATAGTGAGTCAGAGATCGCGGATTGTTATGACTCGATCAAAACCTCGAAGACCTCTTTATATTTGTGCGCCTGCCTCTTCGACTTAGGTTTCTGTCGAATTACGACTTTGCGCACACAAGTTAAGATGCCTAGCATGACCAGTGAGAGAGTCAGCAAGGGAACGGGGAGGTTCGCGTGACAAGAAAGAGGCCTATGCTCAATAGTGGGCAAGATTCATGGGTCACAGACAGTACCTCTTTGCACAACGGGTCGTGTCTATGGTGGCCGAGCTCCGCCCGGAGCAGGTCTGCTGCGGCGAGGGGCGCGGGCGGCGCGGTGGCGGGCGCTGCAGTGGCCGTCATACGTCGCAGTGAGCTGCGGAGTGCGCCGCAGCAAGCCTGGCCCGCCTCCACGGCGCGGCCCCCCGCTAGGAGCGAGCGAATGCATCCTGCGCCGTCTACCTCCTGGAGAGACATTAAATAAACGTTGTACAGTCGGCCACACGCTAGCATACCCCTTCGTGTTCGATTGGCGCCCTTATGCCGCGCGCTGTAAGAGCTGCCATGGGGTATCTGTGACTGTAGCCAACCGTACAAGGGTCCATGGTTGCGGATGGCGCGAGGGGAAAATTACGATTGTCGGCTGATGGTGATGTACTGACTACTAGATCAAACTAAATAAATATTATAGAGGCAGTCAACCCTCCAAGGTAATATAATAACGTATCTTGCATCAGTCAAAATACATAGCTCTCTTGTAACAGTCGCATTTTCATTTATCTCCTGAAATAACAGTGGCGCAGCCGGTAGGATTACATGAAACTTAATACTAACACATTGGCACGATTAGCGAGACATGAAGCAAGCAACCCAAGCAACAATTTGACAGTGAACAAAAAACGCCAACTTCTCTGCTTTATACGACTTTACAACAAAACTGTACAAAACGGTTGACACGCTATCGACATTTTATTATAACACTTCTCTTCTCTTTGCTATTTCTGATTCCGTATCTAAAGAACACCAGTAGTCTATTTACTTTGCTAGTGCTAACATACCATGTAACGCTGCAGGAACCAATGTGGAAGGAACTGGCCCGTGCTGATAACTCTCTTCAGCACCGAGAGCAAAGTCTCGGCGTCGGCGTCCTTTAGACTGACGTACAGGCCGTTGAAGTCTATGTTTTCACCAGCTGCGAATAGAAAGTGTTAGTAAGACTCTCTCAAGAGAGAGGGGTAAAAACATATTGTTCAAAATGTTACTGAAGCAGTAACTAAAGATCAAGTTTCTAAACAAGACTAGTAAGTAGAAGTGGATGGTTTAAGAAGCGGCCCGATTGCGAAGTTGACTAAATACGAAAGGGACCGATTGTTTATCTCCTACAGAAAATTTTTGTGGACGGTTTCCTAAGTTGGCCATAACCCTATGCTAAACTTTTTTGTTTGTAAAATTAAAACCTATCCAAACTCAAATAAACGAAATTAAAATATTTACTTTGTAGAGCCTGTTGCACTGGATCCATCGAATCTGGATCTTCCTCGCGTAGTTCTGCGGCTAATTCTTCAGGGCCAATGACCTATAAAATAAAAATAAACCTTTTAATTGGATTCACGAAGTGATCTATTGAGCTCTAGCGTGATAACCTTTCTGTTACATAGCCTTCAGCTTGTCCTTCTAGTTATCTGTAGCGGGACGCAATGACGCGGCGAGGGTGGATCTATTGATCAAGAACGCCCGCATCTATCACAGTGCTTGATCTAGCGTGACTTCGGCGCTGTGAAAGGGAAGACACCACAACCCGCGCCTCCACTCTGAATGTTCCCACTGTGCCTTCAGCAGGGCCCTTAGCCTGTAACACAATGGTGCCAAAATGGGCTTCCGGTTGACGGTTTTAATTACGATTTATTGATGCTGTCGGTCCTTTTAATGTTATTGTAGTACAGCAAAGAATATTATGAGTCTAATCCTAGAGGATTAGTTCGCTGGTTGTAGGAGAACAACGAAATAATCCCGGTTTTGTCTTTCTACCTAGGACGCCATTGATACGCCATTGTGTTACAGGCTAAGGCCCCTGGTTCTGCGGAGGGTCTGTGCCGCGCCAACCGTGTGTATATCACAGTACCTTCAGCTTGTCCTGCGGCTGGTCTGTGCCGGGGCGCGCCAGGAAGGCGTGCTCGGGCCGCGCCAGCCGCAGCGCGGTGAGCGCCGCCGCCAGCCAGCGTCGCCGCGCCGCTCCGCCGCCGCCCTCGGCCGCACAGCGCGCCGCGCGCTCGTACATCACTGCCGCGGCTGGAACCAAACGGTCAATATGAGCTAGGGGTAGAAATAGAGCCGCTGGACTAGGTGGCGCATAGAGTGGCGATCACGGCTAAATACATCCGCGAATAGACGGACTACGACTGGATGAGAAAGGCCAACAATGGATAATTTTGGGAGAGGCCTACGTTAGAAAATAGACCAAATAGAGACTTAATTCTTATGATGATGGTTTTGAGGTTAATTTTCCTGCATCGTACCGTGCACCAGCCGAGCTTTATTTGTGTGGCGCTTATTTGGAATGCTCGGACAACATTCGGAATAAAATGATTAACACGCGCGACACGGTGTTCGCTACGCTAACCCTTAAGCCGCCCGTTGACGATGCCTCCAAATGGAATGCGTCCTGCCTGGCGGACGGCGTCCAATCGACGCATGCCCTATATAAAATGGATGCTGACGAGCGGATTTTAGAATGCTGCCACGCGATTTAGCGCATTTCAATGGACGAATCGTGCATGGGGAGCTTTAGATCTAGGAGCACTGCGCGAAAAATTACGATTTCCAGCAGTAATAAGAAGAAGTCATACTGCCGGTTTCTGAATTGAGAAATTCACTAAGCAATAGGTAAGTATCGTTCTGTCTCCGCAGATTTCTCTCAAAAGAGCGTGACAGAACGATACGTAAGTATTTACTTAGTAAAAATCTCAATTCAGAAACCGGGCCATAGTCCCGCGGCTTTAAACTAGACGTCAGTTGATTGTTAAAGTTCACCTTTCCGGTAGTGTTGTCGCGAGGCGTGCAGCGCGAAGAGGAAGTCATAGTAGGGATTGTGTGCGTGCGCGTCGTGCAGCTTGGCACGCGCCGCCGCCGCGCGCTCCGCCTCCGGCGCCAGCGCCCCGCACGACACCAGCGCGCCTAGCTGGTTGCGGGATGCTGACGGAAACAGAGACATTCATTTTATTAGCTCTTCCAACATTTCAAATAAAATTGATATAAATAGGGATCGGAACTTTACGGACTCGATTTATTCGACGCCGGCAGCGCTACACATATATCGATGAGCTCTTTGGTCCCGTCGTTGTCAAATAGCGCAATCTTGCTTTACCTACCTAATAAAATTAAGTAAGATCGCGCTAGTGAATGACGATCGTCAATGCGTTGCGCTGACGATCCGTGATGTCAGCAAAAACTCGAATTCTTGAAATGAAGCAAGCGAAATTAACGAGCTTTCAAGTATAACAGGAGCTTTCTGTACCTAACACCCTTTTAATATAGTTAAATAGTTTATGTAATTTTATTGCGCTCTACCCTACTCATGTTCTTTCTACAACACCAAAGGTTGACTGGTAAAAAATGCTATCTACCATTAAGTACGCCTTTTTACACTATTATTGTATTTAATTTTGTGCAAGAATTTAATAATAATAGATATTAGCGAGTCCTGAACGGCTTCAGAAGAGCCTCAGAGCAGCACACGACGTCTCCACCTAACACCATCACCCTCCCGCGGAGAGCGAAACTCGGAGCGGTCGTTGTTGCGAGGCCGAAGCCACCAAGTCCATCTAGTATAAAGTCCGCGACAGCATCACAGTCACCTAGAGTGGTGAGTAGCGTGGCGGCGGCGGCGGCGCGCGCGTGTGGCGCGGGACTGGACGCGGCGGCGGACAGCGCTCGCTGTATGCGGCCGCCGGCTAAGTGCCACTTGAACACCACCCACTGGAACATTGCCTGTGGACAACGGGCCACTTAGTTATCGGGGGAATGGGATAAGGTATCTAGATAAACAAACAAAATAATGTCACAATCATGTAGAATGTATTGAAAGATTTAGCACAAGAAAGGCTATTGAACACCACCCACTGGAACATTGCCTGTGGACAACGGACCACTTAGTTATCGGGGGAATGGGATAAGGTATCTAGATAAACAAACAAAATAATGTCACAATCATGTAGAATGTATTGAAAGATTTAGCACAAGAAAGGCTAATGACAGTAGCCAAAATGAGAGTTTCTCCAGTGGCTAAAATTTTCACGACCGTAGCTCGAAAAAAGCCTTTTTTCGAGCGTGCATGCTAAGGGTGGCATCGAGTGGTAAGCTTAACACCTCTTGGAAGACCGTTCAGTTCAGAGTACGGGTTTAGTGCCGACTCGAGTGTGAAAGAAATAGTAATGCAATTTAATGCATGTAACAGTCAATCTGACGGGCGTAAAAAAGAGACATTACATGGAATATTGATCCTATCAACTTTTTTGATAGAGAGAAATTTACAAGTAAGAGAGCGAAGAAGACACAAATAGAGCCACATTTGAAAGGATAGCTTACCAGGTTAGGATCGTCTTTGTCTGCAATACTGATGGCCGTTTCGGCGAGACGCACCACGCAGGCTCCGGCGTCGTGGATCTCGAACAGCTTTATCACCTGTTGGGGACAGAACAGAAATTCGCGTGAGAATATTTTCGTTAGTTTAATATGGACCTGTCCCTAAGAGCTTGTACATCTGGGATAATCTTGGTACAAAATTTGGGCGAATTTGAAATAATAACCACAAAGCAATAGCTGGCGAGGAGAACTCGACCATTACAATCCGGCGAGTGGTTTGAGGTGGCTCCGTATAGAAAAGTCTGGACTGAGATGGCCTTCAGTAGAGCACAAACATCGAGGATAAGTTGTAAATTTACAGTTTTCTGACCTTCATGTAATAGAGCACCAGCGCCTGATGCTGCGTCAGCGGAGAGCCAGCAGTGGCGACCAGTTGTCTCAGGAAGGGTTCTGTGCTCACGCCCTTGGCCGCCTTGCAGAACGCGGTGTAAGCGCCCTCCGCGTCCTCTAGTTCTAGGAGCGACAGGCCTAGGATGAACTGGCCTGGAATATACAAACAAGGGTAAGTTTTTCATTTCTAGTACAAAAGCTGTTCGGGCCGTGACTGACTAGAGATGGGCGGTTAGGGAACATTCCGTGTATCTATAGGTAATGTCTAGGACAGACTTAGAATGTCCTCTATGTATATGCTTGAAATATAGACGTTTAAAATAACTTCAAATAATTACTGAAGCATTTTGGTGAGTCAAAATCAAAAGATTTTTGAGCTGTGGCTATTTCATCAATCCACTGACTGCCGCCTCTGTAGTATGGTGACTTTTATCGAGCTCCAAAACGCAGTATTACTCGCTGAGTATTTCCCATTTGAGCTTAAGAGAAGTGGGATTCATTTTGTTGCGGTTTTTAGGCGTACTCTCGACATTGAAAACAATAGTTAATTTGATTCGAAACGGGTCGAATCGCGATTATATTTGTAGGTAAATCAATTACCTTTATTACCCCGACGTTTCGACTGCGATGCAGCGGCCTTTTCGAACCCAATTATGTGTAAATATTGCGAACCATGGTAGGTAATCGTATGAGGTAGTGGCCACCCCTGGTGTCAGAGTTTTTAGGCCACCCAAACGGTCTCTAAAGAAGGCTGTAGTCTCTGACATGGCTTAACGATTGTTATTAATCAACAACAACCGGGACCAACGGTTTAACGCGTCTTCCGAAGCACGGAAGCGCTCAGATATTATTGCCACTAGCGGTCACCCATCCATGGACTGACCGCGGCCGTTGTTGCTTAACTTTGCCAATCGATTAAGAACGGCTAGTACAACTAGGCTGTGAGCGCTTCCATTAAAAGTGACGAAAACAAGAGTTGTTAGAAGTAGTGACTCACGCGAGCAAGCGTTCCACTCGCACCAGGGAGCCAGTAACGCTACGTAGCTCTGCACGAGGCGCGGCTGTCTGACTGTTGCCAGCCACCACCCGAACTCGAAGCCGCCGCTCACTGCCCAACTGAAGTGCTGCTAAGGACCTTATTAATTATTGTCTACTGGTCTACTTGTTTTATCTTGTGAATAAATGATATAAAGTACAACTAGTTAAAATTCAAAGCAAAGAAACCTTTGAAATATTGAGTTAAATTATTCAGAACGTCGCTCGATTAACTATTTTATATTCTTCCAGTGTAAGATGCTATCTTGAGAAATTATAGGTTTTAACAACCCGGCCATCGGGCGCACAGCAACCTTGCTACAAATAATGGATCTCACCCTCGTATGATTCACTTGGACCCGGCCAGTCAGTCCCCAGCCAAACAGCTGCCTTGCGGAGCATGATCACTCGCTCCTTCTATAGTAACTAACTGAACATGGTTGGATGGTTGGTTGGTGCTCATCAATCACCTCAACTCAGCTACCAGAGAAACTTGCAGGCGCGATTCCCGCTATGGCAGGAATTGTAGCGAGGTAGTGATGTTACCTAAAGTATGACGTAGTAGCTAGGGATGCAGTGGCACTTCTTCTTCTTATCGTGTCGGTGACGTTGTCTGTCATATTTTATTGGCCCAGAATTCGGCCACGCGTATTCCGGCGTCTGTGGCGGCCAGGAAGTCCTCTCGAGTGCAGATAGTCGGGCACGAGGGGCACGCAGAGAGGTGTGCCATTGTCTGCGGTGTAGCGCCGCACACACAGCGATTTGAGCGGTCTGCTATGTAGCCCCATTTATGGAGATTACTTTTGCACCTGCCAACCTGGGTGCGGAGCCTGTTCAGTGACTTCCACGTCTGCCAGGGTAATTTGTGTCCCGGTGGTAGCGTTTCTTTGGCCTCCACATAGTTGTTGGGAGCAGTGGCACTGATAACAAGTTTATCCCGCTATCGGACAGCGCAATCTTTCTTTATTTGACTGCGTAAGTTGACAGGGACAGTTGTCGGCTACAAAGTGTTTTTTTCTCAAACAAAAGGATACAGCTGATGCGCCAGATGGTACGCCATGAGCGGAAGCGCCTGGTGCCAGGCGCGCGGCGCGGCGGCGGCGGACAAGTGTCTGCGCGCGCGCACACCGCCCGCGCGCGCCGCGTACGCGTGCACCACGCCCTCCGTCAACGGAACCTCGCCGGCTTCGGTGCCGAGCGCGCTCAGCTTGAGGCGGAAGAGCTCGTCCGAACCTGCGGACCTGTTGGGTTAAGCACACCTAGGTAAGACTCCACGACATGAAAGATTGATAACATTACTATGGTACCACGTTTCACGCATGGACCGCGCCCTCTGTCATCGGAACCTCAGCTTCTGGGAGATGTTGGCCTGCCAGTGGACGACGCAGTGTCCCGCGCCGCTTAGTGTCGTGTGTACTCACGGGGCGGGCGCCGTGTGTCGTCGCAGCCACAGTAGCGCGCGGTAGGCCTGCCAGTGCACGGCGCAGTGTCCCGCGCCGCTTAGTGTCGTGTGTACTCACGGGGCGGGCGCCGTGTGTCGTCGCAGCCACAGCAGCGCGCGGTAGGCCTGCCAATGCACGGCGCAGTGTCCCGCGCCGCTTAGTGTCGTGTGTACTCACGGGGCGGGCGCCGTGTGTCGTCGCAGCCACAGTAGCGCGCGGTAGGCCTGCCAGTGCACGGCGCAGTGTCCCGCGCCGCTTAGTGTCGTGTGTACTCACGGGGCGGGCGCCGTGTGTCGTCGCAGCCACAGCAGCGCGCGGTAGGCCTGCCAATGCACGGCGCAGTGTCCCGCGCCGCTTAGTGTCGTGTGTACTCACGGGGCGGGCGCCGTGTGTCGTCGCAGCCACAGTAGCGCGCGGTAGGCCTGCCAGTGCACGGCGCAGTGTCCCGCGCCGCTTAGTGTCGTGTGTACTCACGGGGCGGGCGCCGTGTGTCGTCGCAGCCACAGCAGCGCGCGGTAGGCCTGCCAATGCACGGCGCAGTGTCCCGCGCCGCTTAGTGTCGTGTGTACTCACGGGGCGGGCGCCGTGTGTCGTCGCAGCCACAGTAGCGCGCGGTAGGCCTGCCAGTGCACGGCGCAGTGTCCCGCGCCGCTTAGTGTCGTGTGTACTCACGGGGCGGGCGCCGTGTGTCGTCGCAGCCACAGCAGCGCGCGGTAGGCCTGCCAATGCACGGCGCAGTGTCCCGCGCCGCTTAGTGTCGTGTGTACTCACGGGGCGGGCGCCGTGTGTCGTCGCAGCCACAGTAGCGCGCGGTAGGCCTGCCAGTGCACGGCGCAGTGTCCCGCGCCGCTTAGTGTCGTGTGTACTCACGGGGCGGGCGCCGTGTGTCGTCGCAGCCACAGCAGCGCGCGGTAGGCCTGCCAATGCACGGCGCAGTGTCCCGCGCCGCTTAGTGTCGTGTGTACTCACGGGGCGGGCGCCGTGTGTCGTCGCAGCCACAGTAGCGCGCGGTAGGCCTGCCAGTGCACGGCGCAGTGTCCCGCGCCGCTTAGTGTCGTGTGTACTCACGGGGCGGGCGCCGTGTGTCGTCGCAGCCACAGTAGCGCGCGGTAGGCCTGCCAGTGCACGGCGCAGTGTCCCGCGCCGCTTAGTGTCGTGTGTACTCACGGGGCGGGCGCCGTGTGTCGTCGCAGCCACAGTAGCGCGCGGTAGGCCTGCCAGTGCACGGCGCAGTGTCCCGCGCCGCTTAGTGTCGTGTGTACTCACGGGGCGGGCGCCGTGTGTCGTCGCAGCCACAGTAGCGCGCGGTAGGCCTGCCAGTGCACGGCGCAGTGTCCCGCGCCGCTTAGTGTCGTGTGTACTCACGGGGCGGGCGCCGTGTGTCGTCGCAGCCACAGCAGCGCGCGGTAGGCCTGCCAGTGCACGGCGCAGTGTCCCGCGCCCGGGACCGCGTCCGCGCCGCGCCATACTCCGAGAGCGCAGACTGCGCCGCGTACTATGCGGGCCCTGGACAAAATTGCAGGCTTTATAATGCAGCTTTACAGTAAATTTAAATAGAAAACTTATTTGAGACGTATTAGTAGTGTTACGAATTGAATTGTACACTTGCTTTACGTTAGGTTATATTTTGGGTTACTCCCTGATAAATCAAGATCACCATAGCTAGTGGCTGTAGCAGCGAGCGATCAGAATATGTAAAATAGAACATACCTCATTTCCGCCATCTGTCGGATCGCTTCTGTAACGACGGCGACTCCCAGGTCACTGCTGAACAGGTTGTCGTATTCGGTGAACTCGTCCTCATCTGTAAACAGTACAGTACGTAAGTTTTACGCCACTTTAATTCTCTTTTTTGATGATAAAAATAAACTAACCACCTTCTTGGTGAGCAAAAAGGCTATCCTCCAATAAATCGCGGAAATAATCATGGTCTTTAGAGTTAAAATATGAATTTTGTACCACAAAAACAGAGGGTGTACGAGGTTTTGCAACAATTGAATGGATTAAAAAAAGTAAGTTACCTCTTGAGGTATTAATCTCAGGGACGTCAAGGCGCAGCGCGTCATTGAGCTCTAGAACAGCGTTTTGCAGATCTCTGATTGGTTCCAGCATAGCGGTAAGTTCGTCAATTTGCTGTGGTGTGAGAATCTGTGAAAGAAAACATTCGTAACGACATTGTTTGGGTCGACTGTGTATTCTAGAAACAGAAGTTAAAAAGCATCCCTGCCCTTTGCATTAGTTCATGATCAATCACGACTTTTCACGACGACGTTTAAGTTTTAAATCACAAACGAACGAATAGGTCAAAACGACAGAAGATATCACGATTTCGTTCACTCAATATCTTTGGCATTGCAGCATGCTCATAAGTCGTAACCAATAAGGCTGGTAGCAGAGTGCTGGGTTAGTGTGCCTCTTTCTTTAGTGAGGCCGGAGGCGAAGTCCAGATTATCCCAGTAAACACCTTAACCCGCGAGGTCGAAGGCTGGGTGCCATGTAGAGGGAAGCTCGCAGCGGCCCACCAAACCCAACTTTCCCTGGGAGATGCTGTGAGGTAAAATGGTAGCGTGCAGTGGGCGTACCCACCTTGTTAAAAATATGTATTAGGAAAGCACCAGAATCAATGTTACCGGCTGATGGGCAGCAGATGCAGCAGGCGGTGTTGTGCTCTAGCTATAGTAACTAACAAGGGTGTTACCGGCTGATGGTCGTCGGGCGCGGGCGGCGCCAGCAGCAGATGCAGCAGACGCGGCAGCAGGCGGTGTTGTGCTCTAGCTATAGTAACTAACAAGGGTGTTACCGGCTGATGGTCGTCGGGCGCGGGCGGCGCCAGCAGCAGATGCAGCAGACGCGGCAGCAGGCGGTGTTGTGCTCTAGCTATAGTAACTAACAAGGGTGTTACCGGCTGATGGTCGTCGGGCGCGGGCGGCGCCAGCAGCAGATGCAGCAGGCGGTGTTGTGCTCTAGCTATAGTAACTAACAAGGGTGTTACCGGCTGATGGTCGTCGGGCGCGGGCGGCGCCAGCAGCAGATGCAGCAGACGCGGCAGCAGGCGGTGTTGTGCTCTAGCTATAGTAACTAACAAGGGTGTTACCGGCTGATGGTCGTCGGGCGCGGGCGGCGCCAGCAGCAGATGCAGCAGACGCGGCAGCAGGCGGTGTTGTGCTCTAGCTATAGTAACTAACAAGGGTGTTACCGGCTGATGGTCGTCGGGCGCGGGCGGCGCCAGCAGCAGATGCAGCAGGCGGTGTTGTGCTCTAGCTATAGTAACTAACAAGGGTGTTACCGGCTGATGGTCGTCGGGCGCGGGCGGCGCCAGCAGCAGATGCAGCAGGCGCGGCAGCAGGCGGTGCTGCGGCGCGGCGCAGGCGAACACCCGTCGCTCGAGCTCGTCGGCCGCGTCCGTCCCGACACAGCGCTCCCAGCGCGCCGCCGCGGACACCACGCGCAGCGCGTCCGCGCTCAGGTCGCCCACGCTCGCACCTGACGGGAGATATTCATTCATTCTGGCTGGCTCAGCGACCCAAAGTGAGGGGAGATATAATCAAGGTTATTACATTACACATGCACATGCTGAGCCGAATCCATTTCACAAGCGCAGTACATTGGCATTATTTTGCTTTGGTTTTGGTAGTGACCAACATGATTACTTGTGTATTTTTGGTTCTTACACCCGTATTCCAAGTCGTTCCTCGACTCAATACTCAGTGGAGGAGATAGCCGAGTGACTCCGTCGAGGTGGTATCACAAGTAATTTTTTCGAGTGTACTCGAATGAGTGAAATTTGTTTTTTTCATGTTGGCAATAGCGATGTGACCGATATGAAATCTTCGGAATCAATTTCCTTCTCAAAGTTAAATCAATACCTAAACAAAAACTTTTGAAATACTACGCAAAACACCGATTTCCTCTCTCGAGGAGGCCTCAAGGTAGGTCCCGAGGTACCTTAGCTTATTACTCGACTCGATTGAGAATTTCCTCAAGTAAAGTAAAAATCTGACAGTTCATCCCTCCACTCGAATGAGAAACTCGCTCGAGTGGAGGGAATTTATGACGTTTTGTAATACCGTTTTCCTTAGTCTAGGTTGAGTTTGGAGTCGAGGAAAGTCTTGGAATACGGGTGTTAGTATCATATTGTACCGTGTTTATTTATCTTGTGAATAAATATCTTACCTTCTTACTATTTCAGGCATAGCGCCTAACAGTGTACATGTACAAAGGATCAGAATTATTGCGAACATCCCGCTGGCATCGCAACTCATCGACGAGCATTTTCGTCCCGTGTCTAGTAGCGAGATCTGCCTTTATGTAGTGAAATTACGGTAAAACAACAAACAATATTGTTATAAGTGTGTGGTTCTCCTCTAAACCTACACGAAAATAATGTATATCCTCAATTGTATGTATACCTAAAACCATGTAACTTAAGTATTATTTTCCCACTGTAAATGTTCATAAAGGCGCCTCAGCCTGAGTAACAGTATGATGCACACTAGTAGACATACACTTACAATAAGATCTTAATCAAAATCAATTATGTAGTGAAATAAAATGAGCTGACGTCCACTCTTGACGATCACTAAACCGGAATGCAGTTTAGATTCAGGGCTCGTATCTCGCGTGTAGTGATAACGCAGACTGCATCGCTAGGTATCCACCTACTATAATAACGCAGACAGTGTTGCAGAATTCTTAGCCAAAGTCAATTAGTTTAGGCTGTATCGTTTTCGATACGCTAAGAAGGCTCATACCGTTTCCAAAGTGAAATCCGCTGGTTTCGGGCGACAGCATCATCCGCTCTAGCGGCTCCAGCTCGCGCACGAGAGAGATCCCGGCGCGCCGCACCACGCCGCACCACCAGCCGCTGTCGCACTCCGGACTCTGGCAAACGTATCAACCATTGAGTCATTTGAATATGAATTAACAAATGTATCGGCTCTTATTGTCTTACTTTAGGGGCGAATTCGCAACAAAAAAGGATCTCCTGTCAAATTTTATAACTTGGAAAATAAAGTATACACTCGCTAACAAAAACTAAATTAAAATAAAACAGCGTGAGGAGAGCACAGCATAGTTGGACCCGCAAGTGTTTACCTTGTGTTGTAAAAAGGCCAACAAAGGTTGGTTGGTTGGTTGGTCCATTGGTTTTGTAATTTGGTTCGAAAAAGTATATTATGTAGGTGAATAATCACACTGCAACGCAGCCGAAACATCGGGATAATAAAGGTAGGTGCATAATTAATAATATTAGATCCTGATTTAAAAAAAATAACCAAATTAATGTGTGAATTTCGCGAAACGTTAATAAATTGTATTGGTTCTGTTCTGGGAAGCATCCTCTATCTAAACTATTCTTCATTTTTAACTGTTTCAGGGATTAATACTTTTAAACTAGATAGGACTTGATTATATGACCTCGGTGAGGCTACGCGAGGCAAACACCAAAATTGTGTACACTTACATTTTTAGACACCAAAAGGCCCAATGGTTTTTGCAGACCTTCCATATACTGCATGCACCAGCTGTATAGGTCTGACCAGCATCTGCAAACGTGGGAACACTGTTATACTCTAAATACCTAGAATGAAAATTACAAAGACTGATGGAAGGGTGCAGTTGTACAGGTAGATACATAATACACCGTGGAATTTTAGTGGTTTTAAAGCCGAAGGTATTTAGTTGCACTCGTGATTCAAGCCAAATTCCAAAGTTTTACTTGAAAACGAGCTAAGAAAAAAACACTTCCCAATACAAACGGCTATTGCCAATCGACACCATTTTATGGAGAAGTGAATTTTTTTTCGCGCGTTTTGGAATGAAATTTTGTAATTTGGTTCAGAATCACCAGTGCAACAAAATACCTTCGGCTTTAAAACCACTAAAATTGCACGGAGTATACAGTCATTCGTTCCTACCAGGAGCAATCGACATGAAGATATAAGAGGTGGTGGAGTGTTGCTAAGATCAAATGTTTGTTGGGTTCATTGTGTTGACGAGCGCGTCAGGTGTTTCAAGCGATAGCAAGCGATGGTGGTTATAAATAAAGCAAAGCCAGCAGTTATGAGCCAGGATCGGAATTAGGCATACATGTCTGGTGCGGCGCCAGCAGAGAAACGTATCGACGGGCATTATCATCCCGCTTTTCTATTTTGCTTTACATAAATACTTTAATAAATAAAGTAAGATGGCGCTAGTCGATGCAGGACCGGGACGCTCGATCCTTACTTACTTTGCATAAGACTCGCGCACGAGACTTACTTGTGCATAAGATGCGAATGGTCCGTGGTGTTGGCGCGAGCCGCGAGGTGTCTCAGTCGAGCTTGAACGGCGTTGAGCGCGGATTCACCGAGGTCACTGTCGGAGCCGATGTCCGCGCCGCCCCATGTCCGACGGTAAATCTGCCAGACAAAAATTTGTGACATCAGTTCGTGGAAATTTTCAATGTATTAGCCTCAACGTTGTTTCTTCTACTTGCCACAAATACAACTTAATTCGATTAAACCAGAGGTCAAGTGGTCAATGCTAGGATGGGAATTTTGGCGGACTTAAGGGTGGACGATAGCAACGTGGCGGGAAATTCAAAATTTTCAGTTTTTTACATTTTGTAGCTAAACTGAGCTATTTTTGTTCAGCGATTTTTCGTTCGCGGCATTAAAACAGTATTATTTTAATTATTGTAAACAACAGAACAACAATAATTCACCCGATTATGTATTCTGGTCTACGACAAGTTTTTTGGGCAGTGCCACTGCTTCGTAGACAGAGTTCTGTTGTTTAAATGAAAATAATACTATGTTATTGCCGCGAACGAAAATTCGCCGAACAAAAAAAGCCCAGTTTAACTACAAAATGTAAAAAACTGTGAAAATTTTGAATTTCCCGCCACCTTGCTATCTTGGAAAGATAGTTATTAAATTGCGGCTAATCCGCTGTCCGCAAAAATTCCGATCATTGTTTATAAGAGAAGAAATGTTTAATATAATAATGATTAAGCATGATTAGTTCAACTTTGTACAAGAAGTGGGTATTGTCGCAACTCTCTCCTCACTTACCACCAGGGCCTTCCTAACGACAGACGGCGGGAACAGCCCGACGGCCATCAGCCGGTCGCGGTACTGTTGGTGCGAGGTCAGCTGCGGCAGTGCCGGCGGCGGCTCGGGCGCCGATACCGCCCGCCACGACACTTCCGCTGTCAGTGCGCTGCCTGAAATCGATTTGAATGCAGTAGATGTATTGAGTACAAAAATGAATTGATCGTCTTTCTTTACGATTGCAATATTTATTTGCAATATTTCCGCAATAAAACTTCAACACAAAGTCAGAACTCATACTATTCGATAATGATATTCGATCCGATTATGATAGATTAAAAACGAAATGCTTTCCGAGCGTTGTGATCTATCGGGCTATCATTTTCTAAGTAAAAGTATAAAGTTAAACCAAGTAGAAGAGAAGTACTCACTTGTAATAATAGTTTCGCCATCTGGTTGGCTCCACAGCGCCCAAATTGTGCTGGCACCTTCTCCGAAACCGATGGAATAGTCCAGCAGATCCAGCTGAAAACATAAGTCTATCTAAGAATTGGTAAAATTCAATAGCTAAACAAATAAATAGTTAAATAGCTAAATAGTTTAACAGAAACCTGCTATAGGAACATAGACTGCATGGACAGAGATATTGAATTTCTCATGTCTGTAGTATTCTTGTCTGGTTAGATACCAAGGTTCAAACTATTCTACAGGGTGCACTCTAAGTGGATAGCGGAACTTTAAGTAGGCTGTCTAGTGATCAATACAAACAACTTGTACTAGTTGGCGACAAAAATGGAGCGAAAAATATATCAGCTGTTTCATACATTTGGCGCAGTACTGAGTCGACCTTTTGTATGGAACAGCAGATTTTTTTTGTTCCATTTTTTTTGCCATCTAGTACAAGTCGTTTGTATTGATCAGTAGATAGCCTACTTAAAGTTTCGCTATCGACTTAGAGTGCACCCTGTAGTATAGGAATAGTTTCGTAATTTAAAAAGAGAGGATTACCTGTGGTCCAAACAACCGGCAGATGTTGGAGAATTTAATGGCGCCCGCCCCATTATCCTGCATTCTCAGGACCACAAATTCGCACTCATTTGGGAAGGACAGGTAAGCTACCAAGATAACGCTCCCATCTGCTGTAATCGTCTTCTGTAGCATGTGGCCGTGTGCTGGAAGAACATTAAGATTATTGTGAATCATGAGAAAGGATCAGTGTTTGCGTGAACACAACGGATTCCATCCCAGCAGGCAGCTCAACATTTCTGTTGACCGTTCTGTTGACAACAATCAGACGTAGTCAAAGCCAAAATAATTCGTGAGCCAAATTCATAAACATAGTTTAGAATGGATAGTAGATTAGGATGGATAAAACCGTAAATTAGGTTTTTGACAAGGTTTTTAAACAGAGTGGAACAGAGTGAAGTATACCCCGGCCCCGTTGTTTGCTTTTATATCAGGTGAACTCACGGGGTGGTTTAGGCTTCATAGCGGTCTGCGAGAGGGGCTGCGAGACCGCGGCGGGCGCTCCGCCTTCGTCGAGCGGCCAGCCGCGGAGGCACGCGTCGCCGCACACCGCTACCGCCCACCCAGATGTTAACACTACGCCGTAAGTCTCGATGCCATCTGTCTTGCCCCTGAAGAAAAAATCCAATATAATGCAACTTACATGGTTTTAGAATTATTTAAACAGGCTCAAACCAAACAAGTAGTCGCAGTAGTGACGACACAAAAATATGCTGTTTTTCTTTGCAGTTTAACTATTGGAGCCTCCCAAAATTCAGAAACAATAGATTCCAACTGTAATAACTCAACTGTAACAGAAGGGATAGCTGGACACTGACAGCTAGCAGACAGGATACATGTACTACAGGAGTATCTTTAGCTATCTTGCTTTTGCACCATTCAGTTATTTTATCAGCAAAAGTTTTACCTCAAAGCACCAGTGATTCCTGACAGGAATCTTGGCACAGTGGATTCTCTTTTCAAGTGGTGTGTGACTGCAGGGCCCGTGACAGGTAGTTTGACCAGTAGAAGGCCTCCTTCACCTCCAGAGCCGAATGCAAGAGCAAACACTGCTTCTCCGCTGTCTCGGAGCAGCGACGCGCAAGTGTGGGCTACTCCTATAGCTGAAAGAGTTTACCAGGCAATGTAACAACTTTTGTCCAAAAAAGATCAATTGTGTATTTTTTTATTTTTGTCTTATCTATCTAAAACTACATGATTAAAGTTAGTAAAAAATAAATTGTGGCCTAAAAGCTCACCATGCTTTTTGCCGATTTTATTATTGAACTTATAGATGTCCCAGGCACTGCAGCACCAAGTGGTCTCTTCACTCATCTAGTGTGAGTTAAGGTGCCACTGGACGCTGAATAAATGATCTCATTTCATAGATGCAAAGGCCTTTTATTATTATAGATGTAAATCACTGACTGATCTTGAAAGTACTCTTACTTGGATTGGAATACTGGTTTAGAATGTGGTAGTTATTTGGATTGTTTATGGAGGTGGTGTCATGGAAGATTGAAGGTGTGGAGCCACTTAAAGATCCAAATGTTGCCTGTGAAACAAAACACATAAAAATTTCTAATAGGTACAACATCATGGAAGTTATCTAAGGGAAATGGAAAAGTTTAATATTTGTTAATTTTGGCTGTTTCTTAATAATATTTCATACACTAAAAGGAAGGCTTTTCTGAGTTATTTGTATTTTAAAAGTTTTTACAATCATTAATTAATACCTTTTTATCCAAGACTTCAGGGTGTGGAAACACAAATCTATGCACCGATGAGACTGTAGCAGCAAGAATGACAAGCTCCTTGGTGGCAGTTCTCTCCCAAACGGACATGCCATTCAGTGGGGGAGTGCCTGGAGCTACCTTGCATCTTAGATTAGCCCCTGAAAGGTTCACATCTAACGATGCCTCAGACAGTTCAATTGCATCTGGGGTGGTTTGCCTGTAAATAAAAGAGTAAACTAAGTTTTTTTTTTAAATTCCATAACGATAACTTAACGGAAGATAAATTGGCAATTATTTAATTTGGAATTGGGATACTTGGTCCAACACATTATAGTTAATTTTACTATAAGCCAAGATGTTTATTTTTACAGGCACATAATATTACAGGCACGTTTTCATAGGTGAATATTTAAAAAAAATGTGGGGTATTGATGATATGCTGATAGTGATGAGACAGAGCAATAGGGAGACCGGAGTTAGCAGTATCTTACCAGTAAATAAATCTGTTCCTTGTATTGGCTTTCTTGGAGTCTCGGTACCAGTAACCGCCGGCTTTTGGCGGTAGTTTGATATCCTGCAAGGTGCTGTGGGTTCCCCCTGTAATATACACATCATATCATGACATTAGTTTCTTTGGGATGGGAAAACAGATTAAATGAACGATCTAATACCTGTATTTAACACAACGTCTTTCCATTTCTCAGAGGTATAGTGGTTTGGTGTTACTTCCTTGAACGTTACTGGTATGGCGTCAACGAACTCCATCATGCTCGTGTCCTTGTTTTAATGGTTTTATGCGAATTTCATTAGAACACTTCACCTATATGTACGAATAACAGCCGAAAAACAATAATAAACTGTAATTTCTAGGTTATTTCAAACGTAAAACCCCAACCACCGCTTTAAGTAGTCTGTGACCACCAAAAAATTAATGCCACACAGATTACGAAAATTAAATGTCAAACCAAAGTTGCTATCCACTTGCCTGACTAGTACGAAGGATGACTAGGATGAGTAGCACTCGACTCTCTGTCTCTACTAAACTAAACAAAGTTTTTGAACGAATCCTACTGGCCAATCAAATCCCTATTTCTGAACGTACGCTATGGTAAGGAGGTAAAAAAGAAAAGTTTTGATTTGGCAGAATTTCCATTTTGCTTTCTCTTTCTAGCATAGGTTTTCGCCTATCTCTTGTACTATTCGTTTGGTCTATTTGCAGTTTTATTTTAGCAAGATAAGGTCATTTAGGTTCGGTCAGATTATAATTATCAAAAATCCACTCCGATGGGAGCTTTTTCAGTATTTCTTCAGTTTTTATTTTAGTTTACTTTTCTCATGGTGGCTATTTTAGTGAAACAATTTGGAAAATGTACTGATACTGTAGTGATAATGGTGTTTTCTGTCACAACAAAATATATATAGGTTTGTTTCATCAATCGCTATGATGGTCATCGATTTTTTGTTTATTTTCTTGCAATAACTCTTGTTTATTGCCGTAAATTACCTACATGTAATTTACGGCAATAAATAATTTTGAATTTTGAATTTTGAATTTGTCCTTTAGGTCGAAGTTAAATGATAGTGTAGGCAAGTTTTATCCACACTACCGATGATATGATACCCATCTTTCTCTTTATTTTTTTATTGCATAGTGCCCCTAACGTCTTCTTTCAAAAAAACCCTGAAGATAGAAGTAGAACTGGACATCATCAGCAGCAACAGAAACCACAACCCACCTCTTCCCTTCTAGCAATTTATCATTCAAAGAAAGTTCAACCCGCCCCAACTTGACCCACCAACCAAATGTTCACATCCATCCAAGTAGGTATCCACGATGAGTTGATGTACTGGAGATTAATAATAGTGGTTGATTGTGTGTTTAGTGTCGCGGTGGCGGGGTGCGAGCCGGGCGCGGGTGGCGCGGCGGGAGGGCGGCCCGCCGCTGACACCATCCGCCGCGTGAAGGTGAAGATGTCGTCGGTGTCGGCGCAGGGCGTCGTGGAGCGCGCGTCGGCCGAGCTGTCCCGCCGCATCACAGGGCTGGGGCTGCGCGGGCGGCGCCGATCGCCCGGCGTGGTGGAGCGCGTCGCCAACGCGCTCTGTGGCCCGGCCGCCGCCGCCGCCGTCGCGCCGCGCGTGCCCCGGCGTCGCCGACCCTCGCCACGGCCTCTCGTCTGGTCACAATTCATCTTAGAAGACAGATTCCTCGACAAATTCTTTCACTACTTCACACCAAACGAC
>OX439385.1:15753656-15805676 GCA_949319315.1 Zelleria hepariella
GTCCGGAGGCCGAGCGCCCAATAATATACAGGGTGGCGATCAGTGCGGGTAAAATCCAAAACTATAAAAGATATGAAGATATGCTGTAAGGCAGTCTAAGCTCTAAGGAATTATGTCACCGTTTCTCCCGCGTTCAGAAGAATATCAGAGCAGCACACGACGTCTCCACCTAACACCATCTCCCCCCGCGGAGAGCGAAATTCGGAGTGGTCGTTGTTGCGAGGCCGCAGCCACCAAGTATATCTAGTCTAAAGGCGGAATTATATTACGAAACTAGTGGCATAAAATTAATTTCGCGACACTACTTTTACCAAAAGTTTCACGTGTAATTTAGCAGTTTCGTGATGCATGCATTGCGAAACTACTAAATTACACGTGAAACCGTTGGTAAAAGTAGTGCCGCGAAATTAATTTCATGCCACTAGTTTCGTAATGTAACAGTCCGTGATAGCATCATAGGCCCAGTTTCTGAGTTGAGAATTTTGCTAAGCAAATGGGTAAGTATCGTCCTGTCTCTGCAGATTTCTCACAAAAGAGCGTGACAGAGCGATACGTAAGTATGTGCTTAGTAAAATTCTCAACTCAGAAACCGGGCCATAGTCACCTAGAGTGGTGAGTAGCGTGGCGGCGGCGGCGGCGCGCGCGTGCGGCGCGGGGCTGGACGCGGCGGCGGACAGCGCTCGCTGTATGCGGCCGCCGGCTAAGTGCCACTTGAACACCACCCACTGGAACATTGCCTGTGGACAGTGGACAACGGGCCGCTTAGTTATCTAGGGAATGGGATAAGGTATCTATCGGCCAAAACATAAACAAACAAAAAAAAATCTCAATCATGTACAGTACTCCCTAATTAATAATGCGCATACAGATAGCGAGATTTGTACGTGAGTTACGCCCACTCACGTACGGTCGGCCACAGCCACAGATACCCCATGGCAGCTCTTACTGCGCGCGGCATAAGGGCGCTAATCGAACAAAAGGGGTATCCTAGCGTGTGGCCGACTGTACAAATGTTCGCTATCTGTATGCGCATTATTAATTTGGGAGTACTGTATGTATGTATTGAAAGATTCAAAATGTGCACTCTTTTTAAGCCCATTTAGCACAAGAAAGGCTAAGTAGACACAATGACAGTAGCCAAAATGAGAGTTTCGAGCGTGCATGCTAAGGGTGGCATCGAGTGGTAAGCTTGACACCTCTTGGAAGACCGTTCAATTCAGAGTACGGGTTTAGTGCCGACTCGAGTGTGAAAGAAATAGTAACGCATATAACGGTCAATCTGACGGGCGTAAAAAAGAGACATTACATAGAATATTTTATCCTATCAACTTTTTTGATAGAGATAAGTTTACAAGTAAGAGAGCAAAGGAGATACAAATAGAGCCAGATTTGAAAGGATAACTTACCAGGTTAGGATCGTCTTTGTCTGCAATACTGATGGCCGTTTCGGCGAGACGCACCACGCAGGCTCCGGCGTCGTGGATCTCGAACAGCTTTATCACCTGTTGGGGACAGAACAGAAATTCGCGTGAGAATATTTTCGTTAGTTTAATATGGACCTGTCCCTAAGAGCTTGTACATCTGGGATAATCTTGGTACAAAAGTTGGGCGAATTTGAAATAATAACCACAAAGCAATAGCTGGCGAGGAGAACTCGACCATTTATTTTTGTTTTTTTTTTGTATTTTTTTAATGCTTGTTTTCCTTTGATAAAAATCAAAGACCTTTTACAGCTTAAAACTTTTGAAGCTTTTTTTTGTTAATATTTTTATTCTGCTGTTCTGGATTTCGAATACCATTTAGGTAAACGACTTTCCCATTTACAGGTTTACCTCGACCATTACAATCCGGCGAGTGGTTTGAGGTGGCTCCGTATAGAAAAGTCTGGACTGAGATGGCCTTCAGTAGAGCACAAACATCGAGGATAAGTTGTAAATTTACAGTTTTCTGACCTTCATGTAATAGAGCACCAGCGCCTGATGCTGCGTCAGCGGAGAGCCAGCAGTGGCGACCAGTTGTCTCAGGAAGGGTTCTGTGCTCACGCCCTTGGCCGCCTTGCAGAACGCAGTGTAAGCGCCCTCCGCGTCCTCTAGTTCTAGGAGCGACAGGCCTAGGATGAACTGGCCTGGAATATACAAACAAGGGTAAGTTTTTCATTTCTGGTACAAAAGCTGTTCGGGCCGTGACTGACTAGAGATGGGCGGTTAGGGAACATTCCGTGTATCTATAGGTAATGTCTAGGACAGACTTAGAATGTCCTCTATGTATTTGCTTGGAATAACTTCAAATAATTACAGAAGCATTTTGGTGAATCAAAACAATGTCCCAGGCACTGCAGCGCCGAGTGGTCTCTTCACCTATCTAGTGTGAGTGAAGGTGCCACTGGACGCTGTATAAATAATCTCATTACGTAGATGCAAAGGCCTTAGTTTTTTGGTGAATCAAAATCAAAAGCTTTTTGAGCTGTGGCTATTTCATCAATCCACTGACTGCCGCCTCTGTAGTATGGTGACTTTTATCGAGTTCCAAAACGCAGTATTACTCGCTGAGTATTTCCCATTTGAGCTTAGTTAAGAAAAGTGGGATTAATTTTGTTGCGGTTTTTAGGCGTACTCTGGACATTGAAAACAATAGTTAATTTGATTCGAAACGGGTCGAATCGCGATTATATTTGTAGGTAAACGAATTACCTTTATTACCCCGACGTTTCGACTGCGATGCAGCAGCCTTTTCGAACCCAATTATGTGTAAATATTGCGAACCATTAAAAGTGATGAAAACAAGAGTTTTTAAACTTCAACTTTCGTGAGCACTACACATTTTTCTATTAAATCACGGTTTTACTCACGACGACGAAGAAGATCCTGGCCCAGCTACGTGTGGGCGGGCGGGCGCGCCACCGCGTCCCCCCGCGCCCCCACCACCCCCCGCACCGCAGCTCTCGGCGCGCGCGCAGCGGCTACTCAAACGCAAACGAGTCGCGAGGGCCGTCTCGTTCTCCATGAAGAAGGTCTCCGAATGAGAACCGAAACTAGTCGGCTACACCGACAAATTACTAGTGAGTAAAACCGTGATTTAATAGAAAAAAAAACAAGAGTTGTTAGAAGTAGTGACTCACGCGAGCAAGCGTTCCACTCGCACCAGGGAGCCAGTAACGCTACGTAGCTCTGCACGAGGCGCGGCTGTCTGACTGTTGCCAGCCACCACCCGAACTCGAAGCCGCCGCTCACTGCCCAACTGAAGTGCTGCTAAGGACCTTATTTAATTGTCTACTACAAGGTACAACTAGTTAAAACTCAAAGCAAATGAACCTTTGAAATATTGAGTTTAATTATACTGGACGTCGCTAGGTTAACTAATTTATATTCGCCCAATGTTAGATATGCAATCTGATATGCTATCTTGACGAATTATAAGTTGTATTGTAACCAACTCTGCCACCGGGTGCATAGGATACTATGTACCGAGGTTAGGTAACAACGCTACCTTGCTATAAATAATGGATCTCACCCTCGTATGTTCACTTGGACCCGGCCAGTCAGTCCCCAGCCAAACAGCTGCCTTGCGGAGCATGATCACTCGCTCCTTCTATAGTAACTAACTGAACATGGTTGGATGGTTGGTTGGTGCTCATCAATCACCTCAACTCAGCTACCAGAGAAACTTGCAGGCGCGATTCCCGCTATGGCAGGAATTGTAGCGAGGTAGTGATGTTACCTAAAGTATGATGTAGCCTTAGGGATGCAGTTGCATTGATAACATTTTTATCCCATAGGATATTAAATCCAGTTAAAACACAAACAATATTTCTTGACATCCCTGACAAATTTTTAATTATTGAATTGAAAATAGTAGAATAAAGGTTTTTTTTATTTTATTATCGGACAGCGCAATTTTTTTTTATTTGACTGCGTAAGTTGACAGAGAAAGTGTCCTGTGTATCCGACAGTTGTTGGCTACAAAGTATTTTTTTTCTCAAACAAAAGGATACAGCTGATGCGCCAGATGGTACGCCATGAGCGGAAGCGCCTGGTGCCAGGCGCGCGGCGCGGCGGCGGCGGACAAGTGTCTGCGCGCGCGCACACCGCCCGCGCGCGCCGCGTACGCGTGCACCACGCCCTCCGTCAGTGGAACCTCGCCGGCTTCGGTGCCGAGCGCGCTCAGCTTGAGGCGGAAGAGCTCGTCCGAGCCTGCCGACCTGTTGGGTTAAGCACACCTAGGTGAGACTCTACGACATGAAAGATAGATAACATTATTATGATACCACGTTTCACGCGTGGACCGCGCCCTCTGTCATCGGAACCTCAGCTTCTGGGAGATGTTGGCCTGCCAGTGGACGACGCACGGGGCGGGCGCCGTGTGTCGTCGCAGCCACAGCAGCGCGCGGTAGGCCTGCCAGTGCACGGCGCAGTGTCCCGCGCCGCTTACTGTCGTGTGTACTCACGGGGCGGGCGCCGTGTGTCGTCGCAGCCACAGTAGCGCGCGGTAGGCCTGCCAGTGCACGGCGCAGTGTCCCGCGCCGCTTACTGTCGTGTGTACTCACGGGGCGGGCGCCGTGTGTCGTCGCAGCCACAGTAGCGCGCGGTAGGCCTGCCAGTGCACGGCGCAGTGTCCCGCGCCGCTTACTGTCGTGTGTACTCACGGGGCGGGCGCCGTGTGTCGTCGCAGCCACAGCAGCGCGCGGTAGGCCTGCCAGTGCACGGCGCAGTGTCCCGCGCCGCTTACTGTCGTGTGTACTCACGGGGCGGGCGCCGTGTGTCGTCGCAGCCACAGTAGCGCGCGGTAGGCCTGCCAGTGCACGGCGCAGTGTCCCGCGCCGCTTACTGTCGTGTGTACTCACGGGGCGGGCGCCGTGTGTCGTCGCAGCCACAGTAGCGCGCGGTAGGCCTGCCAGTGCACGGCGCAGTGTCCCGCGCCGCTTACTGTCGTGTGTACTCACGGGGCGGGCGCCGTGTGTCGTCGCAGCCACAGCAGCGCGCGGTAGGCCTGCCAGTGCACGGCGCAGTGTCCCGCGCCGCTTACTGTCGTGTGTACTCACGGGGCGGGCGCCGTGTGTCGTCGCAGCCACAGTAGCGCGCGGTAGGCCTGCCAGTGCACGGCGCAGTGTCCCGCGCCGCTTACTGTCGTGTGTACTCACGGGGCGGGCGCCGTGTGTCGTCGCAGCCACAGTAGCGCGCGGTAGGCCTGCCAGTGCACGGCGCAGTGTCCCGCGCCGCTTACTGTCGTGTGTACTCACGGGGCGGGCGCCGTGTGTCGTCGCAGCCACAGCAGCGCGCGGTAGGCCTGCCAGTGCACGGCGCAGTGTCCCGCGCCGCTTACTGTCGTGTGTACTCACGGGGCGGGCGCCGTGTGTCGTCGCAGCCACAGCAGCGCGCGGTAGGCCTGCCAGTGCACGGCGCAGTGTCCCGCGCCGCTTACTGTCGTGTGTACTCACGGGGCGGGCGCCGTGTGTCGTCGCAGCCACAGTAGCGCGCGGTAGGCCTGCCAGTGCACGGCGCAGTGTCCCGCGCCGCTTACTGTCGTGTGTACTCACGGGGCGGGCGCCGTGTGTCGTCGCAGCCACAGTAGCGCGCGGTAGGCCTGCCAGTGCACGGCGCAGTGTCCCGCGCCGCTTACTGTCGTGTGTACTCACGGGGCGGGCGCCGTGTGTCGTCGCAGCCACAGTAGCGCGCGGTAGGCCTGCCAGTGCACGGCGCAGTGTCCCGCGCCGCTTACTGTCGTGTGTACTCACGGGGCGGGCGCCGTGTGTCGTCGCAGCCACAGTAGCGCGCGGTAGGCCTGCCAGTGCACGGCGCAGTGTCCCGCGCCGCTTACTGTCGTGTGTACTCACGGGGCGGGCGCCGTGTGTCGTCGCAGCCACAGTAGCGCGCGGTAGGCCTGCCAGTGCACGGCGCAGTGTCCCGCGCCGCTTACTGTCGTGTGTACTCACGGGGCGGGCGCCGTGTGTCGTCGCAGCCACAGTAGCGCGCGGTAGGCCTGCCAGTGCACGGCGCAGTGTCCCGCGCCGCTTACTGTCGTGTGTACTCACGGGGCGGGCGCCGTGTGTCGTCGCAGCCACAGTAGCGCGCGGTAGGCCTGCCAGTGCACGGCGCAGTGTCCCGCGCCGCTTACTGTCGTGTGTACTCACGGGGCGGGCGCCGTGTGTCGTCGCAGCCACAGTAGCGCGCGGTAGGCCTGCCAGTGCACGGCGCAGTGTTCCGCGCCGCTTACTGTCGTGTGTACTCACGGGGCGGGCGCCGTGTGTCGTCGCAGCCACAGTAGCGCGCGGTAGGCCTGCCAGTGCACGGCGCAGTGTCCCGCGCCGCTTACTGTCGTGTGTACTCACGGGGCGGGCGCCGTGTGTCGTCGCAGCCACAGCAGCGCGCGGTAGGCCTGCCAGTGCACGGCGCAGTGTCCCGCGCCGCTTACTGTCGTGTGTACTCACGGGGCGGGCGCCGTGTGTCGTCGCAGCCACAGCAGCGCGCGGTAGGCCTGCCAGTGCACGGCGCAGTGTCCCGCGCCGCTTACTGTCGTGTGTACTCACGGGGCGGGCGCCGTGTGTCGTCGCAGCCACAGCAGCGCGCGGTAGGCCTGCCAGTGCACGGCGCAGTGTCCCGCGCCGCTTACTGTCGTGTGTACTCACGGGGCGGGCGCCGTGTGTCGTCGCAGCCACAGCAGCGCGCGGTAGGCCTGCCAGTGCACGGCGCAGTGTCCCGCGCCCGGGACCGCGTCCGCGCCGCGCCATACTCCGAGAGCGCAGACTGCGCCGCGTACTATGCGGGCCCTGGACAAAATTGCAGTCTTTATAATGCAGCTTTACAGTAATTAAAACAGAAAACTTATTTGAGACGTATTAGTAGTGTTACGAATTTAATTGTACACTTGCTTTACGTTAGGCTATATTTTGGGTTACAAGTGCGCTCCGGCGCTCCCTGAAAAATCAAGATCACCATAGCTAGTAGCTGTAGCAGCGAGCGATCAGAATATGTAAAATAGAACATACCTCATTTCCGCCATCTGTCGGATCGCATCTGTAACGACGGCGACTCCCAGGTCACTGCTGAACAGGTTGTCATATTCGCTGAACTCGTCCTCATCTGTGAACGGTACAGAAAGTAAGTTTTACACCACTTCAATTCTCTTTTTTGACAATAATATAAACGAACCACCTGGGCCCTTAGCCTGTAAGACAATGGTGCCAAAATGGGCTGTCAGGTGACGACTTCAATTACGATTTGCTAACGCTGTCTGTCCTTTTAGTGTTTTTGTAGTACAGCAAAGAATATTTTGATTCTAATTCTAGAGGATTAGTTCTCTGGTTGTAGGAGAAAAACGAGGAGAGCCCGGTTTTGTCCTACTGCCGGAACGCCATTGACCCGCCATTGCGTTACAGGCTAAGGGCCCTGCTTGCTGAGCAAAAAGGCTATCCTCCAATAAATCACGGAAATAATCATGGTCTTTAGAGTTAAAATATTAATTTTGTACATTAAAAACAGAGGGTTTAAGAGGTTTTGCAACAACTGAATGGATTAGAGCGCTAACTCAACGGGATGCCACGGCCACGTCGCCAGTTACCGTTTCCAACTACTTGTTGCCACACCGTCGCTAAGTAAGATAGTTGCCATTCATTCAGATATTAATAGTTTGGAAACGGTAGCTGGCGACGTGGCCGTGGCGTCCCGGTGAGTTAGGGCCCTTAAAAAAAGTAAGGTACCTCTTGTGGTATTAATCTCAGGGACGTCAAGGCGCAGCGCGTCATTGAGCTCTAGAACAGCGTTTTGAAGATCTCTGATAGGTTCCAGCATAGCGGTTAGTTCGTCAATTTGCTGTGGTGTGAGAATCTGTGAAAAAAAAACATTCGACTGTATATTCTAGAATCAGGAAGTTAAAAAGCAGGGAGCTTATAGCATTAGTTCATCACAATGGAACGAATAAGTCAAAACGACAGGGTAATTTAAACATATCAGGTGAATTTTGCTATATCTTTGGCGTTGATGAATGCTCATCATAAGTCGTAACCAATAAGGCTGGTAGCAGATTGCTGGGTTAGTGTGCCTCTTTCTTTAGTGAGGCCGGAGGCGAAGTCCCGCGCAGAGGGAAGCTCGGAGCAGGCCACCAAATCCAACTTTCCCTGGGAGATGCTGTGGGGTAGAATAGTAGCGTGCAGTGGGCGTATATAGCCACCTTGTTAAAAATATGTATAAGGAAAACACCAGAATCAATGTTACCGGCTGATGGTCGTCGGGCGCGGGCGGCGCCAGCAGCAGATGCAGCAGACGCGGCAGCAGGCGGTGTTGTGCTCTAGCTATAGTAACTAACAAGGGTGTTACCGGCTGATGGTCGTCGGGCGCGGGCGGCGCCAGCAGCAGATGCAGCAGACGCGGCAGCAGGCGGTGTTGTGCTCTAGCTATAGTAACTAACAAGGGTGTTACCGGCTGATGTTCGTCGGGCGCGGGCGGCGCCAGCAGCAGATGCAGCAGACGCGGCAGCAGGCGGTGTTGTGCTCTAGCTATAGTAACTAACAAGGGTGTTACCGGCTGATGGTCGTCGGGCGCGGGCGGCGCCAGCAGCAGATGCAGCAGACGCGGCAGCAGGCGGTGTTGTGCTCTAGCTATAGTAACTAACAAGGGTGTTACCGGCTGATGGTCGTCGGGCGCGGGCGGCGCCAGCAGCAGATGCAGCAGACGCGGCAGCAGGCGGTGTTGTGCTCTAGCTATAGTAACTAACAAGGGTGTTACCGGCTGATGGTCGTCGGGCGCGGGCGGCGCCAGCAGCAGATGCAGCAGGCGCGGCAGCAGGCGGTGCTGCGGCGCGGCGCAGGCGAACACTCGTCGCTCGAGCTCGTCGGCCGCGTCCGTCCCGACACAGCGCTCCCAGCGCGCCGCCGCGGACACCACGCGCAGCGCGTCCGCGCTCAGGTCGCCCACGCTCGCACCTGACGGAAGATATTCATTCATTCTGGCTGGCTCAGCGACCCAAAGTGAGGCGAGATATAATCAAGGTTATTACATTACACATGCACATGCTGAGCCGAATCCATTTCACAAGCGCAGTACATTGGCATTATTTTGCTTTGTTTTGGTAGTGACCGATATGATTACTTGTGTATTTTTGGTTCTTACACCCGTATTCCAAGTCGTTCCTCGACTCAATACTCAGTGGAGGAGATAGCCGAGTGACTCCGTCGAGGTGGTATCACAAGTAATTTTTTCGAGTGTACTCGAATGAGTGAAATTTGTTTTTTTCATGTTGGCAATAGCAATGTGACCGATATGAAATCTTCTGAATCAATTTCCTTCTCAAAGTTAAATCAATACCTAAACAAAACCTTTTGAAATACTACGCAAAACACCGATTTCCTCTCTCGAGGAGGCCTCAAGGTAGGTCCCGAGGTACCTTAGCTTTTAACAGTTCATTAGTTGACTCGATTGAGAATTTCCTCAAGTGAAGTAAAAATCTGACAGTTCATCCCTCCACTCGAATGAGAAACTCGCTCGAGTGGAGGGAATTTATGACGTTTTGTAATACCGTTTTCCTTAGTCTAGGTTGAGTTTGGACTCGAGGAACGTCTTGGAATTCGGGTGTTAGTATCATATTGTACCGTGTTTATTTATCTTGTGAATAAATATCTTACCTTCTTACTCTTTCAGGCATAGCGCCTAACAGTGTACATGTACAAAGGATAAGAATTATTGAGAAAATACCGCTGGCATCGCAACTCATCGACGAGCATTTTCGTCCCGTGTCGAGTAGCGAGATCTGCCTTTAAGTAGTGAAATAAAATGAGCTGACGTCCAATCTTGACGATCACTAAACCGGAATGCAGTTTAGATTCAGGGCTCGTATCTCGCGTGTAGTGATAACGCTGCATCGCTAGGTATCCACCTACTATAATAACGCAGACAGCGTTGCAGAATTCTTGGCCAAAGTCAATTAGTTAAGGCTGTATCGTTTTCGATACGCTAAGGAGGCTCGTACCGTTTCCAAAGTGAAATCCGCTGGTTTCGGGCGACAGCATCATTCGCTCTAGCGGCTCCAGTTCGCGCACGAGAGAGATCCCGGCGCGCCGCACCACGCCGCACCACCAGCCGCTGTCGCACTCCGGACTCTGGCAAACGTATCAACCATTGAGTCATTTGAATATGAATTAACAAATGTATCGGCTCTTATTGTCTTAATTTAGGGGCGAATTCGCAACAAAAAAGGATCTCCTGTCAAATTTTATAACATGGAAAATAAAGTATACACTCGCTAACAAAAACTAAATTAAAATAAAACAGCGTGAGGAGAGCACAGCATAGTTGGACCCGTACGTGTTTACCTTGTGTTGTAAAAAGGCCAACACAGGTTGGTTGGTTGGTTGGTCCATTATTTCAGTAATTTGATTCGAAAAAGTATATTTTGTAGGTGAATAATCGCACTGCAACGCATAATATTAGTCCCTGATTTAAAAAAAATAACCAACTTAATGTGTGAATTTCGCGAAACGTTAATAAATTGTTTTGGTTCTGTTCTGGGAAGCATCCTCTATCTAAACTATTCTTCATTTTTAACTGTTTCAGGGATTAATACTTTTACACTAGATAGGACTTGATTATATGACCTCGGTGAGGCTACGCGAGGCAAACACCAAAATTGTGTACACTTACATTTTTAGACACCAAAAGGCCCAATGGTTTTTGCAGACCTTCCATATACTGCATGCACCAGCTGTATAGGTCTGACCAGCATCTGCAAACGAGGGAACATTGTTATACTCTAACATACCTAGAATGAAAATTACAAAGACTGATGGAAGGGTGCGGTTGTATATATTTACATAATAGACAGTCATTCGTTCCTACCAGGAGCAATCGACATGTAGATATAAGAGATAGTGGAGTGTTGCTAAGATCAATAAAATGTTTGTTGGGTTCATGATGCTGACGAGCGCGTCAGGTGTTTCAAGCGACAGCAAGCGATGCTGGTTATAAATAAAGCAAAGCCAGCAGTTATGACCAAGGATCGGAATTACGCATACATGACTGGTGCGGCGCAGGCAGAGCTACGTATCGACGAGCATTATCATCCCGCTTTCCTATCTTGCTTTACGTAGAGAAATAAAGTAAGTTGGAGCTAGTCGATGCAGGACCGGAACGCTCGATCCTTACTTGCTTTGCATAATAGCAGTAACAGACGCTCGAATTTGGTACGGCCGAACCACGAACGCGGTGCGGTGTCGGACCATATTCGATCGTGTGTAGCATGGTACACCGAACATTATTATTATTATTTACGGTTCGGTTGGTTCCAAGCGTTTGCACATCATCGAACGCATACGATACGCACTGCTGACACTGAAACGAATGGGCAATCCGTGTTTCGCTACGGTGATGTGGCGTGAACAGCGCACCGAACATTGCATTGATTCGTCCGCACCAAATTCGAACGTCACTGCTATAAGATTCGCGCACGAGACTTACTTGTGCATAAGATGCGAATGGTCCGTGGTGTTGGCGCGCGCCGCGAGGTGTCTCAGTCGAGCTTGAACGGCGTTGAGCGCGGATTCACCGAGGTCACTGTCGGAGCCGATGTCGGCGCCGCCCCATGTCCGACGGTAAATCTGCCAGACGAAAATTTATGATATCAGTCGGCGGAAATGTTCAATGTATTAGCCTCAACGTGGTTTCTTCTACTTGCCACAAATACAACTTAATTCGATTAAACCAGAGGTCAAGTGGTCAATGCTAGGATGGGAATTTTGGCGGACATCCGCTGTCCGCAAAAATTCCGATCATTGTTCATAAGAGAAGAAATGTTTGATATAATAATGATTAGGCATGATTAGTTCAACTTTGTACAAGAAGTGGGTATTGTCGCAACTCTCTCCTCACTTACCACCAGCTCGCGTAGCATGAAGCGGTGTTAGAGAGTATCTGTGGGTTTAAAACTATATGTATCTCACTCTTTTGTTTGAAGTAGAGTGGGATGGACAGAGTCCTAACACTCTAACACCGCCTCATGCTACGCGAGCAGGGCCTTCCTAACGACAGAAGGCGGGCACAGCCCGACGGCCATCAGCCGGTCGCGGTACTGTTGGTGCGAGGTCAGCTGCGGCAGCGCCGGCGGCGGCTTTGAGACTACCTTCATAGCACACTTACCACCAGGGCCTTCCTAACGACAGACGGCGGGAACAGCCCGACGGCCATCAGCCGGTCGCGGTACTGTTGGTGCGAGGTCAGCTGCGGCAGCGCCGGCGGCGGCTCGGGCGCCGATACCGCCCGCCACGACACTTCCGCTGTCAGTGCACTGCCTGAAATCGATTTGAATGCAGTAGATGTATTGAGTACAATAATGAATTGATCGTCTTTCTTTACGATTGCAATATTTATTTACAATATTTCGGCAATAGAACTTTTTTTTATATTCTTCAACACAAAGTCTGAACTCATACTATTCGATATAATCCGTGCGGAATCAGAATGGGATAATACCTTTTGGAACTGAATCGAAAATGACAGTTCTCGAGTAGCGTCAGTAAAAAAAAAATTTGTTTGACGTTCTATCATAGGGTCATGAGATTGGAAATACACAAAAATGTTTAATGTTTGTAATCTAAAAGGATTCAATGTTATTGCATTAATTGAATAAAACGTGATAAAACTCGAGCAAGTTTCGACGCGAGTTTGCCATAGACTAGAGTTTGCCGAAATGCTGACGCTTCAGGACTGCAAGCTTCTCAGTTCCAAAAGGTATTATCCCATTCTGATCCCGCACGGATTATAATGATATTCGGACCCGATTATGATAGATTAAAAACGAAATGCTTTCTGAACGTTGTGATCTATCGGGCTATCATTTTCTAAGTCAAAGTATAAAGTTAAACCAAGTAGAAGAGAAGTACTCACTTGTAATAATAGTTTCGCCATCTGGTTGGCTCCACAGCGCCCAAATTGTGCTGGCACCTTCTCCGAAACCGATGGAATAGTCCAGCAGATCCAGCTGAAAACATAAGTCTATCTAAGAATTGGTAAAATTCAATAGCTAAACAAATAAATAGTTAAATAGCTAAATAGTTTAACAGAAACCTGCTATAGGAACATAGACTGCATGGACAGAGATATTGAATTTCTCATGTCTGTAGTATTCTTGTCTGGTTAGATACCAAGGTTCAAACTATTCTACAGGGTGCACTCTAAGTGGATAGCGGAACTTTAAGTAGGCTGTCTAGTGATCAATACAAACAACTTGTACTAGTTGGCGACAAAAATGGAGCGAAAAAAATATCAGCTGTTTCATACATTTGGCGCAGTACTGAGTCGACCTTTTGTATGGAACAGCAGATTTTTTTTGTTCCATTTTTTTCGCCAACTAGTACAAGTCGTTTGTATTGATCAGTAGATAGCCTACTTAAAGTTTCGCTATCGACTTAGAGTGCACCCTGTAGTATAGGAATAGTTTCGTAATAAAAAAAAAAAATAGAAGTTAAAAACTAAAACCCGACTACTAAAAGGCTAAAAACAAGACCTGTTTATCCTTAAAATAGACTATAGATAATTAATCGTAGTCGGAGGCCATCGGTTTATCAAATGCGAATGTGATGTCCTCCGACTACGATTAATTATCTATAGTCTATTTTAAGGATAAACAGGTCTTGTTTTTAGCCTTTTAGTAGTCGGGTTTTAGTTTTTAACTTCTATTTTTTTTTGAGCTTTTTAGTAAGTCATTTTGGACGATCACCCAGAATAGAACCGAGAAGGGCAAAAAAAAAACACATTTTGGATTTTTTTGTTCTATTTGTTATGTTGACGCTACATGTGTTGTACATTTTTGAAAAGGTCTTTTAAAGCCCTTTCATTTGACACCCATGACGATGGTATCAGAATTTTTTTATTTTTAGGTTCACCACTTTAGGGCGCAGCACAGCCGCCATCTTGGTTTTTTTCAAAATTAAACTATCCTATGTTACCTGGGTGATTAAGACGAATCCAACGACACCTCATTTGTTGAAATCGGCCGAGTAGTTTAGGCTCTGCGAGGGAACAGATGAACACACAAACATACATACGTACATACATACATACATACATACATACATACATACATACGCTGCTAAAATCATAACCCTCCTTTTTGCTTCGCGGAGTCGGGTAAAGAGAGGATTACCTGTGGTCCAAACAACCGGCAGATGTTGGAGAATTTAATGGCGCCCGCCCCATTATCCTGCATTCTCAGGACCACAAATTCGCACTCATTTGGGAAGGACAGGTAAGCTACCAAGATAACGCTCCCATCTGCTGTAATCGTCTTCTGTAGCATGTGGCCGTGTGCTGGAAGAACATTAAGATTATTGTGAATCATGAGAAAGGATCAGTGTTTGCGTGAACACAACGGATTCCATCCCAGCAGGCAGCTCAACATTTCTGTTGACCGTTCTGTTGACAACAATCAGACGTAGTCAAAGCCAAAATAATTCGTGAGCCAAATTCATAAACATAGTTTAGAATGGATAGTAGATTAGGATGGATAAAACCGTAAAGTAGGTTTTTGGCAAGGTTTTTAAACAGAGTGGAACAGAGTGAAGTATACCCCGGCCCCATTGTTTGCTTTTATATCAGGTGAACTCACGGGGTGGTTTAGGCTTCATAGCGGTCTGCGAGAGGGGCTGCGAGACCGCGGCGGGCGCTCCGCCTTCGTCGAGCGGCCAGCCGCGGAGGCACGCGTCGCCGCACACCGCTACCGCCCACCCAGATGTTAACACTACGCCGTAAGTCTCGATGCCATCTGTCTTGCCCCTGAAGAAAAAATCCAATATAATGCAACTTACATGGTTTTAGAATTATTTAAACAGGCTCAAACCAAACAAGTAGTCGCAGTAGTGACGACACAAAAATATGCTGTTTTTCTTTGCAGTTTAACTATTGGAGCCTCCCAAAATTCAGAAACAATAGATTCCAACTGTAATAACTCAACTGTAACAGAAGGGATAGCTGGACACTGACAGCTAGCAGACAGGATACATGTACTACAGGAGTATCTTTAGCTATCTTGCTTTTGCACCATTCAGTTATTTTATCAGCAAAAGTTTTACCTCAAAGCACCAGTGATTCCTGACAGGAATCTTGGCACAGTGGATTCTCTTTTCAAGTGGTGTGTGACTGCAGGGCCCGTGACAGGTAGTTTGACCAGTAGAAGGCCTCCTTCACCTCCAGAGCCGAATGCAAGAGCAAACACTGCTTCTCCACTGTCTCGGAGCAGCGACGCGCAAGTGTGGGCTACTCCTATAGCTGAAAGAGTTTACCAGGCAATGTAACAACTATTGTCCAAAAAAGATCAGTTGTGTATTTTTTTATTGTTGTCTTATCTATCTAAAACTACATGATTAAAGTTAGTAAAAAATAAATTGTGGCCTAAAAGCTCACCATGCTTTTTGCCGATTTTATTATTGAACTTATAGATGTCCCAGGCACTGCAGCACCGAGTGGTCTTTTCACTCATCTAGTGTGAGTGAAGGTACCACTGGACGCTGAATAAATGATCTCATTTCGTAGATGCAAAGGCCTTTTATTATTATAGATGTAAATCACTGACTGATCTTGAAAGTACTCTTACTTGGATTGGAATACTGGTTTAGAATGTGGTAGTTATTTGGATTGTTTATGGAGGTGGTGTCATGGAAGATTGAAGGTGTGGAGCCACTTAAAGATCCAAATGTTGCCTGTGAAATAAAACACATAAAAATTTCAAATAGGTACAACATCATGAATGTTATCTAAGGGAACTGGAAAAGTTTAATATTTGTTCATTTTGGCTGTTTCTTAATAATATTTCATACACTAAAAGGAAGGCTTTTCTGAGTTATTTGTATTTTAAAAGTTTTTACAATCATTAATTAATACCTTTTTATCCAAGACTTCAGGGTGTGGAAACACAAATCTATGCACCGATGAGACTGTAGCAGCAAGAATGACAAGCTCCTTGGTGGCAGTTCTCTCCCAAACGGACATGCCATTCAGTGGGGGAGTGCCCGGAGCTACCTTGCATCTTAGGTTAGCCCCTGAAAGGTTCACATCTAACGATGCCTCAGACAGTTCAATTGCATCTGGGGTGGTTTGCCTGTAAATAAAAGAGTAAACTAAGGTTTTTTTTTAAATTCCATAAAGATAGCTAAACGGAAGATAAATTGGCAATTATTTAATTTGGAATTGGGATACTTGGTCCAACACAGTATAGTTAATTTTACTATAAGCCAAGATGTTTATTTTTACAGGCACATAATATTACAGGCACGTTTTCATAGGTACATATTTAAAAAAAATGTGGGGTATTGATGATATGTTGATAGGGTAAAGGAACCAGTAGTCGGCCACTTAGTGAATTGTGCAACTTCAAAGTCCATTATTTCTGTTGTTAGAGGTTCTAGAAGGACGTAACCAATATTAATTGAAGCTCCGGTTACTTAGGTTTCAGTAAATAAAACGATTATTCTTCCAATTCATACTGCGATGGAGAAAATTAGCGTTAAACAAAAAAACATCAATTTCTCTAGTACTCGGCCGCCTATCACCTAAAGTCGGCCATGAGGTAGCCAGTGGTCGGCCGCACCATATAAGGTATAAAAAAGCAATTGCTTGTGGCCGACTTCTGGGTTGACAAAATTTCTTCGAAACTAAGTCCAAAAGTCAGCCACCTAATAGGCATTTTTTTTGGTGGCCGAGTATTGGGTTTTGGCCAAAATAATATTCTCAATGCTTTGTGAACTCTATACAGAAGAAAAAGATATGTGCAACCTGTCAATTTGGGCTGCTTACGTGAAATTTACAGAAATTCCATAAGTCGGCCGGGGGGCCGAGCACTGGCATTTGTATGAAATTACTGATCCCAATAGTCGGCCTCCTGGTTTTTTTAATTGATATCACAAATAAGGGTTTATTTAAGTTATCAAGAGGTCAACAATTAATTAAAGAATGAGAATAAAATAAAACATGGCATACCACAGTACAAAACACAGCGAAAATCTTAAAGATTTGAGACTCCCTTCAACTAGCAAAAAAAGATGGCGGACCGTGATTCTGAATCATAAGTTATTAAAACGTGTTTTTTTAATAAACACAAATAAGTATAAATATAACAAAATATTACAGGTATCGTTAAATAATCAATGAACCATAGAAAAATACAGATAAAGCTATATGTTAAAAACTACACTAGTTATTGAACTTTAAACCCGCAATGGCCGACTACTGGGGGGTGGCTGACTTTAGGCGCCTCTACCCTAGTGATGAGACAGAGCAATAGGGAGACCGGAGTTAGCAGTATCTTACCAGTAAATAAATCTGTTCCTTGTATTGGCTTTCTTGGAGTCTCGGTACCAGTAACCGCCGGCTTTTGGCGGTAGTTTGATATCCTGCAAGGTGCTGTGGGTTCCCCCTGTAATATACACATCATATCATGACACTAGTTTCTTTGGGATGGGAAAACAGATTAAATGAACGATTTAATACCTGTATTTAACACAACATCTTTCCATTTCTCAGAGGTATAGTGGTTTGGTGTTACTTCCTTGAACGTTACTGGTATGGCGTCAACGAACTCCATCATGCTCGTGTCCTTGTTTTAATGGTTTTATGCGAATTTCATTAGAAGACTTCACCTATATGTACGAATAACAGCCGAAAAACAATAATAAACTGTAATTAATTTCTAGGTTATTTCAAACGTAAAACCAACCACCGCTTTAAGTAGTCTGTGACCACCAAAAAATTAATGCCACACAGATTAAGAAAATTAAATGTCAAACAAAAGTTGCTATCACTTGCCTGACTAGTACGAAGGATGAGTATTGAGTAGCACTCGACTCCCTATCTCTAGTCTCTACTAAACTAAACAAAGTTTTTGAACGAATCCTACTGGCCAATCAAATCCCTATTTCTGAACGTACGCTATGGTAAGGAGGTAAAAAAGAAAAGTTTTGATTTGGCAGAATTTCGATTTTGCCTTCTCTTTCTAGCATAGGTTTTCGCCTATCTCTTGTACTATTCGCTTGGTCTATTTGCAGTTTTATTTTAGCAAGATAAGGTCATTTATGTTCGGTCAGATTATAATTATCAAAAATCCACTCCGATGGGAGCTTTTTCAGTATTTCTTCAGTTTTTATTTTAGTTTACTTTTCTCATGGTGGCTATTTTAGTGAAACAATTTGGAAAATGTACTGATGCTGTAGTGATAATGGTGTTTTCTGTCACAACAAAATATATATAGGTTTGTTTCATCAATCGCTATGATCGTCATCGATTTTTTGTTTATTTTCTTGCAATAACTCTTGTCCTCTAAGTCGAAGTTAAATGATAGTGAAGGCAAGTTTTATCCATACTACCGATGATATTATACCCATCTTTCTCTTTATTTTTTTATTGCATAGTGCCTCTAACGTCTTCTTTAAAAAAAACCCTGAAGATAGAAGAGGAACTGGAGATCATCACCAGCAACAGAAACCACAACCCACCTCTTCCCTTCATCATTCAAAGAAAGTTCAACCCGCCCCCAACTTGACCCACCAACTAAATGTTCACATCCATCCAAGTAGGTATCCACGATGAGTTGATGTACTGGAGATTAATAATAGTGGTTGATTGTGTGTTTGGTGTCGCGGTGGCGGGGTGCGAGCCGGGCGCGGGTGGCGCGGCGGGAGGGCGGCCCGCCGCTGACACCATCCGCCGCGTGAAGGTGAAGATGTCGTCGGTGTCGGCGCAGGGTGTCGTGGAGCGCGCATCGGCGGAACTGTCGCGCCGCATCACGGGGCTGGGGCTGCGCGGGCGGCGCCGCTCGCCCGGCGTGGTGGAGCGCGTCGCCAACGCGCTTTGTGGCCCGGCCGCCGCCGCCGCCGTCGCGCCGCGCGTGCCCCGGCGTCGCCGACCCTCGCCACGGCCTCTCGTCTGGTCACAATTCATCTTAGAAGACAGATTCCTCGACAAATTCTTTCACTACTTCACACCAAATGACAGAAGAAACCTCGCTCAAGTCTGCACGAAATGGCGCGACATACTCTACTCCTCGCCCCGGTGGTGGATGGGGCTCGTAGCCGTGATAGACTGCCGTGAGTTACGCTCGGAGACCAATTGCTGTGTACAGAGATATTACAGTTCACTAATAAAAAGAGGAATTCGGGGGGTTGGGCTAGTATCGGCTTGTGACGACGATATATCAGAGTTCATACGTCAATTTCCTCTGTCAGTTCACCATGTCAATGCGCTTAGCTTGAAAGGATGCACAATAACAGATAGAGGGCTGGAGGCTATTTTGGATAACTTACAGGTCAGTTGTTTTGTCATACTAATCCAACATTCAATACCACATTCATTTTTATTACATTCAATACATTATGGATATTTCATATAAACAACTCTTATTCTAAATTTTATAACATTTTTAGGTACTGTTTGAGCTAGAACTAACTGGATGTAACGAAGTAACTGAGGCTGGTTTGTGGGCATGTTTAACTCCACGCATTGTCTCACTCACGCTTACTGACTGCATTAACATTGCTGATGAAGCTGTAAGTATTTATCTTTCTCACTTTATTATAAATATAATTTAACAACAGCATAAACTAAGTTAAATCCACAGTATAGGCCCAGCGGAGTCTGAAAACACTTATGGTTTAAAACACAGCTGGCAGCTAGAGACTGTCTCAGTAAAATAAAATTTTACAATCCATAATCTGTGCAGACAACCCTTGTAGAAGTTTGTTGTATGGGGACCCCCCTTATTATTATTTTTTATTATTTGTTGGTTAATCCAACTTAAACTGGCTAGATATTACATTTCCAAAGTTACATCCCTTTAAATTTAGGACAGACAGACATAGAGTAATAGGGTCCCGTTTGGCACCCTTTGGGTTTGGAACGCTAAAAATCCTCAAGTATCCTTAACAGTTAAAAACCTCAAGTTTCCTTAATTATACATTTACGCATTATCGCACGCAGGTGGGCGCAGTGGCGCAGCTACTCCCGTCCTTGTACGAGTTCTCTCTCCAAGCGTATCACGTGACTGATGCGGCGCTTGGATACTTCTCGCCGAAGCAAAGCGCCTCGCTGAGCGTCCTGCGGCTGCACAGCTGCTGGGAGCTTACCAACCATGGTGTGGTTAATATAGGTCAGTTGCTTCAAATTACCAGAGTAGTTATAATCACAAACCATCCAGGTAGGCCCTCCATTGTAAAGACTTCGACGCCTTCTGCCCTGTGCACAAAAGCACGGCTAATCTACAAGTGTATCACGTGACCGATGCGGAGCTTGGGTATTTCTCGACGAAGCTATGCTCAGCGTTCTACAGCTGCTTACCAACAATGGGTCTGTTTAGGTGAGGTTCTAATCACAAACTTTCGAGCTTTCTAGATTTAACACAGCCTCTGTTGTGGAATCTTCAAACCCTTTCTGGCCCTCTGCACAAAAACGCGGCTAATTTCCAACTTTAGTTATCTCGTGACCAACGCGGTGCTTGGCTACTTCTCGCCGAAGATGAGCGCCTCGGCTGGCAGCTCGCTCCCCAACCATGAGGGTGTTAGGTGAGGCGTTTTACTCACACAAATCGTAACCACAAAGCATCAAGGTAGTTGGGAGATCACCAACCATGGAAGCAGTGTTCAACTTCAAGAATTGAAGTCACCAACCGACGCGGCGTTTTGCTATTGCGGGACTTACCAACTTCATAACCGATAGAGTGCTATTGAGATTTCGTAACTATTTGTACAAATATCAACTATCTACCCATAAATCTAGAGTTAATACCTCATATCTGCATTGCATGCCTCCCTCCTGTATGGAACAAGACATAAAACCGAACAATAATTTTGTACCAAATAAACATTTTACTTACTTACTAAAAGATCAAATCGAGATTTTTCAAATACTTAATTAATTTGAATCAGTTAAATACTTAATTACTCTAACTTTGTACAGATTTCCGTGCCGGCAAATGTAGCTTTATAAATAGTCCTCGCTCGTTAGCAGCCCTCACGCAGCTCGCGAGGACAAAGCGCAATTATGTAGAGTGGGTCGGTCGAGTCGCCCCCGCGCTCTCGCGATGCGGGTCAAGAGGACTACACGCTTGCACATGTGTTGCTAGTCCGAGGCACAAAGGGCCTACCTATCTTTGTATGCTAAACGGTAGAAAGTACCTACTGGCTGGCCTGCATATGAAATGAAAGATAAGAAGAAGTACGTGATCGACAATCCCACACAGGGACAACGTCTTGCATAACTGAAATAGTAGGTACATTACTGCCACGGTCTGTAATGGGTGCGATGCTGGCGCACTTTTTATTCTATTTTGATCACAGCAAGGGCTGCAATGATGACCAAGCTTGATGTCCTCGAGCTTAGCTACGATCTTTATGTAGGATTACTACATAAAGACGAAAGACGCATATATTGTTTGAAACAAAACACGACAGTAATGGATTTTCAAAGAAAATAGCTCGCCGCAAAACACGACAGTAAGAAAATTCTCTACAACTCTGGCGCCTAATCAAAGTAGCCGGCAAGTCTGATATTGCTCAAAGAAGGTTGTCGTAATAATGACCATATTACGATTACGAGCGTTTTTGAGTAAAATGACTTTACTTATTGGTTTCGTAACACCTTCTTTTGATCTCCGCAGTCCACTCGCTGCCGAACCTCACAGTGCTGTCGCTGAGCGGCTGCAGCAAGGTGACGGACGAGGGCGTGGAGCTCCTCGCCGAGAACCTGCCGCGCCTGCGCAGCCTCGACCTCAGCTGGTGTCCGCGCGTCACCGACAACGCGCTCGAGTACATCGCCTGCGACCTCAACCTGCTCGAGGAACTAACGCTAGACCGGTTAGTGTACACGCTAGAGCGCGCGCATAAAAATTTTCACAGATTTTTACATTTGACACAAGTTTTTTGGGCAGTGCCACTGCTTCGTAGACCAGCCCCTGTATTATCTAAAATATCCACCGTAAAAATAACGGTTTTGAAATGTCAAATAAAAGATTGTTCTATTTTCGAGTGTTTTGACGCTCGTAGGTTGAGTGGAATTTTTAGATAATAGAGGCGCAGAACACATTGTTTTTCTATTGTTAACAATAATGAAAAGAATACTATGTTATTGCCGCGAACGAAAAATCGCTGAACAAAAATTGCTCAGTTTAGCTTCAAAATTGAAAAAACTATGAAAATTTTGAATTTCCTGCCACGGTGCTTAAGCATCTTCCAGCCTTAAGTCTGCGCGCGGCAAATAGAGGAACTAAAATGACAAGCCGCCATATTGCTCTACTATTAGTTCTAGTGGTTAGCGTCTTTCCGTGATTGGATGGAAATATTTTTTCAATTGCCATCAGCGCCATACCTACGTGCAAAGTTAACTCTATACACATGTTTACAGTCCCAACTCTATCTTTTTGGCTCTAAGTTCTGCTCAGGTTGTATACCAATTTCGAGTGGCGATGCCATGGCGCCATCTTGCTTTCTTGTAGGGAAATTAACCAAGATGGCTCTATAGTGTTTGTTTGTGTGCAATAATAATGTCTTTTCTTTCTTTCTATAGTCAATAGACGTATAAAAACGCTTATCAATGCGCTGGGCTGCCGGGTCTGAGCTCAGTAAAGTAAGATTTAAGTAACAGTGTATTTCGTCCACCAGGTGCGTCCACATAACCGACATAGGCGTTGGCTACATCAGTACAATGCAGTCGCTAGTGGCGCTCTACTTACGTTGGTGCTCGCAGCTCAGGGACTTCGGCGTGCAGCACTTGTGCGGCATGCGCTCGCTGCAGATACTCTCGCTCGCTGGTAAGTGTGCGGCGCGGATCTTGGGCTAGATAGATTCCATTCAAACCGACCTGGGCCCTTAGCCTGTAACGCAATGGCGGGTCAATGGCGTCCCGGCAGAAGGACAAAACCGGGCTCTCCTCATTTTTCTCCTACAACCAGAAAACTAATCCTCTAGAATTAGAATCAAAATATTCTTTTCTGTACTACAAAAACATTAAAAGGACAGACAGCGTTAGCAAATCGTAATTGAAGTCGTCACCTGACAGCCCATTTTGGCACCATTGTGTTACAGGCTAAGGGCCCTGGATAGCCAATCTTAGTCGTCAATTTAAGAAAAAAAAGTCTTACTTTAGTATAATGCCTTTAGTGTCAGCATTTCGGCCAACTCTAGTTGTCTATGGCAAACTCGCGTCGAAACTTGCTTGAGTTTTCTTTGCGCAAGGGTGTCTGTTCGAGTTTTATCACGTTTTATTCAATTAATGCAATAACATTTAATCCTTTTAGATTACAACCATTAAACATTATTGTGTATTTTCGTTGATAGAACGTAGAATGCTCTTTGGTAGAACTAACAATTTTTTTACTGACGCTACTCGAGAACTGTCATTTTCGGTTCAGTTCCAAAAGGTATTATCTCATTCTGATCCCGCACGCATTATACAACTAAATAGCGTTTTTCTTAGCGGCAAATTGCACCGTTTCAGGATACGCGATCAAACGCCGATATCGCATGCGTTTTGAAGTGTAATCAGGAGTCAATAGCGGTGAAATTTGTACCTAGGCTCTGTAAGATGCAGATGTAGCCAATACACGTCGCACTAGCTGAGCGTAGAGAAGGAGAGGGTTCATCTACACGCGTGCTCACTGCGGACTGGCGATTTTTTGGGCTCTAATGTATGTTATTTGTGTAACAAACAATGCATAATCATACTTACCTTCGTCTTGCCTTCCCAGGCTGTCCGCTTCTGACGTCGGGCGGCCTGTCCAGCCTCATCCAGCTACGGCAGCTGCGCGAGCTTGAGCTCACTAACTGCCCCGGCGCCTCGCCCGAGCTCTTCGACTATCTGCACGAACACCTGCCCAGGTGCCTCATCATAGAGTAGCAAGTCCATTTCATGAGTCCCCTTTACAAAGTCCTCTTTAAAGGGACTATGTTTGACCAACTCGAGGGAGTTCTTTCGTGAAACGTGTGGGGATTTGTGCCGAGTTCCGAGCTAACTTAGATCCGCTACATAAATGAAAGAGAAGCAAAATCAAAACGATAGATTTTCTTGATGATCTTCGTTTACTTGTTGAACTCGGAATAAGGCCTTTTTGTCAGTGTACCTATTGGTAAGTGAATGAAACAATTTTCCCGTCTCGTTTTGTCAAGAGTACAAGTTATAATAAGAGGCGAGCTGTAGTACTGACATAACAACATAGAATTTAGTGAGCACTTAAAAAGTTATACTGCTATTGTAAAGAAGATGCATCGTAGATGTTTTGAGACCACAATGGAGATGGAGTGTTAGCCACACCAATATTGATGGTAGCCTGTGGAAGCGTAACATATTAACGCGATTTGAATGCATGGAAGCCACGCCCAGGTTGTTTTTATTATACAAGGTGTTACAAAAGATGCTAACTCTTTTTACAGGGTCATGGTACCTGATGATAAGGATCACAACCAAAATATTTTTTTAGCTCTATGACGTTCCGTTGATTTTTAAATAATTAAAATGTAAGCGCTGTGACGGGATAAATGTATTTTTAAAATACTGTTTCCATAGACTTTCACTATGTTTTAACAGCCTGAAGCTATTAAAATACAGCCAAGCAAACAACCATATTTTTTTATTGGAGCTAAATCCAAAAACAAAAAAGTTTTAAAAATTTTACAATTTTGAGGTTATAAAAAAAAAGTTGTGTTTTTCAACTTTTTTTTGCAGATTTGTCATTATGTTGACCAGCAGGTTACACCCTGTAAAAAGAGTTAGTATCTTTTGTAACACGTTGTAGACAAGCTCTACATACAAATATCCCTTTTAGAACCGATTCGTGGTTATCTGAATGATTTTAAACATTTATAATAAGTTGAAAAAAATCACTCGGGAGGGACAGGACTATAAATGTTTAAAATGTTCGTTCGATGTTAGTGCTTTAGAAAAAACAAAAAGTATCTGAATGATATTTAAAATGTTTGCTCAAATTACGAAGATGTGGTAATATTTCAGGGATCCTTAAACTTTGCAAGTTTAATATTAATTATTAAGTATTGATTTCTTTAGATATAATTTGTGTGGATTTATGTACAAGTTAGTGTAATTCTGTTGTGTTAGGACAGGGTAAATTATTGTGAGATTCTCCAGATCATGGACACATATTTTGATTGTAGGTATCCTTTATGTGTATGTTTGAATGTTTTGATGAGAAAGATTGATTGATCTCTCATTAGATAATTTTAGGCAAAATAATATTTTAAATCTAGTCGAAGTGACGTGAATCATACTTCTTTATATCCCAGAGGCTTGTAATGAGTTCGATTGAGCGCATCTTACTTACCTATGTATGTTTTTAGCCAATACAATCAGCTGCAATTATTGGACGAACTATGAATTTTCGTCAGCAGCTATATGGAATATCGTGTAAGAATGTCAGTTGACAGTGTTACCCCTATTGTATTGCTGAGTAGATTGGACCCTTTTTGACAGGACCTTTTTTGTAACACTCCATATAAACGCACTATCATTTTAAAATCTAGTCAACCAATTTCAGCTGTTACTTATTGCGACGTCAGAGTACTAAATTATAGCTAAGACTGAGTACATACATTCAAGCATAATTTTTATTAGACCCCAATTTCGGGCGCTCATTTATTGTGTTTTATTTTAATATTATTATACCGTCCGATCCAGTGTTCATGTGAGTGTTATCGAGTCTGTAAACTGTACCTACCTACCCTTGCTTCATAAGAATATTTCAAATATTTGCCATGCATGTTACGGACAGCCTGGAGACATAGTAATTGTACGCAAATGAACATGCCGACTAGAGAAGATAATAAAGTATCGAAAGCAGATCATAATAAATCATAAATCATGTAGAAATAAAAAATATAGAAATATAATAACTGTAGCTTGCCTTCAACACCATTATACAATCTAAAATAAACTTAACTAATCATTTAGGTACCAACTAATGATATGCAAATATCACAGGCTTATTCTAAAAGAAGCTTGTGATAGCTGTATATGCTTAATAAATTATGATACTATAGAATATTTATTTGAAAGATGCCTTTTACGCTTAGGATTCGTTATATTATCTATGGAGACTATAAAACTGTGTCAATTGTAATATTTCAAGCTCGATGGACCATGTGTCGTGTACCCATCCCATAGTGTGATTGATGTTACGTGTAGGTACTTATTTAATGTCAACTCCGTGGATGATATAATGTTCCCAAGGTCCTTGTATATAAATAACCTACCTAAAACTAAATGAACAAGAGATGTAGTTATTATAATAATGATAGTAGGTATGATATTGTTACAGAGATGTCATTTCTCCATTGCTTTATACTGAGGTTGTTATACTTAAAACTTCATGAGCAATAGCATAAGACTACCTTTTTACAATAATTTGAAATTAATTCTGTTTTGTGTTGAAAAGCCTAGAGTTTTCTCTATGAGCTATACGGGCTCCCTTCTATTTCTCCAAGGCTACTTTATGAATTCCGTAAAGGTGCCCCTAGCGTTATCTTTCGTGTACGAAAATTGTCTTAGGAGACCTAAGGAGAGTTTGGTGAAATCGAGGGTAAGCCCTCTACATAAATGAAAATGAAATCACTAAGCTACTTATAATTATGTGCATATAATATGAATTTATTGTAAAATCGGACATATTTTTGTACAGCTTGCTACAAATCAAATTAATTTTTAAGTAAGGTAAAAGTAATAAATGTTTCCTTTGCCTGTGTAATAAATAACTGTCTTCCTGGTGAATATTGTATGTAACCATGTTGTTGTGCAGTAACCACCTTCAAACCTTCACTACCGGACAAAAAGACGTTTGATTCCTCTGAAGTCTGAATACTCTCTGGTTTCAAATATTTTTGATCGCTAGTGTACTCACCTAAGCCTATACCAAACCCCCAAGCTGCTGCTATTAAACACAACATAGGTATTTATGTTATTGAGTTTAGCAGATTCCTGCACATTGCGAATTACTTTCAGTGTGTTTAGCTCCAGCTACTTTAGCTTTTGATTGGCCTTGTGTAATTTTAACATTGTGTTTTAGTGTTATAGTCCACCTTCGACATTTGACACCCCGTTTGTACAATACTAAGTGAGATGTTATAGTGCAATATAGACGTACTGTTTTATTACCGTCTCTCAATTTTATTACAACATGATCCTATTTTAAACATTTATAATAAGTTGAAAAAAATCACTCGGGGCAGGACTTGAACCCGCAACTTCTCGCATACCGTGCAGGCGCTCTACCTATTGAGCTACCGAGTCAAGTATCGATGCGAATTTCTTCAACTAGTCTCCGTCAACTGGACGGGGGGCGCCACCTGGTGTGATTAGTTTGCACTAATCTACACCACCCAATGCGTTCATCTTTGCAGACGAAATGGTCATTGGAATTTTGATATTGCCACTACATTTCCCTACTACATTTCTACAGTCCCGAGTGAATTTTTTCAACTTATTATAAATGTTTAAATTATTCCCTAGCACGGGTTAGTGCTTTAGAAAAAAAAAAAAATGATCCTATTTATTATGCAATTTTACACATCTACTGTGGGCTAAAGAAAACATGTTACTTTTTTGTACGATTTATTGCGATAACACAGTCTTTGTCAAAACTAGTCAGTGGTGACAACAAAAAGATACTAGGTGATGGTAACTTTCATTTTATACCTCAAAATTACAATAACTCATCAACTTTACACATCACAAAATTCCGACTCCGCCACTTCACTGGTTGGGTACGATATATATTTTTTTGATAAAAAATTATAGCTAATGCGTTCCTTGTTTATATTTTGTGAAGACAAACATATTTCGTATACAGAAAACTAAAAATATAAGAATAGGTTTCAAAACAATTCTAGCCACCGCCGATGTACGTTCCAAACTACATTAAAACAAAAGTGCATCAGCGCCAATGTTATAAAGTCGTAACATTTGAAACATAAATTAAAATAATATTTGTACACATTTACATAATAAAAGGCCAGTAGTAATTTTTAGCTCTGAAATTAATGGCTTATATTTTACATTTAAACGTGTAAGAGCCATACGCCCTTGTGTAAAGTTAGTAACAATATTATAAATACAAGAGATAATAAGGATGGACAAATACAAAATAAATTATATTTTGTATTTTACGCATCTCTTCTATATTTTACTATTAATTTAGTCCTACTCAAATTGGGAATTTATCAGAGATATGCTCCTTTACAGCCCCAGTACACTATAATGCCTTTATTCGGCATTCAAAAGCAACGATGAAATGCAATAAAAGACCTCAGAACACAGATTAACTGATAGGAATTACTCATGGCACGGCATAATACCAGTTACTTTAAAAAGTTTGTTTAATCCCAAGCCGTTAGAAAATATTTAATAACTTAAATGTCCATTGCGACAAAAAAAAAAGAAAATAAGAAGACTACTGGCTGCAGAGATATGTCACAGAAAATAAATAAAACTAGCTAGCTAATAAAGGCTATCTTCGGATGAAACGAAATAGGAGAATTCGTTGTCGTTTCAGTCTTGCTAATGGTCCTGTAACAAATTAAATTAATCGTTACGGGCATATACATAGGTATGTGTTACAGAAAGGCACTGTTATATTTTAACGAGGTTCTATTCAGTTCAGTATGGTACCATAGTAAAAGGTGTGAAAGTGGATCGATAAACGTTTTCATCCCGCTGTCAAAGTATCATCAAGTAACAACATCTTGCTTTATGTAGTGAAATAAACAAGATGGCGCTAGTCAATAGCGGGATAAAAACATCATACGATCGATGCGTTGTGCTACCAGTGCCGAAGACAAACAAAAAAGTTCAACCACCTACAGTTCGGATCGTAATAGTCTTATTAAATAAGTGTCCTCAGTGGTAGGACTGCAAGTGTGCTGTGGGGGATGCCTTCGCGAGGCAGCCAGGCCGCGTTTAGACGGACCGTATCCAGCGGCGCCCGTAGGGCCTTGTAGTCATAATGTTTTACCAGGTAGTGTCCTCAATGGTAGGACTGCAAGTGCGCGGTGGTGGAGGCGAGGTCGCGACACAGCCAGGCCGCGTCCAGACGGATCGTCTCCAGCGCCTGTAGTGCCTTGCAGTAAAGATCATAATGTCTTACCAGGTTTCCTCAATGGTAGGACTGCAAGTGCGCGGTGGTGGAGGCGAGTTCGCGACGCAGCTAGGCCGCGTTCAGACGGATCGTCTCTAGCGCCTGTAGTGCCTTGCAGTAAGGATCATAATGTCTTACCAGGTAGTTTCCTCAATGGTAGGACTGCAAGTGCGCGGTGGTGGAGGCGAGGTCGCGACGCAGCCAGGCCGCGTTTAGACGGACTGTCTCCAACGCTTGTTGCACGCTTCGCTCGGTGCCGGGAGACGCGTGGGTCGCGAAGAACTGCTCAATCTCTTGTGCGGCCGATTCGGAGGCGAAGTTCTCCGTTGTGGACTTGACGAGACGCGCCAATAGGAAGCCACCCTGGAACGCAATACACGTAAGTTCTGTATGCTGCTCCCTGAAGGAGATATGTGAAAACTGATTTTTATCAATGTTTTTCGCAGCGGGACACTGGGCAAAGGTCTCCCACGCCTCTTTCCATACTTTTGTGACCCAGGCCACCTTAAATCACTCCGGTGTGTGCAGTGGCGGATTTACACATTTGCCGCCAGTAGACTTTTCAAATTTGGCCGCCCTACCGACCGATGAATTCCTAACATTTTCACTCTCGCGTCACCTCTTTGAGCTTCAAGAAAAGCTCACTTTACCCCCCTTCAAAATATTATCCAAGTAAATACAATCATGCAATTACAAATACACTTGTGTGGACCTTATTTACGTATACTTTACGTGCATATTTTTCTTTTTATGTAAGATCTAAATAGATGCCCCCCAAATCTGCCGCCCCTAAAATATGCCGCCCTAGGCTTCAGCCTACTCAGCCTATTGGTAAATCCACCACTGGGTGTGTGAGGAGGTCTTGATTATCTATTCTAAGAACTAAAGAATAAAAATCTCCGCAAATACGAAAGACTGGCAAAAATATTGAGAAACAAAATGGCGGCCTCTACAGTTTAACTTTGCCGTAGAAAATTGTATCCCACCAAAAACATTCTGTAAAAACTAGCCAGGTCTCGATGGAGCTGCTTGTTTATCTCTAAAAAGTAATGAAATCTAGACAAGGTCGTGCCAAGTCTAAGGTTCCTTACTGCGATTTCTTTATTATTATAGTTAATGTTGTGTGACTTGGCCGTTGAAGGGTACACAAGCGGTTCTGGCGTCAGATTGGTGTAATGGTGTCATGGAGCACCTGGTTTTGTACCCTTGTATACCCTTCAACGGCCAAGTCACACAACATTAACTATAATAATAAAGAAATCGCAGTAAGGAACCTTAGACTTGGCACGACCTTGTCTAGATTTCATTACTTTTTAGAGATAAACAAGCAGCTCCATCGAGACCTGGCTAGTTTTTACAGAATGTTTTTGGTGGGATTTCACTTCTTTTTGTAGAAACGTGGGCATATTGATTTATTTCATTAGATTTTCTTATTGGAAACCGTTTTTTTAATTTGAGTAATGTTCGAGTAGAATAAAGTTAATCGTTCGACTATTTGTTTTTGTTAAATTGTAAGTATAAGTATAAAAGCCAGTCTAGTCTTATCCAGAGATTTCCTTTAATTTTATTTATATGCGTATTAAAAGCAGAAGGGGAGGCATTCGCCCAGCAGCCCCTCTACCCTTGACGCATGTTTCCAATGCGGCCGCAATATGGCGCAATTTACAAAATTTAATATTTTACAAATTAAGACGCATTTTGTGTTTTTATTGAATAAAACCGCCTTACCTTTGAATAAACATTACAAAATATTTAAAATCAAAGCCTTACTATGCGAATTCAAAGAGAAATTAATTTTTAAACTTTTTCAATTGGATCGCAATAGCGTCAAGGGTAGAGGGGCAGTAGGACGCTATAGGCTAGATTAAATTAGAAGATGTGTCCCACTACGCTGGATTTCTGCAATGACAGTCGATATTTTTATGTACCAATAGTAGAAGGGGGCATTACCATAATACAGCTGAGACCAGCTAGGGGAGCACAATGTCACGATAAAAGTTTTATCCCATTATCGGCTATCGCCATCTTGCTTTATTTCACCGCGTAAAGCGAGATGCCGCTAACCGATAGTGGGATAAAACGTTTATCTTGAAGTTGTGCTTCCCGGGCAGCTGAGGGTTCTTCATCAGATACTTCAGACCTTCGATTTTTGACATCAAATGAAGCGGCCCACGAAGTTGAATATTTTTTGTAAGGGCGGTATATGTCGATCTATAATTGTTTGGTTGGGCTCTTGTGTTTTATAATCAGGGTCACCAGGTACTCCAGATCTTCGATTATCCTAGTTTTTATAGTTTTCCCTTTATATGGCCATTAAACCCTAAGTCTGTACCAAATTTCAGCTCTCTGAGTTTATGGGAAGTACTAGTTCTATTAGGGCTCTTGTGTTTTCTAATCAGGGTCACCAGGTACTCCAGATCTTCGATTATCCTAGTTTTTATAGTTTTCCTTTTATGTGGCGATTAAACCCTAACTATGTACCAAATTTCAGATCTCTGAGTTTATGGAAAGTACTAGTTCTATTAGGGCTCTTGTGTTTTCTAAACAGGGTCACCAGGTGCTCCAGATCTTCGATTATCCTAGTTTTTATAGTTTTCCCTTTATGTGGCCATTAAACCCTAACTCTGTACCAAATTTCAGCTCTCTGAGTTTGTGGGAAGTACTAGTTCTATTATGATGATCATGAGTGAGTGTGTGTCATAAATGCGAAACTTTGCTTTCGCTTAACTTCGGAACTAAATGACCTACAGACTTGAAATTTTGGATTTTAAGTATGTGATTATAGCTTACTAGATGACGAAAATTTCTGCGTTCTGGTCTTATCCAGAGGTTCTCAAATAGGGGCCTGAAAATGCGGCGAAATGGTTCCAGTAAAGGATGGTACGGCAGTGTTTGCTTCGCGCTCGACCTGGCGGGGGCACTGCCGTGCCCCCAGATGAAGCGAGCATGGATTTGAATAGTGACGTACCTGGTAGCGGTCAATGAACTCCTGCCAGTGGTCCTTGAAGAATTGCCAGGCGGGGTCGCGTCCGTTCCGGCTCACTGCCACGGACACGATCACGAATACCGTGTCCTGAGCACGCACTTCGTCCTGAAGCAATGACAGTACATTGTTTTAGGTGAAACAGAAAAGCGCAGGGTAAATAGAAATTACAACAGTATCGATTGATGTGGCACTTCACGTCACGCGAGTCTGTCTGTATCGTACACTTGATACTGTTGAAAATAGACGAGGTTTTCATTAAGACAGCCAAGTCGAGTGCCAGAAGCAATCTTCATAATAAAGCGCGCGAGCGAGGCATGCATGACGCACACAGCGAGACGGTCACGCACACATCAACGCGATTTCATGGGCCTTCAGCCGCAGCGTGACCTTTTACACCGTCTTTGCAGACGAGCACACGAGTCCCTCGTCTGCGCAACACTCACCGAGACAGCGAAGTCTAGCACTCTTGCCAGCAGCGCTGGGTCGCGGACGGCGCCGAGCGCGCGGCTGATGCGATACTTCTCCTCATGCAGGTCGGCGGCGCGGTACAGACGAGGGACTAAGGGCAACACTCACCGAGACAGCGAAGTCTAGCACTCTTGCCAGCAGCGCGGGGTCGCGGACGGCGCCGAGCGCGCGGCTGATGCGATCCTTCTCCTCGTGCAGGTCGGCGGCGCGGTACAGTCGCAGGAAGCGTTCGAACGTCGCCTCGTCAGCGTCGCCGAGCACCGCGCGGTAGCACGCCGAGCGCAGGTCCGCGGCTAAGGTGCACTCGCCGCTCAGGTGCTTCTCGAATCTAACAACAAAAAGGTTAAGGTATAACCTAGGCACAACTAGCGCCGCCAATGGAAAAAAACATATCTTGCAACATATCAACGTGGCGGGAAATCAACAAGTTTTTTGGGCAGTGCCACTGCTTCGTAGACCAGAACACATAATCGGCTGAATTATTGTTGTTCTGTTGTTTACAATAATGAAAAGGAATACTATGTTATTACCGCGAACGAAAAATTGCTGAACAAAAATAGCTCAGTTTAGCTACAAAGTGTAAAATACTGTGAAAATTTTTAATTTCCCGTAACGTTGCTATCGTCCAACCTTAAGTAAATAAAACGTTGACCTCGTCTTTCCTGTGGACTAGCTAGTATGACTGAACACGGTGTTATTCAAGATTCTACTTACAGCTGGGAATATTTATGCAACCTATAGGTGCAGAAATCTACTATAGAAGAAAAGGCCTGATTCGATGACTATACAACCTCGACCGATGTTTGCCAAAGTGGAATCTCATGACTCAAGATTGGGAGATCAGCCCGGGCAACCACTAGCGCCATCTTGCTTTATTTTCCTAAGCAAATCAAGATGGCGCTACGATACGGCGGGACAAAACCGTTGATCGAGAAACTGCACCCCAGCCAGATTGTTTATATTGAAGCTCTTACCGGCTCTTAGCTTCCTTGATCGTATCCGGATCCTCGAAGCTGATCATCTTATTGAGCACCAGACTCCGCAGCAGCGTGTCCAGGTGGCTCTCCTTCTCTTCAGCGTCCCAGCCGAGCCGCCGCGTGATGTTGGCGAACAGTTTGCGTCCATAGTTCTTGAGGGGCTTGTCCAGCGCAGTGTGCGAGAAGAGAGCCGTCAACTTAGACATGCAGTTGGAGAGGGACGACCAGACGGTGAAGTTTGTCTCGTTGGCGAACGCCTCCATCAGTTTCAGGGACTGCGAACAGAAACGTGGATTGATACGTCTGTTTGTGTGTGGTTCTGTTTTACAAGTATCCACATGGTTGCAGGTTTTGCTCTTCCCATTCCAATCGGCATGTGATGTTACGGAATTTTAGGCGGCTTCAGCTATTATAAAGCGATTCAAACCAAAAGGCGACGCTGGCGCTAACATTTTGCGACAAGTTATTGGCTGGATGTTTTTGTATTGCCCGCGCCGCACGATCTCTTGCCCCGTCATAATAGTGACAGCCCAGCGCGTTTGACCACAGTAGCCTTGCGTTTATGCCAGCAACGCTCTATTTCTACACTAATACATATTATAAAGCGGAAAAGTGTGTAAGTATGTGTGTGGGGGGTAATCTCCAAAACTACTCATCCGATTAAAAAAATATTTCACTAATCAAATGGGAAGCAATTTTTTATTGTGATAACGGAAAATAAAAACTACTTCTGCGCAGACGAAGTCGCGGGCAAAAGCTAGTCGCAAATAAAAATGTAGAGGATCTGACTATCTTGAATTGTACAGCGACTCTTGCAAATACCTCAGCGGTGTGCGTGTGTCCGGCCTGCACCATCGCGAAGCAATCGTCGAGCAGCCCCAGCCGGTCGAGCGGCGGCAGCGACTCGTCCCGCACGGCCGGCACGAGCTGACCCAACATGGCCGCCGGGTATCGCGTGCGGTAGTAGCCCACCTGCGGAACAAAAGATTGCTGTAAGCCCCGGGCAGCACAACTATTGATGCTCTGTTCCCGGGAACATTGCCAATCGCTGGAAACATTTCCGGCAATGTTCCCCCAACTGGGAATTTAAGGTGGGACGATAGCAACGTGGCGGGAAATTCGAAATTTTCTCCGTTTTTTACATTTTGTAGCTAAACTGAGCTATTTTTGTTCAGCGATTTTTCGTTCGCGGCAATAAATAGTATTCTTTTTATTATTGTAAACAACAAAACAACAATAATTCAGCCGATTATGTGTTCTGGTCTACGAAGCAGTGGCACTGCCCAAAAAACTTGTCGTAGACCAGAACACATAATCGGCTGAATTCATTGTTGTTCTGTTGTTGTTCGAGTAAGAGATAAAAAAGGGCAATAGTAACTTACAGTGCCAGGGTTCAGTTTGATCCAGGAGTTCTCGGAGACATTCTCCAGCACCACCTGCTGCGTCCGCTTGTCGAGCACCGTGGACAACGCGACCTGACGAACACTTCTTCATTAGGAGCCGTACGATCAGCATTACAACATTGAAACGTAATAAGATGCCTACAAATAATATTTTTACGGAGCTTGTAAAGCGCAATACTGGTAGCCTCAAAGGTAGTTATAGCCAAACTGATTACCAACCTCCGATAGGAGAAGGCACTACAAGAAGAAGGGTCGGTAGTGAAAACGTGCTAGTTTTTCAAGCAGTTTTTTTGGTTCTTTGCCTGGTTAGTTTACCCAGATCTATCTGTAGACGATGTCAGCATGGTTCTTTGTTGTGATAGTTAAAGAGTTCAACGACAGTATCTTCTTCGTGTTACCTTATCACGTCGAAACTCTGAATCAAATGTCAAATTTGGCAGGGTGCCTGTTAGTTCTTGAAGAATATGGGCTACATTTTATATATCCCAAAAGTTCTACTATACATGTCTACACGGACGGAAAATTATTCATTAATTAATTATCTCTACCAGGCCACAATTATTTCAAGGCAGGCAAGTAAGTATGTACGTACTACAACCCGCGCTGATGCAGAAACTATAGAAAGGAATTGACACCTTACTGACGAGAGGTATGTATCATTTCCAGTTTTTTTTCCCATGTTGTCATTAAAACAAGATACTACGTTATTTAACAGTCATATAATCCTTTTTTCTTGCTGTTTTTCCATGTCGGGAATCTTCTGAAGATTTTTTATAGCCATACTGTTTTTGCAACAAAACAATACATTACATACTTACTTGGTCCCTATTGTGTTTGATATAACAGGAAGGAAGCTGAGATAAAGTCAATGGCTATCCCAAGAAGAATGATGTGATCGTTATCTATGGATGAGAGTATTTTAGTAGCGTTGCAAATAGAATGTGTCAAGGCTAACCTTCGAAGGTTGCTCCTGGGTCGAGATGGTGATTGGCACCATCCACAGAGTGTCTCCGCCCTGGCTGCCGTCGGCGCAGAACTTCTGTTGTGTCAGCGTCAACACTCGGTCGTTGCCACGCTGCTCCGAGCTCACCTGCAATCGTAAATTCCGAGCTCACCTTCTCTATACATACTCTTAGCATAAAACAAATTCGCTTCCCGCTTCTATCTGTCCCTCTGTACGCTTAGATCTTTTAAACTAGTACGCAAAGGATTTTGATACGGTTTTCACTGTAATTCAGATAATTTCTTCCGGATTATAGGTATGATGCAAGCATGTTTTATTTACTTATAGAAAATATAAAAAGTCCGTGCGCAGCCGGCGCGCGTCGATAGAAGTGCGTGTGTTATTCTTTCATACGGAAGCGGCTGGTTGAATAAGTTTTGTTTTTTTCCTATATTTTTTTGATTTACAAATTACTAGTAGTTGTACTAAATCCGTTACAAAGTGGCGACCTAGAAAGGGGAAGCGAGTGTTCCAAGGGAAGTCACCAGTATAATTATTTAACGAGCATTGCTATCATGCTGGCATAGTACCTATAGCCGCATTTCTCTCGAAAGAAAGTTTTTTCTGTATTTTCAAACTTAAACTTTCGTGAGCACTGCACATTTTTATATCGATTTGACGGTTTCACTGATTCGTATTTTTCGGTTTATTTATGTAGTTTCAGAGTAAGGTATTTTTTACGGCTACACGTAACAGTACACTACACACAAGGCCGTCTTAAACTATTTTGGGGCCCTTGGGCACACAGGAATTTGGGGCCCTTTTGGAGAAAGGGTCCCAAATTCTTGTGGCGAAAAGATTTCCTACATTATAATAATGCCACGTTTTCTGACTTTAACAATGTCGTTGGCTTATTTTATTACTGTTACTCTGTCCGACAAAAATGTTTTGAGAATCAATGTGAGAGAAATTTTCGGTCCTTCGGGGCCACCTGAGTATGGGGCCCTGGGCACGGGGCCCTGGGCACGGGCCCCGTGTGCCCTTATGGTAAAGACGGTATTGACTACACATCCTTATTAGCATTCTGAATTCGACTTTGAGCTGCGTGTAGCCGAATATTTGTGTGCGGAGCATCATAATATTGATGTTTGCGTAATACGAGCAGAAATGCTGATCCATATTGTATGTAGAAGCCATAGACTTACTACAATTCTATGGTAGAAGCACACTAATATTATAAACGCGAAAGTATGGATGGATATTTGGATGTTTGTTATTCCTTCACGCTGAAACGGCTGGACGGATTAGATAAAATTTGGATTTGTAGATGAATAACACATAGGCTATAAATTACTAGTTTTCCTCCTGATTTTGTCCACGCTGACATCGATAAAAGGATAGCGATAGAGGGGAAATTGGGCTTTTTATCTAAGTTTGCGCGGGCGAAGTAGCAAAATCAAAAGCTAGTATTAATATTTGCTTGAAAACACATTGGGGGCAATTTTATTAAGAATTGTCTTATTGCACAATTATAATGAAAGGCGCTATTAAGGCGCCGTGCGTAGTGAATAGCCCGAGCTCAAAGAAAAAATGTACATAATCGATTCCTGTACACTCACTTTTTTCAGCGAAAATATCTTGCAAGCTGTTATGGATATAAACATGAAACTGGCTAGGTTACATAGCTTTCACCTAATTCTAAGTGTTCTATGTACTTATATGTGTACATTTTCGATTCGATTAGTGTATCTGATACAGGAATCGAATTTGTACATTTTTCTTTGCGCGCCGGCTAATTCACTATGCACAGCGGCGCCTTAAAAGGAAATCAAAACCTAAAAGAATTGATTTTATAGACTGGTTTAAAACCTCTATTGTGTTGCATGACAAATTTTAATTAAGCACCTATTGTGTTACTTAACTGGAAAGCATTCATTCAAATGTCATTGAAATCAGTTTTCAACTTCATGCCTATTTGAAGCTTGCCAATAAATTATAATTTAGTACTCCTTGTTTTATTGAAGTGCTGCATGCCACTCATCTAGTATGCATGATAACTCGATAAACAAGTCAACATTGTCCCTCTGTCCCGTCCTGCTCTAGTTAGGTCAATAGAGTGAAAGAAAGCATTGTAGCTTGCGGTATTGAGCTCGCTCGTTTTAATCCTTCATCTAGACACGCTGGTGGTCACAGTAACCCTTTCTTGACTTACATAAAAGTCGATGGATCGAAGTGTGAAGAGAAGAATTTGAAATATTTTTAGGGTTCCGTACCTCAAAAGGAAAAAAAAAACAGAACCATTATAGGATCACACGTGTGTCTGTCTGTCCGTCCTGTTTGCTCCGAAACTACTGAATCGATTGAGTTAAAAGGGACGACAGTTTGAGTAACTAAAAATAAGTTTCATTTTGAAGGACAATTTTTTTTTAGCTGCGGAGATGTTCCGACAGTTATGTCGCTTGTACCTAGTTTGTAAGTAATTGTGTGTCCATGTTCTGTCTTTTTTTTATCATTTTACCTATTTTCGTGGCTATTAATAAACGTCTTTCTATCTACAAATTTTTAAGTTTGGCGTGTGACTCACCACAAGCGTTAGAATAATAGTATTTTGGGGTATTTTACACAGACATTTTTTTTTTGCTTCAGTATCGTGTAAATAAGTCGGTGACCCAAATACGAACGTGTAAAGTAAATAGAGGAATTTTAATTTATTATGGGGCCACTTTTGGGGGGTAAATCAGAAAAAAAAGTTTTTCTAAATATATCTTGTGACATATCAAATAAAAGGGCTCTTTCTAAACATAACAAATGTTTTTTTTTTTTATATATAAATAGTTTTGAAGTGAAAATTTACCATTCTTATCCCCTTAACTCCGAAACTACTGAGCCTAAAATTTTGAAAAAAATACAGATTAACGTTATTTACCTATACATAGATTACCGGAAACTGTAAAAGAAATCTGTGGTATTCATAGTAACAAAAAAAACATTGTTTATTGTACGTCAGTACGGAACCCTTAGTTCGCGAGCCTGACTCGCACTTGGCCGGTTTTTATTTCTAATATTATTATGTTTGCCTAACACGTAGAGGCGTGAAGAAAAATTTATCTCAGGAATAAAATAGCAGCAATTTTTTTTTGTAGCTTTGTAATAATTGCTACATATTTCATGCTAGATGAAGTTTACTTTATAGCCTGTGCCTTTGGTCAAGTTCTCATAATAGAAACTCAACTGGTTTTTTTTTAGTATGATGTGCAACATACCTGCACCACAGGGAAGCCCATTTGCTTGGTCCATGTGGACATCACAGCACCCACAGGCTTGTTGGAAGCCTCCTCCAGGGCAGCCCATAGATCTTCCGTAAATGTGTTTTTGTACTGAAAAGGAATAACTACATTGTTATGTTTTAATAGGTACACATCTACATTATTCTGCAAAGTTACAAGTTGTATTTGCTATCATCTCATATCATAGCAATCATGTGGGTATGTATCAAGATAATTTGTATTTGCACAAATGTGTTGTCACAGCTTTAAGCTACAAAGTAGGTAATTATTGAATTAACATTGATAACATTGTTAGGTACATTGCTTGACAACAAACCACTAACAAGTTAATGAATTTTGTTATTACTAAAACCACAAATTGTGATTACAGTTCACTGACCTGATGTCTGGTGAGATAGATGTTCATGCCCTTGCGGAAGTCATCGTCACCAATGTATCTGTGCAACATGCGTATCACTGAGGCACCCTTGTTGTAGGAAATGTCATCGAAAATCTCATCAATCTCAGAAGGGTGGCCGACTGGTACCTCAATGGGGTGAGAGTTTTTCAGGCAATCTAGTTCCAAAGCCCTGAAATAAACAACACATTCAGTACTTTCACACTTGCTAATGAATAATAATTATGTTTAATCAGTGGGTTGATCATTTACATTTTACATTGTTTGGCTTACAATTTTTTTGGAAAAGTTCCAGTTTTTACTTTTGGCTCCGTACAAATACAACATGACTGTCACTATTTGCAGATGTAATTTTTTATTATTGAGACAACGTTGCTTCATTACCTGATGTAGGTTTCGGTGACAAACTGGGTCCAGATATCATATTCAGGGAATAGGTGATTCACACAGAGGAACTCCACGAAGGAAGCATAGCCTTCATTTAACCAGAGATGAGTCCACCACTCCATAGTAACCAGGTTGCCGAACCACTGGTGAGCCAGCTCGTGGCCCACCACCAGAGCGATCCACTGCCTCCGCACGGCCGATGTGTGCTCCTCATCCACCAAGAGACAAGTCTCTCTGTATGTCACCAGCCCCCAGTTCTCCATGGCTCCAGCAGAGAAGTCTGCTATGGCTATCAAGTCAATCTTGGGCAGGGGATATGCAATATTGAAATACTCTTTGTAATAAGGCAGCACCCTGGCGGCCACTTCCAAAGCAAACAAGCCTTGCTTGCTCTTGCCCACTGGAGTGTACACACGCACTAGCACACCGTCACGAGACTTCTTCTCCACAAAATCATATTCACCCACAACAACTGCCACCAAGTATGTAGACATGATAGGTGTAGTATCAAAGTGAACATATTTCTTGTCACCGGTGACCTTCTCCTCTTTGATGGGCATGTTGGAGAGAGCCACTCGATCGGCAGGCACCTCCAGGGAGATGTCGAAGGTGGCTTTGATGGCGGGCTCGTCCCAACAGGGGAAGCAGCGGCGCGCGTCCGTGGCCTCGAACTGCGTGACGGCGGCGTGGCGCTCCTCGCCACCCGGCGTCAGGTACTTGCTGCGGTAGAGCCCCTTCATCTTGTCGTTGATCTCGCCGGTGAACTCGCAGCGCAGCGTGGCCTCTCCGGGCGACAGCGGCTCGGCGAACGCGATCGTCACGGTCTCCTCGGAGGCGCTGAGCCGCACCTCGGCCGGGCTCTGCACTGCGTCCGTGCCTGAACCTTCATACTGCAGCTTCACATTTGACACTTCTAGGTCCAAGCAGTTCAGCACTATCTCTTTGGTTGAGCTCACAATCTGTAAGTGAACGTGTTGACGTTAGCGCGCATGAAAGCGAAGTTTTCGCAATGGAAACATGATTAAATTCCACCGTACTTACCGATACTTTCACTGCTGTTTTTCCTTTGAATTTGAACGAGTCGAGGTCTGGAATTAGCTCCAAATCATAATGTTTCGGCACTACATTTTTGGGGAGCCGCTGAAACGCTGTGTTTTCTGGCATTGTCACTTTTTCTTTCACGATCGTAAATGTGGGACGCGCACCCGAGAAATACCGTAATGACCGAGTGACAGAGTGAACTCGCGCTCCAACCGCGCCGCTGACACGTACTCCCCGCGCACGCCTCAGGAGCCCCTCCGGATAACGGTATTCGCTAGTACGCAAGGACTTGCAATGGCGACTCAAATCCGTACGATTTTGCAAAGCTAATGGTAACGAATTACGTATGACGCGTAACAGTTGTAGCGTCATGGATATCAGGTTTTATGACGTTGAAAGTGAAAGTTAAATGAATGAGCAGCGAATTTGCTTTCATTTCACACGACTTCACGTTCTCGTTCTTCTTCCCTCTTATTTTTGCAAATTTTAGATTGAGGTTATGTAGTAGGAATAGATAAATAAATATACGACCACAGAACAGACGCTGAAAAATAACGCTGGTTTTGTAGTTTTTGAACGCAGCTCGACCGAGCACCGAGCAAAAAATACATGTCGGAGCGTGTAGTCGATCACTTGCCTCTCTACTAAGCCACTGGAATAAAAAAAAATAAAGAACACATCACTAGAACTGTCAAATAGTTGTCAAAGCAAATTATCTGTGAACAAAAAAAAAAGGATTATATTTGCTTTGATTGCCTGTAAAACAGTTTGCTTTTTTGGTTTTATCGATTTTTACATGATGTTACGATGTATGAAATGACTTTCTCTATCTGAAATAGGCCTCGGCTGTTGTAGATAGAATTACAATGGATATATTTTATTTGGCTGCGTTGGTCTTCACAAGTATGTACATTTTTGCTCCCAAACCAATTTCTTGTTTATTACTTCAACAAACCTTGTAACTTACAGCTCTGTGCGGTGTGTCATCGTCGCGAGTGTTGGAGCTGAGCGACAAGTTCATCGAGATCAGCGGCCAGGGGCAATGGTTCGTGAAGTTCTACGCGCCATGGTGCGCTCACTGTCGACGGCTGGAGCCGGTGTGGGCGCACGTCGCGCAGTCTCTCTACAACTCGCAGATCAGGGTTGCCAAGGTGGACTGCACGCGGTTCCCTTCAGTCGCGACCCACTTCAAAGTTCGCGCTTACCCCACAATTTTGTTGTAAGTGTGGCATTTGCTAAGTTTTAATGCTTGCGACGCTCTTTACAAAGTCATGCACTAAACACGGTTGAAAATTACCATAGCGCGTTTGTGCATAATTATGTATGCAAGTGTGCTACAGCATAGTAATTATAGATGTTTCATAATAAAATATTGTATACCCATTTCCAGCATAAAAGGAGCATTTATGCATGAGTACAACGGTGAGCGAGCCAAGGATGATATGGTAAACTATGCCAACCGCATGTCACAGCCTGCAGTGCAGACATTGTCCCAGGCAGACAGTATTGGGTACCTGAAGGAGGTCCACTCTATATTCTTTGGGTTTATTGGCAACCTGCATGGGCCTTTGTGGGTAAGTTATCAATGTAGGCAGAACCTCATGGATCAGGTTCCTTCACTTTCTTTAGTGAAAAGGAGCTACTAAATCTTACCCATAAATACATGTATGAAATTTGTTAAATAATACTTTTTATTTCAACCGTGAGGAAAAAATTTCTTAGTTACCTACTCTGAATAATTAGTTTTAGTTCCCTGTTAAATGAAGTCACCCATGAATTAAAAATTGATCATTTTGTTCTTTATTTTCAGGAAATATTCACACTCCATGCAGAGAAATACCAGCAACACACATGGTTCTATGCCATGTCACACGAGTTAGTCAAGGGTGATATCACTCCTCCAAATGAAACCTCTGTATTTGTCTACAAAGATGATGAGCCTTATTTCTTTAATGGTAAGGTATTACTCATTTATCAACATAAGAAATGTTGCCATTCTTAAGCTGCTGACCAATATCATCTCTTTTTACAGTAAACAAAGAACTTCTTCAAGACAAAGACTCCCTAAATGTGACCCTAGATAAGTGGATAAATGCTGAAAGATTTGGCATATTCCCCAAGATCACAAGGTCCAATATAAATAACCTGATTGACACAGAGAAATATCTAGTCATGGCTGTGGTTGATGAGAACAAACTCAATGAAATATCTCAGACTGAGAAAGACTTTAGAGATATGGTGGAAGGAATCATTAGGTGAGAATCATTTGTGATAGATATCATAGCTTTATTAATTTTTAAAACAAAGAATATTTTAAAACAATTCCCACACATTTGATCATCTAGGATCTAGGTATTAATTACTTTAGGATCACTTTAATAATAATCTTTGCTGTGCCACTCATTACTTATCTGAAAATTTTGCACATCTGATTAATTCCATCACACCTGAATCACGTCACTTTCTCTCTTGAGGCTGCATTCCCTTAGAACTCACTCTGCCTTATCCACAAGATTCTTATAACATATTCAGTGAAGAGTGATGGTGGTAGCTTTGGTTCGAATAACGTCGTCTCGACAACGTTCGAATACGCAAATAAAACCTTGCTAACATCACTTTTATTACAATTTCAGACTGAGAAAAAACGAGCTCCATCACCACTTCCAATTCGGCTGGATCGGGTCCATGGAGCTCGCTAACTCGATCGCGATGACCGAGCTCTCCACGCCGCATCTCATCGTGCTAAACTCCACCACCAGTCACCACCATATCCCTGATGATGATCCTGTACTCATGACCCCGGAGGCGGTTTCTATCTTCCTTGACAACATTCACCATCAGATGGCACCGGTAATTTAAAAAATATATATGTGGTTACAAATTGTGCAGTAGCCACTTGCTGCAGGGCCTGGGATATGATCAGATGTGCAGCGACAATGAAACACAGAGGCTGGGGCGGTTGACTGATTGGTATATTAATAATGTGACTACCCCACAATATCTCCCTCTTAAAACTACAATATTAACTAACATGCACTAGAAACAAGCACAAGATACCCCACAAGATGATACTCATGATCTTGGCTAGCACCCCTCTATCATCATCCTCCTCCTACAATTAAAAATCCACTCTAAATCCAATTATCACTGAGATGTTGCAGTTCCTGACAAATGTTTATTTATGGATTCTCAGTATGCCAACATGCTAGCTAAACTGTCAATCGGCAGGGCTAGCTATTACGTATCTTGTTGTGGTCGCGTCGGCATTACTCCATCGCTTGCAAAATATGAAACAACGCTTTCCGCATGTGGACTAGCGTCCGCCGTATCTACGTAGATCGCCAGGCGAAATTATCGTTCCTAGTCCGTGTTGTTTGATAGTAACCTAGTGGTTCGCTCCGAACTATGAACTCGCGACCCCAGTTACAGATGTGTAACTTTGCTTACGCCATTCGCGCAGGCGCGCGCGCGCTTTGCATATAAACTATACATCCCCATATCTCGGCAACCCCTCGACCGATTTGGCTCATGTTCGAACTTAAAAAATCTTTTAATTTCGTTTACCCGCCTACCAAATTTCATAACGATCCGACCAAATTTACTCAAGTTATCGTCGAACGAACATTCATACATACAAACATACATACAGACATACAAACGCCGGATTGTTCCAGTAGACTCGGAGAACTTCGCTCGCTCGATCAAAAACTTATTTAATTTCCAGACGTACGGTGGCAACGGCTGGGCTACCCGCTTCTACCGCGGGTTCTTTGAGGCGCGCACTACACTCGCCAGCATGTGGCGAGGCAACCCGGTGCTCACGGCGCTGGTGTTCGGGCTGCCACTCGGCTTTCTCTCACTGATCTGCTACTCGGTTTGCTGCGCGGACATACTCGATGCGGACGAGGACGCTGAAGATTCAGGTACCTATTGGAATTTGGCGCACTAATGGAGTCTAAAGATAATACGGCTACACACTAACATCAATACGCTGGAACATCAAAGTTTGCCCGTCCCTTGGGAACGGATTAAATTGGCGCAGAGCGACATTAGACTGACTTATGTACAATAAACAAAAAGTAGACTAGGTATCCAATGAATTAACTCTATGAATTATATTTTAATTATGTTGCTTTATTGTGTAGCTAACTAAATAACTTTATTTTCTGTTTCAGACAGTCACGAAAAGAAAGATTAGAGGAGTATTGGTGCCAATAATGTATTAGTAAGTGATTCAGCTCGCGTAGCATGAGGCGGTGTTAGAGAGGTGTTGTGTGGGTTTAGGACTCTGTCCATCCCGCTCTACTTCAAACAAAAGAGTGAGATACATATAGTTTTAAACCCATAGATACTCTCTAACACCCCCTCATGCTAGTCATGCTGTTCTGATGTCGGGTGTAAGACGTACTTACTAGATTTTTCCAAAATAAAAAGTTTCCTCGACCTACATTGCCTTGTAGGTGAACTGAGGGGTTACCCTTGACGCCATTGCGTTCATAGTGACAAAGTTTTAAAATTAATTTCTCTTTTAATTCGCATAGTCATCCTTCAATTTTATGTTCTTCGTAATGTTTATTCAAAGGTAATAATACGAATTAAGACTATATTGTACAATATCAATATAAAATAAGTCTTAATTCGTGAAATATTATTTTTTTTTAATTCCGCCGTATTGAAAAAAATGCGTCAAGGGTAGAGCCCTGCATTTACTTAACATAATTGTAGATATGAGACTCTTATTTGTAAGATTTTATTTATAAAATAATATGGAGACCAAAAATCATAAAGCAGTATGCATGCTAGTCATGCTATAAGTTATAATTTATGTTTTGAGTTAGCAATTAGCATAGATGATGATGGGCGAAAATCTCTTGCTGTCGTTTTGTAAAGTGTTGTTTGTTCTCCACTTCTATTTTGATTTATCCCTTCATTTCAATCAATGAAAGATTGCCTAAGGTAAGGTAGAAACTCAACACCAAACATGTATTTTTTATCACATCTATTTGAAAACAGCTAGTTCGTTCCCCGCAAACAGGGAATAAAATTGCTTTTTTATGCCATGGGACAAAAAGCAAATTGTATTTGGAATATAGATATTGTTAGTAAACATTCCAATGACCATAGAGATCAATCACGAAATTCACGAACATCGTATGGACAAGTAAAATACCGTTGATTCGGAATTTATTAGTTAGTTTCATTAAAAAATATGTTTCTTTCTCAAGCAGTGAGAATAAAACTATTATAATATTAACTACAGAGAACATTTTACGGTCGACCAGTCTAGGATCCCCATGGTAGCTCTTACCGCGCGCGGCTTATGGGCGCCAATCCAACAAAAAGGGGTATCCTGGCGTGTGGCTGACTGACTGTACCTACGGATGCTAATTATTCGTAAGTTCCACTCACTTATTTTCTCATAGAGGGTGATAAAAAGTAGAGCGTTATTTAACATCGGGAGCAAAACAATTTTTAGCTCGAGTGAGTACTTTGAATCCTTTGCTGCACTCAGGATTAAAAAAACTCTCTCGCCTTAAAAATTTTTCTTACTCCTTTGGGTAACAATCTATTATTATTATGACTTTTGTCATGGCAATATTTTATAATTATAAATATAGGTACGACTTGTAATATTTTTATGTTTCATAATTTATCGCTATTAGTGGTGAAGGGTGAAAGCCCAGAAGGGTAAAAATAATAAAGGACTCTGCAAACGTCTCTTTGACTTAACCTAACATACGTATATTCTCTGAGCCCTTCGCCACTTCGCCATTGATGTTGAATTTATTGTGATGGTGTTTGATCAAATAAATATTGAATCTTTTTTTGTTAAACATTGTTTTTTTATTATCTTACATTTTAGACATCTCTTCAATATAGAAAGCTAACTCCAACTGTTTCGTCCTCATTTTTAACTGTTTATACCAGTTGATGTAGCTTAGATTGAATGAGCTGCTGTGACCAGGAATTTCTTCGTCAGAGCTGGAGTTTGATTCATATTCATACTTATGATTTATATGAGCAGACTTCTTGGTGTATACTTTTCGTCTGTGTTCATGTTCTTTATGTTCTCTTTGATTGGAGTTTCTAATGGATCTAGCTTTGGCTGATGTGTTTACAACACACCCACTTTTATGACTACCAGGTGCATCGTCAACATACTCTTGAGAATGTATAGTCTTATTTATTGGTTTTTTAGTTTTATATCCATTAGAAGATTGCATATTTGTAGAATCTTTATTCATGTTATTCTGATGTGAATGTATGGTGTAATTGTTATATATTTCTTCTTGGAATACTGACATTTTATGTCGAGATTTCTTCTTATCAACTTTGGGTCTTCCAAATGCAGTTGGAAGACCCAGGAGAGCCATGTCTCTATTTAATCCATAATCGCTATCACTGTTAATCGCCTCATCATCACCAACAGAATCCTCCCTTTTTATACCAGCTTTGTTCTTTGAACTTTCACTGACTCTTCTTTCATCACAAGTTGTAATCTCTTCTTTGGAAGTCACATTTGGGCAGGAGTTATCAATGTGTTCAATATTGTTAGACCTATGTGTATTATGATTGTCATCACGATTCGGGTCTTCACATTTTAAACTGGGATTTGAGTTCAGTTCATCATGGCTTGCTTTGATTTTACTTTGAAAATATTTCAAGCATTCCTTAGCTGATGTTTTATCGACCTTTATATTGACATAAGTAATGTCTTGAGATTCTTCTCCAAGTGAAGAGCTTTCAAATGATTGCAGTAATTCCGAAAAGGATTCAACTTTTGTCAATGAAGAATCATTGAATGAATGGTTCAGATCGGCAAAACTCTTTATTTCTATCACTTCATTGGAAACAGCAGTGATTTCTTTCCAAAAGTCGGGATATTGTTTTGCTTTAGAGGATTCTATACCATTACTGGCATTACCATCATCACTAAATAAATTACTACCATCCCACAAGTTGCAAATTTTCAAAGAGCCTTTCATTGGACTCAAGATTTTCTTGAATTTCAATTCTTCAGCACCTTCACTTAGAATTGTGACTGCTAATCCATATGATCCATATCTGCCAGCTCGTCCTATCCTGTGCAGGTATGTTTGCCATTCATAAGGGGGTTCAAAATTAATCACCAGATCCACATTTGAGGCATCAATGCCCCTGGCAGCTAGATCTGTTGCAATCAATATTCTGCACTTGTACTCCTGTAATGTTTTCAGAGCATCCAATCGGTCTGTTTGGTCTAGTTGTCCATAAAGTTGCTCGGAAGGCCATTTGTCCCTGGTAAGCATGTTATCCAGCTTGGATATTCTCGCCTGGTAGTTACAAAAGATCAGACATTGCTTGAATGGCTTCTGGGACAGTATTTTCAACAGTTCCTTGTATTTGTTTTGAGTTTGTATGACAACATTGCTGCTATAGTTGACAGTGGTGACTTTCTGTTCAATTCCCAACAATACACTTGTGCTATCAGGACAGACATGTTGTGAATTCTTTACATATTGGCTGATGAATGCTTTGGTTTCTTCAGGGTATGTGGCACTACTCATCATCACTTGTTTTTGTTTTGGTAAGGCAGAATATATGTAGTTAATATCAGCCTGGAAACTCTTTCCCATTAGTTGGTCAGCCTCATCCAGGACTAACATTCGGACAGCAGATGTGTCAATGTGTCCATCATGCACCAGATGTCGCAAGCGGCCTGGGCTACCGACCACAATGTGCACTCGCTTCTTGCTTTTGAATTTTTCAATATCTTCCACAACTGGTAACCCACCCATCACTACCTCAACACATAAACCTGAAACAATAAAATGTATCAAATTAAAAAGATAACCTATTTTTTGTTTTTTCTAAAGCACTAACCCGTGCTAGGGAATAATTTACCAGTTGACGGAGACTAGTTGAAGAAATTCGCATCGACAGTTACTTGACTGCGCCTGCACGGTATGCGGAAGGTTGCGGGTTCAAGTCCTGTCCCGAGTGAATTTTTTCAACTTATTATAAATGTTTAAAAGATAACCTAAGCAATTCATATTTGACTTATCGATATAAAAGCACTGTAAGGGTACATATCACTTACCAGTATAACTTGATCCAATCACTTTAATAACATCACAGATTTGTGCAGCAATCTCCCTAGTTGGAGCCAGAATAACAACTTGTAATCCTTTGCTCAGATCAATCTTTTCTAGTGCTATGATTGTGAACACTGCTGTTTTACCAGTCCCTGATTTAGCTTCAAGAAGCATATCTGAAACATCAAGAAGTGACCCTAAAGTCCACTACCCGCTTTTGAAGGAAAAAATTGAGTGATGCTGATATCTTACCAAAACCACATTTTCCTAAGGGTATCCCATGTAGTTGGACAGGTGAGGGTCTATGGAAACCACCACTTTGAAGTCCTTTCAGAGTTTCTGTTGATAATAACATCGTATCGAAGGTAACATCTTGCGAAATGTGTATATCTTGGGTCCTTGTTCCTTGAGTTGTGTCGTGACCTAAGACCATTTTGTAGGTTCAGTTGGAGTTGGAGATACTGATTTCCTATGTATTTTATATTTTTCTAAAGACAAAAAAAAGACTGCGCACTGCGGTAAAAACTAGACTTTTTTGTTTGAGGTTAGGATTTCACAGACCATTATAATCGACTAATATTTGACAGTTAGATCACAGACAGACCATAAAAAAAACCGCAATACACACAGGATAGTCGTGAGGCGAGTCGGTACTAGCATGAAGTACATCACTAGATCAATCAAATCAATCCACTTTTTGTAGAATAGTTTCTAAACGGGTTTTTGTGAAATGGCGATATTTGTGATGGCGATTGACAAAATTGTGATCAATTTATTTTACGCTCGTAATTCACTATTTTCTAACTAAATCATGTATCTTTTGTATTCTTCACATAAAAGAAGCTGCTGTTTATTTTGAAAAACGTATGTGTTCTACCAGACGGAAACTACTATGTGCAAAACTACGTGATAGTGGTGATAGATCTTCACTTTTTGGGTTTCTTCTATTAGGATTTCGCTGTAATATACATAGTAAGTACCTTTTAGGGGTTCCTACACGTAAGTACGTGCCAAGATCGTTATAACGCCCTAATAATACATAGAATTTCATTGATTTTCCACAAATTCATCTTTTTGTGGATAGAATCAACACATCTATTTGGGTCAGAAGCCTAATTGGATCTTTTTACCCGGCCGTTCTTACTACGTCTCTAGAATACCCCACCTTCCAGACGCATGTGAAGTACTCCTAATGGCTCTAGTAAATGTTTAGCTTTTAGATGAGGTGTTTTATGTTTTAGTTGATGATGAACTGTGGCGGTGGCGGCGGCGCCGTGAGCGGTGGCCCCTACGAGACTAAGATAGCAGGCCTCTATGACCTGTTGGACACTCTGGGCTCGGGTCATTTCGCCGTAGTCAAGCTAGCGAGGCATGTCTTCACGGGTGAAAAGGTTGCGGTGAAAGTTATTGACAAAAGCAAACTCGATGATGTGTCTAAATCACATTTATTTCAAGAGGTAATTCTCAGTTCTCGTTAAAGCAAAGTTCCTAGAAAACCTTATGAATTGAAAAAGAATGGTAGACCTAATTGAAGGTGTATTGTTTCAGGTTCGCTGCATGAAATTAGTCCAGCACCCAAATGTAGTCCGACTGTATGAAGTAATAGACACACAAACCAAATTATATTTGATATTAGAGCTGGGTGATGGAGGTGACTTGTATGACTACATCATGAGACATGAGTCTGGTTTGTCAGAATCTCTAGCTCGAGACTACTTCCGTCAAATAGTCCGTGCAATTTCATACTGCCACAGGTGAGCGTATTTTATTAATATAACAGTGAGATACTGATTACCTATTTGGGGAAAGGGGTGTAAGTAAAACAATATGCTAGGTAATTCATTTTAATTTCAATAAAAAAAAAAAATAGAACAATTCAGCAGAATAGTAAATTATTTTTTTTGTTCCAGGTTACATGTTGTGCATCGCGATCTGAAACCTGAAAATGTTGTATTTTTCGAAAGATTAGGCATAGTTAAATTGACTGATTTTGGTTTTAGCAATAAATTCTGTCCAGGTCAAAAGTTAGAAACTTCGTGTGGGTCATTGGCTTACTCGGCACCAGAAATATTGCTGGGAGATTTGTATGACGCCCCAGCAGTGGATGTATGGTCCCTCGGGGTCATACTCTACATGCTAGTCTGTGGTCAAGCACCATTTCAGGAAGCCAATGACAGTGAAACTCTCACTATGATTATGGACTGTAAATACACTATACCTCCACATATTAGTAATTCATGTAAAAGGTAAGTTTTCATGCCATCCTAAATCTTCTTATTTTCGTCAAGAAATAGACTAACTTTGAGATATGGCACTGGTCGCATCTCATCTCAAGACAACACAAATTTATTGCCACAAATACAGCTGAATGTCCCAAAATGGAGACAGATTGCAGTAGAAAAAGGAGATTAAAAAAAAAATTTTCGTCACAAAATACTAATTAATTACTAATTAATTGGCTGCCAAATACCCCCCCCCGCACCCCCGATTTGCTAAAGTTAGTAGTGTGTGTATGCATCAAAAATTTAGTTTCTTCAAATGTGTTTATCTTTCAGATTAATAGGAAGAATGTTAGTTAGGGAGCCAGAAAAGAGGGCCTCACTCTCTGAAATAGCTACAGACCCCTGGGTCACGGCTGGGGAAGGCGTCACTATAGAGGACTTTGACACACCCCTTGTAGCCAAAGAACAGCTCTCAGAAGAGGACCGAACATTGATAGTACAGAAAATGGTAAATGGCACCATTGCCTCTAAAGAAGAAATCTTGGATGCGTTACAAAAGAATGAATACAATCATATTACTGCTACTTACTACTTGCTAGCTGAAAGAAAACTAAGAGCCAAAAGGTGAGTTGATATAATTGTGTTAATTAACTTGATTTAATTAAATTTATTGTGATAAGATTTCTAATGCAAATTACCTTGGAAGTACATAGTGGAAGGAGAATCTTGTTGATAGGTTC
>OX439385.1:15805876-15872054 GCA_949319315.1 Zelleria hepariella
CTATTAATCATGGCTTATAAGTAGCTCTACTATGTGAAACAAATGAATGGTAATCAAATGTAATTTAGTGGTGCATTTCTCTGTTCTGAGATATTATGTCTATAAAATATAGCTTGAGCTCTGTGACAGATGTCAAAGTGGTATAGGTAGTGATGGGACAATGTTGAGAATGATTATGGTAACAATTATTGATTATCAAGAATATTATTGCTAATAGGATTATTTTAAACACAGTATAAATGTATAGTGGAAACAAACATGGAATATTGATCAGACTCTGTTGCATACTTACGCTAATGGCAAAAGCGGTCCACCATTTTGGTTCTCGCGCTTGAAATATTCACGTAAGCGAATAATAAACTCACGGCATTCACTATTTAGAACAGTTTTCTTCGTTCTTCGCATTATGCAACGAATAACAATAACAAACGATCAACAAAACTCAACAATAAACAAAGCAATGAGAACTGAAAACACGTAGCGTAAAATAGACAAGTACTAACTCACTCAACACAACTATCAAATCAAGCTATCCTGCTGTTTGTGATCGTCGATTTTTTTATGTGCAAGATAAGCATAGTTTCTAGTCTATGGTTATGATAACTCATCGTACGTCACTAATTCTGCACCAATGAAGTATGAGATTATCGTAGAGTAAATTTACCGTTAAAAAATTCGGAACTTGATGGGTATGATTTCGATGACAGCTGTCACAGAGCTCAAGCTATATTTTACAGACTATACTTATTTCATGTTATTAACTTATTGTAAATTGTATCTTTTAGACAGAATTGTTGGTTATTCAGTTTCATGCAGTGTTTTGTATCTAAATATCTTTATTATGTACATATTGTTGTAAATAAAAATTAAATAGATTGATTTCTGTTAGTCTCAACGTTTTCATATATCGAGGTACAACTTGTTTTTCCTCTTTTGTTGAAGAGTATGTTAAATATCAAGACCAAAGAGAGTCTTGTGCTGATCGGTGCCAACAAACTAGGTACCTACTGTAGGTTTTGCAATAATTTCACAAATCCATTTTTAATTATGTTTGGCGCTTCTCTTTTTTAGGGAGTCGCCTAATCGTCAAATTGTGCTTTTGAGGCCGCTTAGGACTCTTTTTGACATCGAGGGATGCAAAATGTTAACTCGTATAGATCTGTGACCGATGATAGTATAAACCCGATGATAGTATAAACTATAAATAAACTTCAGGTGGCCAACCCTCATGTCTAGAATAAAATCATTAATTTACTTACTACTTGTGGGTGTAGCTTTTGGTACAGTCTAAATAAAATATATCTGAGCATCCTAAGTAAAGTCCGTTCGCTTACATAGTGTCACTTTGATATTTGCCGCCTTGGCGCGCGGCGGTTTTTCACAAAGAAAGTAAAGGAAGCCGACGCGGCGCAAACACGCCAGTGAATTTGGCTCGCCGCTCGTCATTCTATAAAGAAGCGTCGTCGTATTGAGAGGTTGTGCTTGTGACGTTTGACTTAGTATTGTGTATTGAGTGTCGCTGCGTGTAGATAAAATGTTTTTTCGTCCGTGGGAGGATAGCGAGGTGCCTCTACACGAAACTTCGAATGACTCAAAAATTCAAAGACGGAGGTTTTGTAAAAAATGTTAGCAAACTCTGGTTAATGTCCATCAGCATTGTGTTGAAATGAATTTGTCTGCGCCCATCATAGATACTTCAAAAATAGTTGGTATCCCAAGAACCAAGATTGCCGTCGTGTGTACCGACACTATCTCAGCGAACGGACTTTACTAACACCAACATGTAGAGCCGTTCAGATGAATAAAATGCTGATTGTAACATGTAGAGGTATTTTTGTGGTATGAAATCTATTTGGAACAAAGTTACTAAACAATGTATCTTGTTATAAAAAAAAACAATCCAGTTGTAAACCTCCACTGAACAATACCGTAAAGCAGGGTGACCAGATTAGGCGAATTGTCGCCATTTAGGCTACCTCAGGGGGTCAAACGGCGACCATAAAATGCGATCGGCTACCAGTAGCCATTTAGGCTACCTTAAAAAATGGGAACAGGCGATTTAGGCTATCTCAGGATTATTTCGCATTTATTTAGGCGATTTAGGCTATTATCGCCAATTTATTGAACCATTCCTTGATTATTTCTTAAAATGCTTGTAACGAAACGTAATATGCACGTGGAAAGGAGGCTGATGGAGAACTTTTGCGGGAAGTTATTATTTTAGTTTGAGACCGAATAAAAAAAACAAATGAAAATTATCAGATTTTTTTAAATATTTGTTTTGCTCTACATGGACTTTTTTTTGTTTTTATTATTAATTTGGGCTAAATTTAGGCTTCTAGGCTCAATAAGTTAGGCGATTTAGGCTAAATAGTCGAGAAAAAAAATTAGGCGATTTAGGCTACTCGGAAGACAAAATTAGGCGAATCGAGTTAGCTAAAATCTGGTCACCCTGCCGTAAAGCAGTAATATTTACAGTTTAGGAGGGTTATTTTATACAATGTATCTCCAGCAATACACCTAATTAGATATGTGTAATTTAGGTTGTAAACTGCAAGTGCAAGGGTAGCAGTTAACGATTTTGTGATGTAAATTTGTATGAAATTTTTAATGAACAAAATAAATCAAAGCAATTCCGATAGTAATGGTATTTTAAACAGATTTACCTGGCTGCATTAATTAAGCTTTTGCGAATGTCCAAATCCCTGTTATAAATATTACCTCTTATAGTTTTGGTTTACTACTTTGAGTGTCAAAGGAATTTCTCATCATCAGAGAACATTATTTAGAAGGCACATATTTTTGATCAGTTCAAATATTCTCTTGTACTGTTTGTGTCTGAAATAAAATGTAACTGTGAATACCTATATTTCTTTGTTTTATTTAGAAGATTATATTAACGTTCAATGAAGCACAAAATTACGACAGTATTATTTGATTTATTTACCTTTGCTAGTTATACATTGGTAAAAATATTAATGCTATGAAAGAATTTGACTTAGCATTTGGTTTGTAACAATAATAAATCACGCAAGTGGTTATATGGGGCTGGCTTGAGTGAGTAGACATGCATGATTTCGCAGGAGACACCTTGATCCACATGCAGACAAGTGTATTATGATAAGTATTCTACAAATGCGTTGTTCATATCCCAAGAGGAGCAAAATGCGAAGCTTGTCATTGAAACTGTAGCACTTTACCTTATGTGCCTAACAAAATATGTCCTATAATATGTTACACAATAAACTATACGAGAAAAGAGAACCAATATTATTTGGTTTTCCAAATTCATTTTAATACAAATAGGAATTTCGGTGTTGTAATCAGGTATTGCGAGATAAGTTATTCATGAGATTTAAAAAATAAATATGCTCATGATAAAAACAATAACTTAACTGATCACATCTATTGTTTCTATTGTTTATGGACCACTGCAGAATATTTTCTAATCGGATAACTGATCTAGCCTTAATAATACCAAAAGCAAGTTTAACTCTTCAAAAGGCCACAACAATTTAGGTAATATGCAGATAAATAAATGGGTATTACCCGTCTAGATGGGTAGTTACAAGGTGTTGTTAAATGACCCTTACAAGTACATAATGACCCAACCTCTTCATAAGTAAACATTCACTGTGCCCCTAGCAGTCCTGGTCAACAGGATAAATGCATGTTGAGTGAACTAAAACCATGAGGACCCTTCAATACAAATTACAAGCAATTTACCAATATGATTAAAATAAAGGCTGATACATTTAAGAAGTGTTATAGTGAGTCTGTTGTCTGACTGGCTGGGTCATTGAGACACAATATAGTGAGAAGAGCATTAGAAGGTGCTTCCCTCTGGCGGCTGCGACAGCTTCATGTTCTCCTTCAATGTCATGAGACGCCTCAGCTCCTGCAGCATTGTCTTGATTGTGTAGTCGCGCTGCCATCTGGCAAGGATTGGGACTTGTCTATTGTCCACCTGAAATGTTCATGTCAAGACAATAATACAAACAAGATTTTCATGTGGATTATGATACTAAATGATGTTAATTATGGCATAAAAGATATAATAATACTCACAAGTCCAGTCTGACTGTTAACACAGTTCATGTTGATTCTAGATATAAATCTGGCAGTCGGAGGTTCATCAGGGTACCGGGTACCGCACTCAATTTTAAGTGAATACATCCTATTTTCATAAGGAGTCTGGGAACAAGCAAAATATATCACCTTTAGTATAAATTGTGCATGTCATAATCAGTTATGGGTGAGAGGTTTGGCATTAAAAATTGGATCAATACTGTTACTATGCAAAGAACTAAGTGCTAGAAGCTTCGGCTAGAAGCTAAAGAAAAATGCATAGATGAATATTTTCTTCCGCCAAACAACTCTAAAAGACAATCAGACCACATTATTGTCAATTCACAATCATGATGTACTATTAATTAATCACTTACACTATGGGTAAATAGGTAAATGTAAGGTAATGTAGGTAAATGTATCATTGTTTGATCAAAGGCCCAATTAGTGCCTAGCAAGACAATATTGATGAGTCACAAAATCAGATTGCAATACTAAATATACTATGTGGCTCAATCTACAGTAAAATCAGTGAAGTGAAGCAGTTCATACCCTAGGGGGCCCAATGATCATGCCGGTCCAGTGAGTCAGGGTCATGTCGTCATCGCTCTCCAGGCCCCAGGAGATGGTCCCGTCGCCGACACCCTTCTGGCCTTGCTCGAGCTCTTCCAGGAGTCGGAAGTTCCGCGGCACCACTGTCAAAACCAAAATCTTGGTTAGGCCAAACCAGGCTAATCGATATTACAAGCAAATTTGTAAGTACGAGTCAACAAGTAAATACGATGGGCAAAAGCAAAAGACAAAGAAAAAAAATTAATGAAAAATATCTCACCAACGCCTGACGATGGATTCGCCATGATCACGGTTTCATTCACCGGCGCGCACTATTGAAAAACTAAGATGCGACCCCCAGGAGCCTGAAATGCACCATAAAAAGGAAATATGTACACAGAGAGACTCCTCAATGAAGTAAAGTAGAATTTGATAGGCTTATTTCCATTTATTTCCGCAATTTCAGAAAAGAAAGAAGGAATTGTAAGCAATTCTATTTTTTTATGACTTTGACAAATGTCATTCTATCTAAACTGTGGTTAAAAAAAACCACTTCCGGTTAGTCTTCTGCTGCTCTGTGGTGTTTATCGTGAAGTCCGATCGTGTACTTACCCGCGTCCGTCGTAAACCCAACTGGCTTAGTGTAGGTTCACAATTATAACTTTGTTGACGTACTCAGAAATAATTTTGAAACACGGTGTTGACCAACAGCCAATGAAATCGCTGGAAACTGAGCTTTCTTTCTTCTTGAGCTGCGCGTGTGACAAATGACGTCGGTCGCACATTCATTTTCTTTTTCGCTCGCTAGTTTTGCTTCGGTATTCACATGTCGTCAAGTGAGAAGATATTCCTTGTTTTAATAGTGCAGTTTGTGGTTTAGGTTTGCCGAAAATGTCTCACCATGTGTAGCTGTGCAATTTGATGCTAACGGTATCGTAATTTTGGAGGTAAAATGCCCGCTTCGATTTGCGACCCAGTATCTAGCGCACTGCGTTTATCACTAGCAGCAGATGAATCCCAAAGTTCATCTCTATTGGATAGCAGGCTTTATTCATCTGCTAAGAATGTTCTTCTGTCAAAGATAGAATTCGAAGAATCGGGCGATTACCAGAGCAATGTACTCGATGGACTGAAGTCCAAGTATGTGGTGATTCGTCCCAAAAAACCTGTCATTGACCCAAAACTACTGAAGAAAGAAGGAAACGGCAGCACACAGTCATCAGGTAACATCATAATTTATCTTAATATAGACTAAACACATCTGAAACCAATGTTGTCGCCATCCTGAATGTGATTAGCTTTTTGGAGGTTATATTTTTACAATTTGTTTGTCAATATTATGTCTATATTGTCCTTACTAAGAATTTAGTGTAACATTTATGTTTTCATACTTTACTCATGCTGAACATCGCACAATATTAAGATTATTATAATAACCATACATGTTTTTATGGTTGGCATGGTAATCACATGTTTGTTTAGTATTTATAATCCGTGCGGGATGAGAATGGGATGCGAACTTTTGGAATTGAGACGTAAGCAAACTCGTGTAAGCAACCTTGTCAAAGTAAAATAAAGTGTATTTTCGATTGAATTTGACAAGGTTCCTTCCCATACAATGCGCGCGGATTATACCATTGGATATGCCATTTTTCATGAATATCCTAATTTAATTAATAATAGATTTACAAAAAAAATACACTTTGACTTTTCAGAATCCTCTAAAAACAGTAATGATGGCTTGCCCAAACCGAAAAGAGTGCTATACCCGGTGGAGAGAGTCCAGTTGGGATGGCAAAGCGCCTGGGCAGCGGGTGCGGGCATGCAGAATGTTGGCAACACATGCTACCTCAACTCTACCCTACAAGCAATATTCCATGTACCTGCATTTGCCAATTGGCTAGTTTCTGAAACTTCTCATGCTGATAAATGTAACCAGCAAGGTAAGGATACTAATGTTACTTTTCATTATTGTTATTTGTTATCTGAAAAAAAAAAAACAGCAGTTGCCAAAATCTTGAGAGAAGACATCAATCATCATCATGTTCCTAGAATCAACATTTTCTTATCTAATACATATATATAGTCCTAGAATAGAACACATTCTCCACAAATGACACCTCTTTCAAATACCAATGCTCATAGAAACCAACCCTGTAAACACCTAAGTCCTTTAGTTAAAAAAATAAATAACACAAAGTATCAATGACTCAACGCCAACAAACTGTTTTTAGAAGCATGTGTGATATGCGGCATGCGCGCCACACTCATGGCGACACAGAAGAGCGGCGGCGCGCCCATCAAGCCGTGGCAGGTTTACTCCAAGCTACGGCTTATCTGCAGACACCTCACGCCGGGCCGCCAGGAGGATGCACACGAGTTCCTCAGGTAACTAACTCATCATTAGATCCCGTGATTTCCGTTGAAAAAATTTTGGTGGATTTTGTGCCTTAATTTTAAGGTCATCCAGAGATGGTTTGTTTCATCTTGGATGGATCGAAACCACATAGTTTTGGGTAACTTATTAGTTAAAAGAAAATAGGCTGTGACGTGAGGCTAGATAGTGACATTCTGAAGCTTTCACCTCAGTCTTTGGAAATTTTGAGTAGGAATAGGAGGAGTCTTTAATTATTTCAAACTTATTTACAAAACCACTAGCTAATTTAGACTGCTTGGGTGTACATCAATTATGAATGGACAGGAATATAAGAGTATAAGCTACCTTACTGTACTTTTACTGTGCTTTAATTTAACACAATTTTTCTTTCACATTTCCAGATACCTTGTGGAAGCGATGGAGAAGTGCTACCTGTCCCGTTTCGTGCACAATGACAAGTTGGAGCAATACAGCAAGGAGACCACTCCGCTCAATCAAATACTCGGTGGCTACCTTCGCTCCACGGTCCGGTGTCTGGCCTGCCACCACCTGTCAACTACGTATCAACATTTTCAAGTAAGTCATGGATGCGGATGGCGAGAAAGAGAGGTGGCGCGAGGGGACAAAGGAGACCATGGGGGAAGGTGGGCTGATGATGATTACTTTTTCATTTTAAAAAGTTCGACGCAAATTTTGGCCATTCTTGTCACAAGCGTCTTTGTCCCACATTTTTTTGATTAAATTATAGTATCAAGAATTAAACGGTTGGTCAGGACTCGACTAATGAATAATAAGTTCAATTTGAAACTTCCTAATATTTAACATCTTATTTTTTTCAGGATCTCCTTCTTGATATTAGAAAACATTCAACCCTGGATGAAGCGTTAGACTCATTCTTTTCAAGAGAAAGACTTGAGGATTTAGGTTACAAATGTGAAGCTTGCAACAAAAAGGTAATAATTATTTGAATGATATTTGTAGGTCTGGTCCATTCCTATTTATGAGAGAGTTGTCAACATCATGCACCATTGCTATTTAAATTGAGTACACAGGACAGCACGTCAGACTGTCGCAGTCGCCCCTAACGTAACCGGTTAGAGTGCTAGCGTGTAAGCGTCGACGTGCTGTCGTGTGTACTAACTGAAGGTTTGTTGCAGGTATCGGCCACAAAGCAGTTTTTCATAGAGCGGGCGCCAATGGTGTTGTGTATCGCGTTGAAAAGGTTCTCCCTGGCCGGCGGCAAGCTGTCTAAGCATGTTCAGTTCCGGAAGAAGATATCGCTCAACAAGTACATCTTCAACAAGAACAGCCCTCAACAATTGGTATGTAAAATTATTTCCATATAATACTAAGATTGATCTACACTCTGCCTGCATTTAAGCTCTATAAGACAAAAAGCCATGTTTAATATTTTAAATGTAATTTTTGCAGTCATACAAACTGGTGAGCATGGTGACTCACCTTGGACCTTCGCAGAACTGTGGGCACTACACAGCCATAGGGCAGGCTCCCAACAGCAACTACTACCAGTTTGACGACAGCTGCGTGCGGCCGCTACCTCTGTCCACGGTTCTGGGAACTAATGCCTATATCATGTTCTTTGAGAGGGAAACCATTGAAGATGCTATGCCAGTGGCCTCAACCTCAAGCACCGTCTATGGACCGCAGCTGCCAGATAACTTATTGAACAGAGAGAAGAGCCCTATGAAGCTGACGTTCTACAGAAGCGACGAGAGGAAACCCATGATGCTCGACTCCAACAACACCTCATTGGAAGTCAAATCTGAAGTCAAGCAGCCTGTCATTCTAAACAGCACTCTGAGCAAATCCTCAGATATATCCAACTCAAATTCAGAGCCTTGGGTTGTGAAGCAGAATGGCGAAATAGAGAAAGTTACGAATGCAACCAAAAATGGCAATGGCACTGAGAAAGCAAAGACAGATGAAAAGATTAGTTTTGTGATAAGGAGAGAGGATTTATTTAAAACGAAACTTTCAAAGAGCGACACGGACGTCAAGTCGTTTGCACCATACAATGTTCAGAAGACGCCTGAGAAGTGCGTTACAGGCAGTAAACTCGTGAAACCGCCTAAATCTCCGCTAGAAAAGTTGGAAGAGCAGATGAATAAGAATGTGGAAATGGAGAACCACGTCCACAAAAATGGGAATGGGAATGGCTTGAGTTCTAAGTTGGTTCCATATGACTCGGAGTCGAGTGGGGATGAGCGTAACGACCGCGATCGGGCGAAGAAAGATAGTTCGAAGGAGCGCGAGGCGCGAAGCAACGGGTGGGTGTCAAAGCCAAGTCGGTGCGCCTCGCCACAAGGCCTGGTTGTTACCACAAAGAGCATGCATCACGCATGGAAGGTGTCCAATGAGAAGAATGGTCCCCTATTGAGTCCCAGTCTGAATGGTGTCACGAATAACAAGTAAGCATTTATTTACTTCCATTTAAATTATAATTACCCCAGTTTACTGCTGCAAATACTTGGCGAGACACATTGATAAAAGTTTTTATCCCACCATTTTGCCTTACTCTTTCTAAGATTTCACTCATAGATAGTGGGATAAAACGTTTATCGTGACACCATGCACCCTCAGCAGAGTTAAGGTCCTTAGTAAAACACGCCTATTGACATCCCACATCTTTGTAGTACTCATTGCATTTATCGATCTCTTTCCCTGGCATCCCCCTTTTATCTCAAACCCTCTAATCTAAAAACGGAAAACTTAAAGGAACAGCTGAACATCGAAAAAAATAAACATTGGTAATTTGTATGGGAATCGCCTTCGGTGGTACGAAGTTCACCGAGTTGACCTGTTTCTTAATATTTTCACAGAGTAAAAGAAAAAGACGAGAACCCGCGCAGCAGCAACGGAGGTTCCGAAAACGAGAAGAGTCCAAACACCAGCCTGAGCACGCTATCCCCTCTCAGCGCACACTCCGGCGGTGACGGGCAGAGCTCACCCCCTGCGGCCGCGCCTGCCCCCCCCGCCCCCGTCCCTGGACCTGCCCCGCCGCGGCTGCTGACGTCACAGGACACGCTGCGAACGTTGCACAACATGTCGCATCGCGGATACGGGGCCCCCGTCCATACTTGGGCGGGCACTAATAGTAATATTAGTCGACAGGTGCGTTATCTCATCCGTTAACTCTTGGATGTTGTGGAAGGTAGCTCTGCGTGGTATATTCTTTCTGCCAGTATCCACTCTGGCGTTTCTTAGCTACAACTTCGTCTGCGTGAGTTTTTGTTATTATCAGATATGTTTGAACTTTTGCCGCTAAAAATAGTCGTAGAGGTGTTGTAAAACCGCTATGGCTGTCAGATAAACGAAAACTTGTTAACCCGTACCATTAAAGAAAACATTTAGAATGAACTGCAAAACATGCCCTCTCGCTCTGATTAATTACAATCAAAGCGAGATAACGCTAGTTTTGAAGTTCGTCCTAAATGTTTTCATTAATGAAACGGCTTATATCTGTTGTTGCAATAAATGCCTTCTTACCAAATGTGAATGTGGCGACCTCCAACAATTATTCTTCATTATGAGTCTTATATCTTTAGTATTTGATTTTTTTGAGCATGTTTCATAATGCCATCTCGCTCTTTCTCCAGGTGCAAGAGGAGCGGCGCGAGGAGCGCAAGCGCACGCACGAGGGCATCGACGAAATGGACTGCGGCCGCGTCAAGAAAGTCAAGAAGTTCCACCATTATAACAGATTCAACAACGACAGGAATGGATACAACCCCTTCCAGGTATGATGTATTTTTGTTTGGATATCTGAAAATTCATAAAGGTGTATTTGCAATGCTTATTTATCACCCTCAACGGGCCGGTAGAACGAAAATTATATGCGCTGCCAGTAGATAATTTAGAAAATGCTCAGGAAAATTATCTAAAATGTCAAAAGTGCTTTTGCCACAGGAAGGGCATAAAAATTGTCTTATTGGATAACCTAGACGCCATTTTGTTGCTTCAAAAAAGGAGGAGGTTCTCAATGCGGCGGAATCTTTTTTCCTTAAAATTTTCTCAATGTTATATCCCATATAGCCCTCTGAAGTATACCAATTAGTTTTATTTCTAGTATTCGTTTTTGTAACTCTATCTAAAAATTATTTTCACTTTACTGCTAAAGTAATCGCGATTCGATGTGTTTCGAACATAATTTATGAGTTCAAATCCCAAATAATTAACAGTTACTAACCCACATACGTCCGATTGTGCAGGAGAAGCAAAACAAACCGCATTGGGGCGGCAACTTCAACAAGTACCGCGGAGACCGCCGCCCGCCGCATCACTTCCACAAACAACATCACAACAACAAATACAAGCGGTTCAATAACAGGTGAGATATTTTTGTTGGGACCTATTTCATTTTATATAATTACTAGCTTTTCGCCCGCGACTCCGTCCGCGGTGACTAAGATAAAAGTTTTCCCGTAGGAATGAAGCATTTTCCCGCGGTAAAAAGTAAGTAGCCATGTTCATCAGGGATAATGTCGGCTTCTAAAGGAAAAATATTTTTTCAAATCGGTCCAGCAGTTTCGGAGCTTATTCAATACAAACAAACAATCAAATCTTTCCTGTTTATAATATTAGTGTAGATAGATTCGAAGAGTATTTACACAAAAAGTGCTCGAGGGTCTTACGATTTACGCCAAAAGTACTACGCTACCGGGCGTAGAGTGCTACGAAGGATACGTAGAGTACTACGCGAGAGACTTGCACGCGAACAGTGTTAGTCTTTATTGCTACAAGGGATAGAGTACTACACAAGGATCTTTAGTACGAGAGTCTGGACCCACGACGGTCTAAGTGCTACAAGGACATTATGTATAGTGATCCGGGAGCACAGCAGCTACCACGTGTGCTTACTGTCACTGTCACTGAAAGTGATAAGTTGGATAAACAACCTTACTACTATAGTATTAGGATACATGATAGACGTCCGGCACAGCTTTTTCGCACTCGTGGTAGCTACTCTGTACTACGAGAATCTTTAGGGTTACGAGAACAATATTACGAGGGCATTACATAGTTCAAGAGTGTCTTTCTGTTTCATTTTTGTGCTTAGGCACAGCCGTATTATAATCATCACATATAGTTTACTGCAAATGCTGTAATGGACGCACGGTGAACAAAATTCTTTGACAACAAGAGTAAACAGTTTGATGCAATAACTTTGCAGTGACCCTTCGATTAAAGACCATTATCTTCTTTAATTCTTTTATCTAATTGATTTCCCTTTTTACAGATACAACAACAGCGGTGGGCACCACTACTCGCGACACCATTGACATAGACTTGTTTGTGTAGCTACATAGCAGTGTGTACATAGATAATGGACTTAATTTCCTAGCTTTTAAGTCGTTTATCAACAGTGAGCGGAAGACGTTCGCCGTTTATTAACCAGTTGAATTTATGTTATTTGTTTTATATTAATAAGTTACTGATAATACATGATGCCTGCATAATTGATTCTAATAGATACTGCCAATATTGCTAGGAAAACAGAAACAGACAAGATAGTTGACATTATACAATTTGTAAACATTTCACAAATAATTATATTATACATGTGACGAACATAACGCTTTGATGTTAAGTCCAATAAAATTGTAAAAAAAATAATTTTGCTTCTACTGGATCTTTAGGGTAAGAAAATTAAGATTAGTCTGTCTATTTGGAGTCCTTATCTTGTCTATTGTTCCTTGACTTGTATGCACGGAAAATACGTTTGTTTGGTCAGCTTTGATGTATGTGTTCATGAGGTTAACGGTAACTTGTAGAGACCCGGAGTAACCATTACTATTTTGTGTATCATAAAATATTCTTGTTCTAATTCGTAGTTATCTTAGCTTTGGAATCAAGACGGAAATTAAGATATTGAACAGCTAGTCATGTTCTTTACTAAATTCTAATTAAACAATTACCTCGTCGTTAAAGTTTGTTGAAACAACCTTTTACTACGAAACCCAAGCGTGTAAACCACCACACACCTAACCACATTTTATTTTCATAAGTCTAGCGTAGATAGTTATTATTAATGTAAATTTTAGGTAAAATTGACTTAATATTATGTCTACGGAAATAATAATTAATAATATGTTAGTCACTCCCAGTCTTACGATTGCTAACTAAGAAATAAGTAAAATATATATTTTAAAAACTACTTTTTTAAACATGAATTGGGAGAAAAGCAAACCTGTGTAATAGATAGATTGTTATGAATGTTCTGTTCTTGTCTTACGCTAATAGCTGCGTAACGTATAAGAAGTAGTGAAGTTTTGCTTTTACTTTTCGGTTTGATGTGAATATAATTGTAATTTACTTTGGGAGGGGTAATGGGGTATAATTAGTATTTCTTTGTTTCCTAGGTATACGTAACTGCTTGCTACAGAACAGTAAGTACCTAAATATTATGTAGTAGGCACGAAATTATTGGGAATAATAGTCGTCCCTTTTAGCATTACGTTATGTATAACATTTACATTTTACGGCATTTCTTTGTATTATATTTTCTTTTACATAAACATGCCAGTATGGGAACATTGTGGTTCTACTGGTAATTAAAATTTATTGAGTTGTGATTGTGATAGAGGGCATTCATTTTATTTGACATCATTATTTATTATTCACAACTAAGACGCGTGTTAGACGATGCATGTTGAAGAAATGAAGCTTCGTTAGGTTAGATTAACAAATTAGGTTCAAAATATGACTTCGGACTAGAAAATTATTATTGTAATTATCGAAGCATGGAGCGAGTACATATTATTTTGTGAACTCCACAAGATTTATGATTTATGATTCAACATGAAACATTCTTATTACCAGAACTATTGTTTTATTCCCAAGTTTTCTAATAGACCCTTAAAAAAAACACAAATTGTGATAAAAACAATTTATTTCACATATTTTTGTTTTACAAAATGGATCATGTATCGATCCATTCATCGTGGATATCTCGTTATACTCTGCTACCCTTGCAGTTACATACAACAATAAAGAGGCACTAACCGCAACATTAAAATATAACAAAACTTCTCACAAAATATAACCAACTTCGTGAATTGACTATTACTACTCAAATCTGCTGAGCAGTCATACGTCCAGCACCTTAGCAAGAATATAAAAAAATATAATCCGATCAGTCACATCACACCACTCGCACAAGAAGTTCGTGTGAAGGGAGCCTAAAGCCATACAGCTAGAAAAAATACATTTAATTTAGTTAAATGTTATGCTATGAGAGCAGCATTGTAGAGTTAGACATAACACGAACGAAAAAAGATCTCAAGAAAAGTATGTCCTGTTGGGGTTAGATAATCGTATGAGGTAGTTGTTCGCTTGACCTTGAAGAGCCAACGGGTAAAGTGCAGTTAAAATTTTAATATTTTTTTTGTATATTTGGTGTTTTTTGTGGAAACCTAATCCAAGAGGACATAGAATACCTTGTATACTTGGCTATCAGCTGATCTGACGAGCTATTTGAGTTGATTCGACGCTAATAAATATACATAAAATAAATGAACATTCCCGGCATTACCTTGTGCGGTGAAAGGGTTAAACAAATAATGTAGCGCGTAACTAAGACATAAAAAAAAAATATATGTCTAAATTTTTCCTTAAAAATAAGCATACCGATGACAGACTACGTTCTACTCCGTCACACCTAGGAAAATAGAACACAATTACCTAAAAATGGTAATATTTTCAAAGTCGCGAAAATAGGACCTACACAGAAAGCCGAAAGCTCCTAGAAACAAACGAACGACCAGTGACTTGAATGGACCGGTCAGTGACTCGGGTAGGCTATGTACTTGAGTATGTCGTCATTGGAGGCTTGCGAGGAGGTGGTTGGCTGGCACACTTTGTTCGGGAGGTTCCTGTACAGTTTACGGCGATGCGCGTCGTCGATCAACGTCCCCCATTGCTCGTTTTTCTGTAACAAGGGAAATTTTACTTTAAAATAAAGTGGAATGTATTGTTACTTGTATCAGTCTCGATGGAACATTTTCATCTTTCGGGAGGATACAATTCTGTGGTCTTGTAAGGTAATATCTATAAGAAAATCCGTTATTCTTGGACCTATAAGCCACTTATCCGATGCAGTTGTATCCGATCTATTTTATGGTTTCATTGTCCCCCTTTGTCAGGCCTTTAGGGTATCGTAGAGCGATAAAGGGGCGAAACTTGCTCAATTCATTGCCGCCATAAAGTTAGAACCGACGATGTGTCGCAATGGCATGTCGATAGCCTCCCAGTAGAAGGATAACACCGGGGTTTCCTCGTTTTTCTCCTACAACCATCGAACTAATCCTCTAGAATTAGAATATTCTTTATTGTAGTACATTACAAAACATTAAAAGGACCGACAGCATTAATAAATCGTAATTGAAGTCGTCAAAGGGGGGAGCCCATTATGACACCATTAATGCGTACAGACTCGGGCCCCAGTATAACGAACGAGTGTTCTCACCAGCATAGCGTGAGGGTTGAGTGCAAATAAGTAGCGAGTGTACGCGTACAAATATTTCCCAGCAAAAAGGCGCACCCCGCGACGACAGGAGTCAAAGTGTGAACCTTAGGCGCGTGTCAACATTATGTATTTATAGGTACGATAGGCCTACCATACGCACAAGCTTCCCCACAGTTTTGCCTGCGCAAACCAGCTTGTTTAATGAACACTGCGCGTGTAGTTGGTAGGACGGTAGCATTCGCCAGAGTGTGGACGCACAATGTTCAACGTACAAGCTGGCTTGCGCAGGCAAAACTGTGGTGAAGCTTGTGCGTGTGGTAGGCCTCTTACGCCGCTGACCGCCCGTCCATAGACTTGTAAAGTCTAATTCTTTATTCAGGATAGTAAACTGACAGATGCTAACTGTCACTTTGCAAAATAATGTTGCCATATTTATTGTAATAGTGATGCATTCCACTCGTGCGATTCAGCTCAGTCACAAAAAAAAGCGAAATACGAAATTCCGCATGGTAGCCCGTGCGTCAGGAATTCCGGACGAAAAAAAAAACGTTCGGAACGCAATATTTCCATAGATCATTTAAAAAACACAATTTTAACGCATTTAACACTCCTCAAAAAAGTGGACCAAAACACACTTTCTCTATACTAATTAACAAGTTTTTAGTTAATTTCATACAATAAGCTTTTCATCAATCGGCTTATAAATCGATTATATCGATTACGCAATTCGATTCATGTCAAACTTTTTGTCACCACACTATTTAATTTTTTACCAGAGATTGGTCACACCGTAAACGTCAGTGTACTATCTTGAATGAAGAATTAGACTTTAGTTTGCTTCGACTTTGCGCAAATTGACCCTTGCGGTATCAGCGGGCTTCACAGCCGCAAGAAACGAACGAGGGTTCTCACCAGCATAGCGTGAGGGTTGAGGCAGATGAGCAGCGAGTGCCGCGCGCGCGTCAACATCACGTTCATCCGTCCCGCGTCCGTGAGGAACCCGACGCCGTGGCTCCGCGCCAGAGACACGACGATGACGTCACGCTCCTGTCCCTGGAAGCTGTCCACCGTGTTCACCTCCACGGGCGGGGCGTTGCTGGAAAACGAAGGAAAGATAATGGTTCATTACGCGACAGACGCTTTTTTCAGTTTACTACGTAAAGCAAGATAGCGCCACTCAAAATCACGATAAAGTATTTGTCGACGTATCGTGCCCCCGGTGAGGCGAGAATGTTTCATGTTGAATCGAAGAATTTTCATGTTGAATTGAAAAATTAGCTATAGTTGGGAACAGAGAAAACAATTCGGGAAATCGAATTGTTCTTCTCAGGAGGCGCGGCAAAAGGAATACAATTTCTGTGTTTGTGACAGACTGCTAACAACAAAAAAAATAAAAAAAACCCCGACATTTTAGCTTCAAATAAGCGTACCTCATAAACGGCTAAACCAATTATGATAAAACATATCTAAGAACACTCGGTAGAACAGGTACTTTCAAATAAATAAAACCGCACCCAAATCGGTTCACCCGTTTAACAGCTAAGATGCCACAGACAGACATACACAGCGGTCAAATTTATGACACCCCTCTTTTTTGGTAGGGGGTTAAAAATAAATTAAACTCACGGTTCCTGCAGAACGCGCAGGTTTTTCCTGATGAGTTCCTTGTGCGCGTTGTAAGGCGTGATGACGGCGAGACTCATGCCGAGCGAGCGGACCAGTCCGCCGAGCGCCGCCACCAGCCGCGCCACGCCCCACGCCTCCATCTCGTTCGCGCCTGACATTCCTGGGGGCACATTCTCGGGTATGTCACATTCGAAATTCTACGAAGACAACCTTAGTAACAAGTCACAATCGAGATTGCCGAGAATTAGCCCCCTGCAACCAGCATCGTTTGAAGACCGAAATATGTATTACTAGCTGTGCTCGCGACTTCGTCCGCGCAGACTTAGATTTTTTCTCGTTATCACAATAAAAAATAGCCTATAACACTAAGCCATAACGTAGCTTCCCATTAGTGAAAGAATTTTTGAAATCGGATGAGTAGTTTTGGAGATTAACCCCTACATACATACTTACAAACTTTTCCTCTTTATAATATTAGTGTAGATAAGGGTAAAAAATTCGCTCGGGACAGGACTTGAACCCGCACACTCCACAGTTTATAGAAAAGAAAAAATGCCTAAATTTTTATAGGACCTTTCTGTGAAACGATATTGAGCAATAGAACAACACAATGATTCAGTGGTCGGCAATAAAATCTCAGCATTCTTTATTTCAAGAAATAAAAAATATGTAGAGAAGCCAATATATTATGAAGTAGTCTATAACCGGTGTCATTAAAGAAAACATTTAGGACGGAGTTAAAAACCTAGCGTTGTCTCGCTTTGACTGTAGAGACTGTAGACTTTGAATTAGAGCGAGAGGGTGAGTGTTTTGAAGTCCATCCTAAATGTTTTCTTTAATGACACGGGTTATATGATTGGACATAAAATACTTAATAATAGCCTCCTAGTACAAGCTAACACCAACCCAGCGCGTCAGCGAAGCTAGAGACCAAGCGGAAGCATCTCAGTACAGTTCCTACGTCACAGTTGTTGTAAATTTGTGTACTCACCTTGTCCCTTATCCCCGCTGGAGATATAAACAATACTGTACGGCGGCAGCACCAACCCGTTTCTCAGCACAGCGGCGTTCTGTATCCGCCCGTCGTAGAACGCCCTATTCGGATAGTCCGCGATCTCCGGGTGCATGCGGTATTGTACGTTGAGTAGGACTACGGGACTCTGCGAGAGGCATTGCTCCGTTGAAGCTGAGAGTCGCGAGAATAGACTCTCGCCAAGGCCGTGCTTCTTCGCTCTCTGTTGAGGAGGTGGAGAGGGAATTAGTGTTAGGCAATTTGAAGAGGTCTTTAGAAAGACTATTTTATTTTCAGGATTTTCTCACGAGGCCTCTGAGGTGTAGCTAAAATCCAGTTAGAAAAATATGTTATGCTTCTATTCTCTATCTATGATATTATTATCTATCGGTAACTTTGAATGCATTTGTAATTTGATGGAAAAAAAATCCCTCGTCCACGCAGGCCTTTCGATGACATTTTCTTGACCGCCATGTTAAAATTCGCCATATTGAAAACGCATATAGTCAGGCGCGTGACGTCGAGCGCCAGTGGCGTAAGGATCTAAGGCCCGATGGCCTGCCCCGCCTCGTCCAAACCAGGCAGTCATTCATCACAGAGCTTACAGATCGACAAGGATCTAAATAAACGTGGAAAACGAATATCAATAGTTGTTTCGCAATAAAGGAATACAAGCTGCGTTGAAAACAATCGAGGTCTGTAGACTGTAGAGTATTTACTTAGGCCGCCATGTTAAATTCCGCCATTTTTTTGTTTTTTTTTTTTTTGGGAAAGTCAGAAAATACCACTAGACGCTGCATAACACTTCTAACATAGATCAAAAAGGCCTAATTGTTATGGTTTTCGAGCCGACAGTTCCTTGCCTGCGAGCAGATGAAGCCGGGCAGCTGCTGCGGGTCCCCGATGAGCGTGAGTCGCGTGACGTCGAGCGTCAGCGGCGTCAGGGTCTCGGGTTCGATGGCCTGCCCCGCCTCGTCCACTATGCACAGCGCGATGCGGCGTTTCAGTCTGTAATGAGGAGTCATTTATTGTCTAACCACACTATGCCGAAATTCCGAGACCGAAGTTCGTCCTGATTAGGCCTGCAATGCTTTTTGAATTACTGAGGAGTGACGACACATTATGCCGAAATTCCGTCGCGTTATAGAGTACACACGACAGCACGTCAGACTGTACATTTTTGTTGCAAAGTCGCCCGTAACGCAACCGAGTAGAGTGCTAGCGTGTAAAGGTCGACGTGCTGTCGTGTGTACAGCCGAAATTCGGTCGGGCGTAAGTTCGGCGCCAACACATTCTATCAACACATTATACGCGACCCTCCATGATGCACTAGTTCCTAGTTTTTCAACAATAGTCAGTGTATGTAAGAGCTCACCCTCTCATCTTGTGGTTGGCAGCACTGGCGAGGGTGGTGACGATGTTATCTGCGGCCTCCATGATGCATTAGTTTCTGGTTTTTCGACGATAGTCAGTGTATGTAAGAGCTCACCCTCTCATCTTGTTGTTGGCAGCACTGGCGAGGGTGGTGACGATGTTATCTGCGCCCTCCATGATGCATTAGTTCCTGGTTTTTCGACGATAGTCAGTGTATGCAAGAGCTCACCCTCTCATCTTGTTGTTGGCAGCACTGGCGAGGGTGGTGACGATGTTATCTGCGCCCTCCATGATGCATTAGTTCCTGGTTTTTCAACGATAGTCAGTGTATGTAAGAGCTCACCCTCTCATCTTGTTGTTGGCAGCACTGGCGAGGGTGGTGACGATGTTATCTGCGGCCTCCATGATGCATTAGTTTCTGGTTTTTCGACGATAGTCAGTGTATGTAAGAGCTCACCCTCTCATCTTGTTGTTGGCAGCACTGGCGAGGGTGGTGACGATGTTATCTGCGCCCTCCATGATGCATTAGTTCCTGGTTTTTCGACGATAGTCAGTGTATGCAAGAGCTCACCCTCTCATCTTGTTGTTGGCAGCACTGGCGAGGGTGGTGACGATGTTATCTGCGCCCTCCATGATGCATTAGTTCCTGGTTTTTCGACGATAGTCAGTGTATGTTAGAGCTCACCCTCTCATCTTGTGGTTGGCAGCACTGGCGAGGGTGGTGACGATGTTATCTGCGCCCTCCATGATGCATTAGTTCCTGGTTTTTCGACGATAGTCAGTGTATGTAAGAGCTCACCCTCTCATCTTGTTGTTGGCAGCACTGGCGAGGGTGGTGACGATGTTATCTGCGCCCTCCATGATGCATTAGTTCCTGGTTTTTCGACGATAGTCAGTGTATGTAAGAGCTCACCCTCTCATCTTGTGGTTGGCAGCACTGGCGAGGGTGGTGACGATGTTATCTGCGCCCTCCATGATGCATTAGTTCCTGGTTTTTCGACGATAGTCAGTGTATGTAAGAGCTCACCCTCTCATCTTGTTGTTGGCAGCACTGGCGAGGGTGGTGACGATGTTATCTGCGCCCTCCATGATGCATTAGTTCCTGGTTTTTCGACGATAGTCAGTGTATGTAAGAGCTCACCCTCTCATCTTGTGGTTGGCAGCACTGGCGAGGGTGGTGACGATGTTATCTGCGCCCTCCATGATGCATTAGTTCCTGGTTTTTCGACGATAGTCAGTGTATGTAAGAGCTCACCCTCTCATCTTGTTGTTGGCAGCACTGGCGAGGGTGGTGACGATGATGTCAGCCCCCTCCACGATGCGCCGCTCGGCTAGCGCAAGTTGTTCCGCGGAGACTTCGCCCGGCGCGCCGCCTTTCAACTTGAAGCAAAGGTTATCAAATCAATACAAGGCGTCAAAATAATGGAAATATTTATACACCGCAGTTAGACGAGGCTTTGATTTTTATTTTCGCTCGATAGATTCGGCCTAGCTAGCTTTATTATTATTATTATTATTTATTTAGATTCAGTTTTGCACATTACATTAATTAAAAATAGGTCTTAAATTATTATTCCGTGTGAAACACCTTTACAGGAAAATACAACATTTTATGTTTACAGACTGCATTAAAGTGAGTTAATTCTATAGCTTACAGGAAAGACAAGTCAATACGTGCGTGTCTACAGATCAAATCAAAGTTAATGAAGTCTGTGAAGTAAGCTGCGGGATCGGATCCGCGCAAGTACAGTCAAGGCGACAATGTTAAGGGATTTTTTAAGGAAACTTTAAATAGGTAGTCGCTTACGTTTTACAACAAATTTTGTATTCAAAGTGGACATACACCTATAAAAACTTCCTTGCTTATGGATGGATCTTCCTCGGAAGAGATGTGGCTGTCTTCTTCACTTGAATCTGATTCAGAGTCAGTGTCAGATTAATTTTCACTGACATGAATAATTTTCAATAAAACTTAACGTTACGTTTCTGTTACAAACAGTCAATAGCAATAAAAAAAAAACTTAACGAAAGAAGAACAAAACAAGGACACCGAACTGCGAACTACGAGTAATATGAGCTTGGCTGTACTTTGACAGAACACCCTACTTACACCCGTTTGTTATTGCGACCCGACTTGTGACTAGCTTCACAGACTTCATAAAGTTTGATTTGATCTGTAACTAAGCCACGGATACCTAATTTATAGAGTCTGTAAGAACTGTGGTTTCATTGAGTTTTTTTTTATAGAAAAGATGTGAGACCAGTGAGATGAAAAACACATTGATTATTCTAATAAGGATTACCTGTGTGAGCCTGTTTTTGATTTGCTCCAGCTGAGTGTGACAGAAGGCTCTCCGCGCCGGGTCCTTCGCTTCCTGCGCCATACTCCTGAACATGTTCATCCTGGCTTCTTGCCGGGCGATCTGAAAATACACGTACACATAAATAGTAGAGACCATGGTCAAAGAGCCATATCCCACGGCGATATTTTGGTAACGATTCCAACGGCGGCGGCGATATTTTGGTAGCGATTATTGACCGTTCTCTGGCATATCATTATGGCCACTGTATGGATTCTACATATTAGAGTGCAAGTTAGGATTTTTACCTCAAAATGGTCATAAGGGATTGTAAAATTTTCGCATCGGAAGTACTTGCTCGATGGTTTAGTGGTTCAATTCAAGAGGTTTGGAGGGGATGACCAGAGGTGGCGCGTCTTATAATCCCTAAACGAGCGTAAAATAAATAAAAGGTTATCTGGTAGAGATTACTTTTAGCAATAAGACCGCCCATTGTATGCTAATTCGTTTTAAGAAAATTCTCTGTAAATAACTCGTTTTGGTGTACGATAAAGAATATTCTATCTATCTATCTAACCCTACCTGTATTATACAACCGTAAAGTCCCCAACCATGAAGGGGCGTACGTCTAGCACTGGACGAATAAATGCTAAAGAAGACAGTTCACGGGGACGCGGGGAAAGGCTAACTTTGTACTATCCTTAGAATGGGTAGGTAAGTCCTAAAAAGAAAACAAAAAATGCACGCCAAGTGACTTACCTCTTCAGTGGGGACGGGTTGAGAGGGCTCCTGCTGCAACCTTTGCGCGTCCCGTTGCGCGAGGCTCTGCGACGACAGGTCTCGCGCTTTCGGGTGCATCGCCTCGGTTCGCCCCACGCGCACCATGCGGAATCTTTCGGCTGGAACAGGGTTTAGTTAGATACCAGTTTGTTTGTGAGTCTTTATGAAGACCCTTTATCATTGTTGGCGACGAGGGTGGCCTTTATTAAAAAGGATAAACCAGGAGCACGCAAAAAAAAATTTCTCGTGATCTGATCTGATTGTGATGATATCTGGGATCTGATTTTCAACTTCAATAATTACGTCCGTCACAATTTGGCACAAGCAGGCCTAAGATGGCATTTGTTGTCTCGGGTGTTTGTATACATTTTCATACAATATATCTTCAGCAAGCGTAGATTACTGCCGAGTCTACAGCTGCCATGTGGCCCTAGACCTCGGTAGAATAGACCAGTATCAACCTTTTTCATGATGCGACCCCCTTGCAGTGGTAAAACCTTTCGTGACCCCCTACCAGGGTTTTGTCAGTGAATTACACCTTTAGAACATAACCACGAGCCCTAAAAACCCTCTTAAAAACCTTCGCGACCCCTTTAAATAAGTTTTGCGACCCCCTAAGGTAGCTTGGCGACATATACAGGGCGTCCCACGGCTATGCCACATGGAGGGAAAGTACCTTAAATATTGTAGATGGAACATTTTACTGAAAGAAGACATTATTTTAATTTTAAAAACAATTGAAACTGCATTCATAGATATCTAAATAATTACATGGTTGAACCGGGAATCGAACCCATTACATGAGAAAAAAATATTACCCTGTAGTTTTATCATATCGATCGAAAGGCTTCATCATTAGGATTATTTTTTGCTAAATAACATAGTGTCAGAAATAAAAGAAAGACCATGAATTTTAACATTTACCAGGTAGTATGCAACAAATCGAGCCGTATCCTGAGCCGAAAGACGCGTAAAATTTTGTCCATCGCAATGCGGCTGGCTGATTATAAAGAAATAATTCAAAAATGTGTTTAATTTTCATACTTTTATTTTTTTTTCCTGTGATTTTCATTGATAAATTGATTAATGTGGTATTAAAAATGTTAAAATTCATGGTCTTCCTTTTATTTCTGACACTATGTTATTTAGCAAAAAATAATCCTTATGATGAAGCCTTTCGATCGGTATGATAAAACTACAGGATAATTATTTTTCTCATGTAACGGGTTCGATTCCCGGTTCAACCATGTAATTATTTAGATATCTATGAATGCAGTTTAAATTGTTTTTTAAATTAAAATAATGTCTTCTTTCAGTAAAATGTTCCATCTACAATATTTAAGGTACTTTCCCTCCATGTGGCATAGCCGTGGGACGCCCTGTATAAGGGGTCATAGGGGGTTGCGACCCACCAGTTGAAAAACACTGGAATAGACTAATCGTGATCGCGACTCGATTTTCAACTAGTGTGGCGTGTTCATTAATTCGTTCTGGATTTATCCCGATAGAGTTGCAATAGCAATATACCGCATGATGTATTGTTGACTCACTCTTGGGCAAGTTCTGCCGGATGTGGAGCAGCCGTATGACCAGCTCGTCGACTGCCGCGTTGCTTGTCGCACAGATGAGGATCTAGTTTTAATGTACCTAGGTAGGTATTGTAATGTTGAGTGACTTACTCTTGGGCAAGTTCTGCCGGATGTGGAGCAGCCGTATGACCAGCTCGTCGACTGCCGCGTTGCTTGTCGCACAGATGAGGATCTAGTTTTAATGTACCTAGGTAGGTATTGTAATGTTGAGTGACTTACTCTTGGGCAAGTTCTGCCGGATGTGGAGCAGCCGTATGACCAGCTCGTCGACTGCCGCGTTGCTTGTCGCACAGATGAGGATCTAGTTTTAATGTACCTAGGTAGGTATTGTAATGTTGAGTGACTTACTCTTGGGCAAGTTCTGCCGGATGTGGAGCAGCCGTATGACCAGCTCGTCGACTGCCGCGTTGCTTGTCGCACAGATGAGGATCTAGTTTTAATGTACCTAGGTAGGTATTGTAATGTTGAGTGACTTACTCTTGGGCAAGTTCTGCCGGATGTGGAGCAGCCGTATGACCAGCTCGTCGACTGCCGCGTTGCTTGTCGCACAGATGAGGATCTAGTTTTAATGTACCTAGGTAGGTATTGTAATGTTGAGTGACTTACTCTTGGGCAAGTTCTGCCGGATGTGGAGCAGCCGTATGACCAGCTCGTCGACTGCCGCGTTGCTTGTCGCACAGATGAGGATCTAGTTTTAATGTACCTAGGTAGGTATTGTAATGTTGAGTGACATACTCTTGGGCAAGTTCTGCCGGATGTGGAGCAGCCGTATGACCAGCTCGTCGACTGCCGCGTTGCTCGTGGCACAGATCAGGATCTTGCCGCGCTCGTGATGCCGCCGCCCGCTCGGGTCGTAGAAGTATGACATTATTATCGAGCAGATCACGCTGGACTTGCCTGTTGGAGGAGGAGGAATGGTAAATTATGACGCGGACAGAACTAGCGCCACCGATGAAACATATTATCTGCTTTTAGTTTTTGCCTAGAGTGGTTTTCCAAAATGTCAACGCTGGTAAAAGTGATTTTCATGACCTACAACCTAAAGCCAGTTAAGCTGTATGGAAGTTGAAGATATAAAGAAAACTCTGCTTTTCGAATGGCAATAAAATTATTGTAAAGTGGAGGACAAAGAGTAGATGGTTAAATTACCGGTGCCGGGCGGTCCTTGTATCATCTGAATGGAGGGCCGATCACTGAGCGCGGCGCGTACGGACGATGACACTGCTTCCATCTGACTGTCGTTCAACGTTGCTGTCCACTGGGAAAAATGTTTGATGTTAGAGACCGTCTCACGCTTATGGATGAGTGAGTGTGCGGTGGAGGCAAGAATATTCCTAGACAACTCGCAAATTTGTCTTTCGGTCGGTTCGTGGATTTAGCAGACCAAACAGTCCAGTGTTTTAAGAAACTATTTTCTTAGTAAAATTCTCAATTCAGAAACCGATTTTATCGCATTAAACCAAACAATCAAAAAGGAAAATAAAATTTCGAAACGTCTTTTTTATAAAAGTGTCTGGAAAATAGCCAATGCCCAAGACTGGGCGTCATTCACGGGCTAGGCTATTCTTGCCACTAGGCAGAAAAAATAAGATTTAATTATCATTCGTTGTAAATTTGTAATCCTCAACTTCTTTGTTGCGCATAATTATTGACAAACCAAGACGACACTTATTACATACTATAAAAAATATTTAGGTCATCTTTGTGGGCAATATCATATTCATAACATCACAACAACGCCTTCATTCATGGACTAAATAGATAAGCTTTATGAATTAAGGAACTATAGGAAGTGAATCAGAACAATATTACTCCTTATGTCTCCTGCTTCTATGAAAATACATTTAGAAGAATTAATGAATGCAGAATGCTACAGTAAACTAGAATAGTCCCGACTCAAGCAAAATTATTTAATTCCTCTATACATACACCATGCTATTTTAGTGGTTTTAAAGCCGAAGGTATTTTGTTGCACTGGTGATTCTAAGCCAAATTCCAAAATTTTACTCCAAAATGAGCGAAAAATAAAAACACTTCCCAATACAAATGTCTATCGCCAATCGACACCATTTGTATGGAGAAGTGAATTTTATTTTTTGGTGCGTTTTGGTATGAAATTTTGTAATTTGGCTCAGAATCACCAGTGCAACAAAATATCTTCGGTTTTAAAACCACTAAAATAGCACGGTATATTACGTCGAATAGCTATTGAATTTATATTGAGCTTTATTCGTGATTGGTACTTACTTCCGACTTGATAAGCTGCTTCGATGGATACGTTTCTTTCGGGAAGGTGCGCGGAGACGGCGCAAGTATAGCCTCGCAGAGCGGCGACCTCGCCAGGTACTCCATCGCATCAAAAAGGGCCAGTTCGTTTCTAATAAAGCACAGGGAGGAGCCGACCATCACTTCTCCGCAACGCAGCGTTTTCATTTTGTCCGTGTACACTGTCTGGAGAGATATGCTGAAGAATGCATATTTGTTGTCTGAAAAGAAGATTTGCTTCTTTAGCGTCTTAAACTTATCACAGATCTCATGGCCAGCGGAAGAAACGAGTAACTGTTTGAATTTGTTTCGTAGAAGAGATACAAAATTAAATGATTATTAGGTTTAGAAGATTACGTTTAGCAGCATGACTCATAAATGAAATAAGCCACGTAAGCAATATTAAATGTGTTGCGATGTTTTTTGTAAACAGACAAATATGAAGAAAAATACATGGTATACAGAAAGTTAACTTACTTGGCGGTGAAGGAAGATTTCTTATGTTATGCACGTAGAAAAATCGACTAGTTCGGGCGTCTTCTGGTCCAAACATTACAAGCATCAGTTCTCCCGTTCTCAGCATTGACTTCAGCTCCACTTTTGGTAGAGACACTGTTGGAAAAAATCATGTATTTGTTAGTTTCTTCTGCAAGGTATTAGGGGCCTGCTCAACTGCTCAAAAGGCCAGTCTTAACTTGAGCTGGATGGTGAGATATTAATAAATGTAATAACTTACCATTAACACTAATATTGAATAGTTCGAAGCAGCGTTCAGGCGACGGCACCGGCGGTAGCGACTCGATACGCATCTGTATGAAGTTCTCTTGGTTGCGTTTCCGCATGTAAGCCTGCGTCACGCATTCCCAGATTTCCATAAGGAGCAAATCGCCGACCACCCTGAAACAACGTGTTTTTTAACTTGTTAATTTTTTATTAGGGCGTGGGGAGTCAATGAAACCTTCAGATTAGGATGGGCAAGGACATATACATCAACAAAATAAGACTTTGAGATGTTTTTAAGGTCCAAAAGCAGGAGTATGCATGCTTATGAAAGTTGTAAATCAGCATAAGGTGAGCGAGAGATGTTTGCTAAGATAGTTGCAAATAATATATCAGTCTCTCCTCTAATAAATCCTGCAGGCCTAGCATAAGCTGGATTAGATAAGAGTCTAAAAATTTTCAAATGGTGTTATTTTTTTACTTACTGCACATATTGTGTATGGTTCTTGAAGGAATGTAGAATTGCCATAGGCGGGCTATTATGCCCCAAAATAGGAGGTGGTTCATTGTTATTGATTTGTTCACTAAGCCATTGAGGGTTCCACCTCAGTATTTTCATCAAAGTGATCTTTTCTAGAGAGAATATCGGCATTTGTGGGACATCAAGCAAGGTTGATTTCACCATACTGGTTTTCTTCATCTGGTTTCCTTCCTCAATTTCGAATATTTTCACCTGAGGCGGTAGAGAGCTGAAAGTAACTTTTTTCTTGGGTTTGACAGAGGGGAGGGGCTCCACTTTTGAAATGGGTTTTCCGGTGTACCCATCATCACTGTCAGTGAGGGGCTTCAGGTTCTTCAGTGGTACTCTAGCCTCAGTTGTGACCTTCAAAGGTTTTTCAATTATTTCTATTGTTGTGTTAGCCTTTGAGGTTTTATTGCTGTCTTTGCTGCTAGATTTGGATTTTTTTGTTTTCATTTCCTCATCCTTATTTCTTTTATCCAGACCCTTTGTTTTGTTTTCAACGTCATGCTTGGATTCTGTATTAATTTCAGCATCAGCTATGCTAGAACTTTGTGTTGGATGTTTATCTTTATGATGAGGCTTTTTGGACTTTTGTGGGCTTTCCTTTCGTTTCATAGGTTTCACTGTGGCTGTGGTCTCAGTTAAGAATGCCCCTCTATTGGAGCTGGTTACTTTAACATGAACTTCTGATTTGGAAGTGCTCGACATTGAATCCTCTTTGTTGATTGGATCTTTCTCTTTGGTAGCAATGTCTTTCAACCTTCTTTTGCGCTCCTCCTTTTGGGAATTGGAAATGTGTCTCTTGGATGAAGAGTGCTTCTTTGACTTGGAATGCTTAGATGTTTTATGTTTACCTGTAACAAAAAGTAAGCTTAATTTAGTAAAGGCACTGCTATGTTATTCCAAACCAAGTGGACACTATGAAAATTATACATACTTTCAGAATGATGCGACTTTTTAGGTGTACTGTTAAAAAGAGCATTAATCATTTGAGTTTTTCTTGAAGTTGCTTCATTTTGAACTTCTTTTGTAGCTTGTGGCTCTTGTTTCTCGGTTTCTTTTGCCAACTGTTGTGCAAAGTAGTCGGAGCTGATACCACCAATGTTGTAGCCATCAACCTCATCTGCATCTTCAATTTGAACAGGTTCAAATGGTCTACCTGGTAAGATGATCAAATCATCTACATATTCTTCTTCATTACTCAACTGTATGTCCACTAAGCTGTCATTAGGGCCATCTATCTGGCTATACGAGCTCTCTTGTAGCGGGGCCTCAGCTCTGTCTTCCCGGAGTGACTTGCCAGGAGAGCTCTGAGACAGTCTCATGTACCAGCTTCTCTCCAACTCACTTTCACTGTCGCTGTCACTGTCCAGATTGATGGGCTCTTCGTCATAGGCCAGCATCTGCTCTTGCTTAACATTAAAAGCTTCATACTGCAAATTATCATTGTATTCAGTTTTAATATTTTCTTCTTTGATGTTGGCTTCAATCACCTCTTCATTGATAGGATTAAGTTTTTCTTTTTTAGCTTGCACTTCATGCTTCTTAATAGTTGGCACATCATTATCACTATCGGATAGCAGGTTGACAATGTCTGGTGCAGGTGCACTAATAAGGATTGGTGAATCTTCAATGACAATAAGCTTCTTTTTTATGGGGTCATTGTCGACTACAGAATCACATTTCCTTTTTAAGCTTAATTTCGAACTGGCGGGTGTTTCTATAGGATTCCTAGCTGCCTTGTCTGCAGAATGCACAATTGGTTTCACATGACCAAAAGTCTCAGCCAATTTGATTTCTAGATCATCCAACTCAAGATCATTTTGGTACTCTATTCGGTCACATAACTTTTCCCTGCTGACTTTGAACACAAACTTCTCACAGTCGTCAATCTTTTTGAGGACAGCTCCATCACTCCAGCCCACTCCGAGTAGATCTGACTCTTTGACTACCACGGGTGCTTTTGGTTGAATCCTATTATTACCTAAATAGGTTCCATTGGAGCTCTGCAAAAAATTTAAAAATTATTATTGTAGTTATAAGTACTTCCTCTAAGGTTAGGTTATGAGTTAGTGGCCACCCCCCAGGTGTCAGAGTTTTTAGGCCGCCCAAAGGGCCTCTGATATGGCTCTGAACTGAAAGCTTACTACCTAATTAGCTACTATACCAGATTTTTATAGTTTTAGTTACATCATTGCAATATCCTTCCTTTTGCTTTGTTAATCGTTATTACCTGTTGCTAAAGCTAAATGTAGTTTATGGCTATGTAATATAAATAATTACAAGCTGTGTATAATACTTACTCTTAAATCTTCAATGGTTACTTTGTCTTTCGAGGCTCTCAACACACAGTGCTGCCTCGAGATCACGAGGCTAGAGAGCGTTATTGTGTTATCAACTCCTCGTCCTATGGTTATTTCATCGCCTTCTTTCATCACATACTCTTCAGCTCCGTAGGTTTGCCGGGTTATCTTCCACTGAGCCATTTTACCGAGGTATCGGACGTACACAGCTAAATGACTCCTAGACCAACAGGTATTTATAACCTAAACGGCTATACACTTTTGCACATTTTCATTGTACACTTTTGAAACTTTTAGTTGAAAATATTCGTTAGACAACGGGCTAACAGGCGGTTTAACATCCTTTTTTCATACAATCTCAAACAAAAAACAAACTTCACATCACAAATGTCAATCTTGCCGTATTTGCACAGACTAAAAACGTACAGAATTTTTGCAACTGTCAGTTCAGTATTGCCGATTTGCCGGACTACGGTAAAAAACGAAACGAAACGCTATAACCCGTGTCATTATAGAAAACATTTAGGACGGAGTTAAAAACCTAGAGTTGTATCGCTTTGACTGTATTAATTAGAGCGAGAGGGAGAGTGTTTTGAAGTTCATCTTAAATGTTTTCTTTAATGACACAGGTTATACAAAGTAACGTTTTGTGGATCAAATTATATAACGACCGAGTGAAGTTCTCCGATTCTACTTGCACAAGCCGTGGTTTGGATGAATGTAATGTTTATTTAAGTTCAAACTTGAGCCAAATAGGTCAAAGGGTTGCCAATATTTATGTGGTTGTTTAAGCAAGCAGTAACGATTGTTTTGTTTGGTTTATCAGAAAAGTTACGCGGAGGAGTACAAATAACGAAATTATTACAAAGGTGATGATTTGGCAACACTAACAATTGAAAATTTTACAAATAGTTGCCATTATAAAAAAGGCGTGACGTGATCTGCCTGACTGATTTTTCAAAATACACCCCCGGATCTAGGAGGAGGGCGGGTACATACATCTGCTCCAGGCACCAGCTTCATATAATTTGATGCCCCAAATAACCCAAATTAAACAGGGTTGTGTTTTGGTCAGTGACACCTGACTCAGGGAAAGTAGCTTTAGAAACGCTTGAAACCACAGTATGTAACTATGAAAAAAAAAGATCTTTTTTTTGACACAAATTACCTTGTTTAATTTGTTCTTTAAACCGTGACGTGCGGATACTGCCGGGCTTCACAAAGCGCGCGCGTGATGTGGCGCCGGATGATGCGAGTGCAGCCGAAAGCGTTAGTAAGGGAGATGATATTTGGGTGGTTTATGTTTTTTTTGTACAGGGTGGTTTTTTGAGACGCGGCAGTAAAGGCAGGTACCTTATCCGTTATAGTTACACTAAACACATAGTACTCGTATTATATCTCTCTGGCCGCTAGTGCGCTATTGCTCTAAGCGCCAAGTGCTAGCCAGCCGGCCCTGGAGGCAACCAAGGGGTTGGTCTCAAAATAATTATCTAATTATTTATAATTTAGATTTTTAGGTGGCACAGAAAAAAAAAATCTTCAAATAGGTCATGAAGTTCTAAGAAAAAATAAAGTGGTCATGGTGCGTCGCAGGACTTCGGTCGTATGAGGAAGAAATAAAACCGGACAAGTGCGAGTTTAACTCGCGTTGAGAGGGTTCCGTACAATGTAGTTGTAGTATATTCGCAGCAAATTTTCAAACACACAGTCAACGCATAAAAATGCATAGCTAGCTAAGATACATCAGTCCAAACCATACCGTGATCCGCGATGTAGCACTGTGGAGCGCCATCTTTTGGCTGAGTTGAGGAACTAATGCAACAAAATTTATACTTTCCTGCTATTTTATACACCTTGGACATCTTATAGGTTTTCTTGTAATATGTATGTAAAGACCTATTCAAAATTAAAAAAAAAAAAATTTTAAGTTCAAAACTGTTTATCAAATTATTAAAAAAAAAACAGCCCTCACATACCTACCCCCGTAAAGTGGTCCCCTTGTTTAAAATTCATTGATTGACAGAGCGAACGAAGTGAGCGAGTGTCTGTTCCAGCTTGGGCAAAAATGCTTTTTTCGGTGTCTGTTCTAGGTCGCATTTCTAAACCGATTCTCGTGAAATTTTGTGAGCAAATATTCCTCTACAATTTTTTTTTCGAAAAACTCGCAAATGTCGAACTTTGTTGTTAAGTGGCCGATTCGGCTTAAACTTAGAATAAACATTTAAAAAAAACATTGAGATATGTTCGAAATTTGAAAAAAAAACCATTCATAATTTGAAATTTTCGATTTGTATGGAAATCTGCTTTTACGAAAAAAAAAACTAGTGGGAAAGAGAAGCGCATTGGCGATATTGTTTTCAAGATATACATAACTGTTAAAAGTTGACCAATTTTCTATAAAATTATCTTTTATAATATAAATTACGCTTTTTAGTACAAATCGTATGGGACCTTTGGCCTTGTTTAACAGACTTATAGGAAATCCGGTTTCTTTCTTTTAGGTCAAGGCCAGATGCCCCCATTAGACACCCCAATCCGCGAGGCCGAAGGCCGAGCTGTAGACATTTTCGTGAGGCCGAAAGCAGAGCCCGCGTTAAGCAAAGCTCAGAGCGGTTCGACAACGCCCCCACTTAACACCCCAACCTTCCCTCGACAGACTTGCGAGTTACAGCTCACAGAGCCACTAGTTTACGTTACACATCCGTATTTGAGTTTGAATTACACATGTGGACCTAATTTCAACTAAGTCGGTCCAGCAGTTTAGGAGTAAATTGGGTACGCAAAGTTTTTTGTTCGAAAGTCCGTTATTGGCTTAAACTTATCTTTAGACAATATTGAGAAACTAATTTAAATATTTTTATTTTGGTCCAGTACTTTTGTTTTTATGCGCTAAAATGTTTTGTTCCTATGACCGCCAACAGTATGCAGACCGTTGCGTGAAGGTCATAAAACCGTATCTTTGAAACGTTGCAAAATCCAAACTACTGAACCAAAATAAAAAATATTGAAATTAGTTTCTCAATATTGTCTAAAGATAAGATTAAGCCAATAACGGACTTTCGAACAAAAAACTTTGCGTACCGAATTGGCTGTGACAGACGGACAGACAGACGTACATATGAGCTCCGTACTATATACATAGAAACACACGGATAGGAGAAAGGTTAAACTTTCCAAAGCTAGGTATAAAAAAGTAAAAGTTTAGCAAAGAATAAAATCGCTTTGTTTTGACCTCATCTATAACCCCTCGGCAGGAATACATTCTATTACCAGAGAAAATGAAAATGAAAAAATGAAAAAAAAAAAATAGCATACAAAACACACGTTATACAGCAGTAAAAGTTTACAAACATTTATTTTTATAAAAGAGGCTGCAATATTTTAAATTCTGTACTCCTCACACTAGGCAAGCCTGTATCGTGGGGAGCTGATTGATTACCCCTTTAATTTAACAAATAAAAGATTCGCCGGATGGTTGAAATTCTAAAATTTGGAATTGACATTGTATTAATAATTGCTGTATCTATTTTATTATTTATTTATTTATTGGTTTATTATGGGTAAATTACCCATAATAAACCACAGCCCACAGTAACCCCTAATAAACCTGTATGAGAATTTACACCGGATTTTAGCCGCATATGCACGGACTATACCCATTCGTTAGTTCATAGATTTGCAGAAAACCAAAACCGCTTCAAAGTGCGCGCCTAGCCATATTTATTAGAGTACGGTTACGAGTGAGGCCTTGACTGCTCTACGGCGTAGATACCGTCGTAGCAGGGTCTACGAAATAGTCCTACGCTGCGCTGTGCGCTGTACTATGCACCTTCTTCATGATGATTTTGGGTGTAATTTTGATTTACAAACTTGGACCTTTTAGAAAACATAACATAAGGTAGGATATAACAAGAATTTGTTAGAAATATGAGAGTTTTATTGTTGGTAAGGTACCTACCTATTAATTTCAATATGTATAGTAGGTATCCTTAGAAGGATTTTTTTATTATTTTATGAGGCATTACGATACATACATGGGTGTGAGACTGAGGAGTGATGGGCTGTGTGTCTGTGTGTGTGTGTGTGTGTGTGTGTCTGTGTGTGTGTGTGTGTGTGTGTGTGTGTGTGTGTGTGTGTGTGGGTCTGAGTGTGTGGGTGTGTGTGTGTGTGTATATCTGTATATGGCATCGTAGCTCTTAAACGGGTGAACCGATTTGGACGCGGTTTTTATAATTTGAAAGCAGGTTTTCTAAAATTTAAAGTACTCCCGACATTTAAGCTTCAAATTAGCATATCTCATAAACGGCTGAACCAATTTTGATAAAACATATCCAAGAACACTAGTTAGACACTAGCTCTAGCTGCTTTCAAATATTAAAAAAACCGCATCCAAATCGGTTCACCCGTTTAAGATCTACAGACAAGCACACAGATAGACGGATAGACAAACAGACAGACAGACGTAAACACACACACATAGCGGTCAAACTTATAACACCCCATCTTTTGGATCGGGGATCGAAAATAAGTTTAGTTTAGTGTCATTTGTTTCGATTGAAGACAAAAAAGGTTATTCATTAGCTAACACTAGAAAATGGTGCTTTCAAAGAGAATAAATATGTGTTTTTTGCGTGTTTTGAATGTTAACCTCGGTCCAAGTTCAACAAACTTTGTAATATTTTCCAGTGTCCGAGTCCGTACTAAGTTATGTAAAATTGCTTTTCAATTATTGGGTTCCATGAAATGGATCCAAAAGGGCAATATTTTTTTTTAAATGTAATGCAGGGCGCACTCTGATTTAACAAAATATCAATACGTTCCAAAACTAACCGTACATTGACTCTACCACGGCAAGTATCCCTAGAGCGTATGTCTACCCATATTACTTTGTGACGTGGGAGAAGGTACCTATCTACCTGCGTATAGTATACCTTCATTACATGTTAATGTTTTATTCGCAGAGCTGAAGCTCTGTTTCGTGTTTTATGCAGGAGGGCATCGGGAACGTATCGACCGGGCGGGTCACATTCTCGTTAGTTAATACAACTGAAATGTCACCTGCATAACCTACCACAGCTGCTCAGCAGCTGGCCTTTTTACACCACTGGTTCAAAGACATGATAAACTTACAACCTCATTTGGATATAGCCTTTTGTTCTTTTGTAGGATTTTGGGTGACTAGATACTTAAGACCAAGTTGGTATACATTCACCATACCAAATTACGTACAAATACATAAAAAATACACGGTAAGGAAAACCTTTCCACGGCCTGGTAAAGAAAAGCCACCCATTCAGCACAGCATCCATTAGGCCGGAAAGCTGCGTGAGTGCAAACCTAAAAGCCCCTAAAACAGCGTTAGTCTTTGCGTCACTACCAACACGGTTTATTCATTTCGAGGGAGCTTCACAATGACAATTCCGAGAGAAAGGAAAATGGGTTTAGCTTTGCGCAGAGAAAGCTCTGGGCGGGCGGCTGTGGCGGGGTGGGCGGCCGGGCGCAAATAGCGGGGAGCGCGCAGCCGGCGGCGGCGCCCCGAGCGCGGCAGTCCGCGCCCGCGCGTCGCCTCGCTCACGCCGCACTCCGCGGCCTCACTCGCACCCTGCGCCGCGCCCTCACCAGCCCGCAGCACCCGGCGAGACCGCGCGGTCCACAGACCGGCCGACGGCAGCCGCCATACCACTTCCAAGCCAAGCAATAACGTTATATCAAACAAAAATGTCCACCTCACACTCAATGTTGAAGAGCTGATGCTGCACCATCTGTGATAAGGAGCACGTGGAATCGATAGGAGAGTGATCCCCTCCAAGGTCACGAGGGAGGTAAACACCGCGCAGTTTCATTCATAACCGCTACACCTGAAGTTCTTATCTATCTCGAAAAGTGGTGCAAGTGTGTGATGAGGAGGATGTAAATGTGATATTTGCTGAACAATAATAACTGTGAGTTGTCATCGTTTAGTGTAAGTGCATGACGTCCAGTGACCCATTTTCGCAAGAGTTTCGACAACCTGACAACGTCTGGCAATAAGTAGGTAGGTGAGCGACAATTTGCTCTTCACGTTTCTTTGAAGATATTTTAGGAAGTTAAGTTTACTGAGCTTCAATGTTGAAGAACTCTTTTATACTTCTGAGGTTATTTATTGATGATTTTTTTTATAAATGTAGAGACGGTGGAAACGCAATGTTATCTTGTTAAACTTTGGTAGATGGCAGTCGCGAACTAGGTATTTGAATAATCAACTCACAACAGACAGCTTTCCTAATATAATGTAACGGCTTTAGGAGAGCTTGTGCCCATCGGTGTCTATTTTCTATTCCACTTGCAACATTGTAAGAACTGTATTCATCTAGACTTCTCTGGATATATCTCTGGTATAGTTTTGTTGTCACTAAGTACTCGACCATTCTTTTCCCCCATCGTATAATTGTTCTGTCAGTTCCTAGGAAGACGTAGCTCGTAGGGCGGCATCTGGCAACGCCTCAACTTAGAACTACATTCGTAGTAGATATCGTGGTGACAATCATTTTAGTTCCATCCAAGATTTGGTTGTTTGACTTATTTCTGATACATCCATAGAAGATTCCAAAATGTTATTAACATACTTTACGCAATTCTAAGAAAATATTTTTCCTTCAACTGCAGACCGAAGATTTATGAGACACTATTGATTAATTATTTAAATGTTTACTTATTAAAGTGGCGTGGAAAAGAAACCACCTGAAAATATCAGAGTACGGAGGGTTCAAGTATGAAGGGTATTGGACTTCATTGATTGGGCCTACCTTGTCTTCGTTATTTCTTAGGTTTCCTTCGCTAACGTTGATCATAGACGACGCTGTGACAGTATCCAGTGAATGTTCGCCGATGGCTACGAAATTCGAGTAATTAGTCTGATAAAAGCGATGAGAAATGAATACCTCCTTGATTATCTACGTAGGTATCTTGGAGTGATCGCGGAAGCACTGCGCCCTCGGTGTAGTAAACTTTCTAGGCCTAGAAAGTGGTGCCCGGACAGCGACAATTTTACAGTAATATGTAATCACGAGGTGGAATTATGTTTTTTTTTTATCACATCTATTCGAAACGCTCGTTCCCCGCAAACAGGGACTAAAATAGCTTTTTAATCCCGGAGGGACAAAAAGTTATTTGAATTTGGAATATGGATAGGTACTGTAAGTAAAAGTTCAAATGACTAAAGAGTTTACAGACAACCTTGAAAGAGATCAATAACGAACAATGTATGGACAAGAAACTGGCAGTATGAAAAACCGCGCGCGAACCAAATAAAAAAAAAGTTTGAAGAAAAATAATAACGTCAGAAATGCATTCCGTCTTCGTTCGTAATTGTTTATTTGTGTACTAAGTATTTTACTTACTTTCATACAATAAAAGAGTTTATTCCTCAAGTAGTGAGAATTAAGGTTTTATAAGTAATATTAACTCCAGAGAACATTGTATCGGACGCCGACGCTAATTATTCGTAAGTTCCAGTCACTTATTTTCTCATAGAGGGTGATAAAAAGTAGAGTGTTTACCTCGGGAACAAAACTTTTTAAAGCTCGAGTACTTTGAATCCCTTGCTGCGCTCAGGATTCAAAGAAACTCTCTCGCCTTAAAAATTGTGTTTTAGTTTTCTGGTAACAATCTACTATTTTATCACTTACTTAAATGAACTTAATACTTTCTTAAGCACTGCACATTTTGTTTGCACCGACATAAATAAATCTATAAAAGTAGGTATGTGTAATTCACTAATACAATAAATGGTGGGCAGGTAAGAAAGGGTACTGAAAAAAAAAATCCTCTTGACGTTGAATTTCGGGACACCCTGTGTAACGTTAATAAATAAATAAATACCGAAGTTTTCCTACTCTCACAACACTCAATCATCCGGTATTGTTCGTAGTTCGGGTGGTACGGAACCCATGTTAATTGAACAAACTCTGGGCCCATTCATATTATTTTTCATCAAGTTTGACGCATGTACGTAGGTACACTCGACAAAAAAAAATACTACGTTGAAAAATCATTTTACAAACTTATTGTTTTTTTAACAATGTTAATAATTCTGTAAAAATATGGTAGCTCTTACCACGCGTGACATAAGGGCGCCAATCGAACAAAAAGGGCCTAGAGTGTGGCCGACTGTACCTATAAAATGCACCTAGCCAAACGGACGACCGGCATAATGCTTACTAATAGGTTCGTTGACCCTCTTTGGGTATCGAAATCTAACCTTAAGAGGTTGCTAGAGCACCATTTCCCCATACAAACGTAGTTCAGGGCCCTTAGCCTGTAACACAATGGTGCTAAAATGGGCTGTCAGGTGACGACTTCAATTACGATTTGCTAACGCTGTCTGTCCTTTTAATGTTTTTGTAGTACAGCAAAGAATATTTTGATTCTAATTCTAGAGGATTAGTTCTCTGGTTGTAGGAGAAAAACGAGGAGAGCCCGGTTTTGTCCTTCTGCCGGGACGCCATTGACCCGCCATTGCGTTACAGGCTAAGGGCCCTGGTTTAATTTCTAAACTGCAGGCTGGATTTTGCTGAAACTGTTTAAATCAGTAGAAGACCAATATGAAGGTTCGCAAATAGTTTTTATAACTAAAAAAAAATAGCCTGAAAGAAATTAGAGCGATGTGTATTTTAGCGTTTTTCACGCCGAAAAATGGGTTACTTTAAGCTGATATCTACATCCATTATTACACTATCTATTGAAGTCTAACTACCTAGCAAACATCAATAATGTATTGAACTTGTCACAAAAAAAAAAGACATTTGAAATTGCTAATAAAATGTAGAAATGGCAGCTGAACTACGAAAACATTTGGGAAAATAGATTAATTACATTACAACTACACACTCGCTAAAGGACACACACACAGGTATACTCATACAGCCGCATTGCCTCTCACTTTTCCCGCACCCCGTCTCGCTCTGGGTGAAACAGCTATAGAAAACAGTATAGTTTAGAGTGTTTCACGCGCTTGGCCATCGCCGAGTTCCCACGCTTGTTCAGGGAACTCTTAAAATGTTAGTTCAGCGCTCGGTATGCGTACACAGGTATACGTTCAACACAGATGAACGCAAAAATCCTGAGCGGAAGAGGAAACTTCTAGATGACTAAGATGACTTCCTGTTAATCAAGGGGGCATCGAGAAGTGACGTAAGTGACTGCTCCGCTGTAGGGCTCAACCGGCGCATTTGTATCGACCCACGACCTGTAAGTTACAGCGAACCTATACCAATATCGACCCAACGTCTTACGACGGCCTCTCGTACGTACCTGTCTCCCTATCTTCTATCGCTATTGAATAATTTATAACAAGCATTTGGACTTCTTTAGAAAAGCCACAGCTCTGGAGGGATTGAGTGAAAACAATACGTTTTTTGTTTCAATTACCTATTGAACCAAGGTTTTCGACACGAGATTGAATATAAGCGAGAATCACACAAAACAAAGGAACAAAAAAATCTTTGGTGTGGCCAACTACCTACACTACCAAGCTAATAAATAAAGCTCTACATACTATTTCAATCATAAAATAAAAACCATAACCCTCCTTTTGGGCAATCGGGTAAAAAAGTAAAAGAAACAAGTGCAGGTTTCTGTATCTACCTACTTATCAAGATATATCTAGATAAGATATGTCTCAAAATTTGTTATTTCGGGCGTGACATTAAAACCATATTCATCATCATCATCATCAGTTCCTGTTATAGGACATACTTAGGACTGTCATAAAATCATATTAAGTAAATACCATAAAACCTTACCTACAAAACACATTGAGAATGCCGCGGTGTTGCGCAGTCCCGTTTTTGAAAAAAAAAAGGAGGCCGCAAGTTTTCGAAAGATAAAACTGTCTCAAAGCCGTGGTTAGCAGCGGGACAGCAATTTTGCAATCATAATTAATCTCAGGTATTGCAAAATATTCACAACATTATATTCTAATTAAAATAAATCCGCGTAGCCCATACAAACAATAACATTTGGGACCCCTAGCGGCCAATTCATACGCGGTAGCCCTCATTTAGTTCATACAAACAATATCGAACTGTCTTACTTACCCCATTGCCAATGAAAAAATAAACTTTTTCGATGCGCCTAGAATTGGATGCGATGTGCCTAGATTGCCTAGAACCTACGAATGAATCCCGCACAAAAAATAAACGGCCACTTTTGACTTGTGCGGCATTTACTCGTAGGTTTTTGAATCTAGGCCTTAGGACCTGAAAATAGTTAAGCCTAGGTTATTCCCATTTATTTGTCGGCTCATTTTTAGCAAAAAATGCATCCAAAAAGTTGTTTTTTGGCGGCGTTAGTGTGCCTTGACCATTTTAAAAAGGAAACAAAGAAAGTAGGAATTTCTCGTTCGGTGCATAATAATAATAATTGTTTATTTCAGGCAACAAGCCCATATAGTGTTAGCATAGCACATTCTCAACTGTTCACAAAAGAGAGCGGGGGCAATGATAGTTAAATGAAGAGATTCCTAATTAAACGAAGGCGGGCGAGTGGGCTGGCCAGAGGGTCTGTCGCAAACAACACATTTCTAGAATAAAACATTTAGATGCTAACTTTTTTACGTTGATGACGAATTGACTATGATCGGTATTTGAAAGCTTTTGTAATTGTTGAAAACAGTACCTTCACCATGATTTACATTTGAATTTTGTCAGGGAACGAATCTTGTTACATCTCGTAGGTACCCGCCGTTGTTTTTAGGGTTCCGTACCCGAAGGGTGCCAAACGGGACCCTATTACTCTGCTTCCAAACACACAAACACACCCTCACACACACACACATAGAGGTCAAACCTATAACACCCCTCCTTTTGGGTCGGGGGTTAAAAAATAAGGAGGTATTACAACAAACGTGTTTTTATGCTATTTATTTGCTCTATGGCAAAAACGGTAAAACATACAAGCATTAAACTTGGCTTACCCTCTACTATGGATGGTATAACAATTAATAATAAAAAATGTTCAAGAGCGAGATGGACTTACGCACCGAGGGTACGTACATCAAGATTCTTTAAAATTTTATGGCGATACGGAACCTTCAGTGCGCCAGTCCGACTCGCACTTGGCCAGTTCTTTTAAGTTTAAGTGTGGTGTGGAGGTAACTTTTAAAGATGCGTTGTGTGTTCTAATTAAAATCGCATCTTGTCTCTTAAAAAAGCAGTGTTTGGTTCGTGATAGGTCCTCAGAGCTCGCACGCGACCTCTTCCGCCGTTTGGCTTGTATCCAGCCGCGGCCCGCGCCCTGACATTCGTGACCCGTTTCATCCTCAGACTCGACTTTTCCTAGATTGTTTACAAGTAAATATGTATAATAAGCACAAATTTTATTTAAAAAAATGTGCTCTGCGGATATATACACCAAGGTTTATCGATGTTATTAATATTTAAAGAAGGTTGCCGCGACCGAAAAGTAAAATAAACAACATTTTCGCAGCTATGAAAATTTCTAATCAATCAAAGTCGCAAAGATGTCGCATCATTTATCAAGCCATCGCCCCGAAGCTTAATTCCGATTACCGATTCGCGGCGAGGTAGGCACCAATTCGGGTAGCCTAAATGAAGTGTCAGATGTGAGAAAGGTTAATGATTCAGTTTATGAGCGTGCGATAAGTGTGTATCGCGCGCGGAGCGGATATCGATCGTGGGCGGCGGCGCGAGAACAAAGGCCGGCCGCGCTTTGTGCCGCCCGCCCATCTAATAAACGGTAAAAAAAACAGCTTTACTTCCTTTAATTGGGACCCTCCAAACTTGGTAGGTTAGGTTGTATTTTTTCTATAGTCCCGCTTAGACTTAGAAATATTGCTTCATGCAAAGAAGCTTTCCAGTTACAAAACAATAGATAAACACCCTTACGGAGCAGATCCTTATCTTTGATAGACAATAAAATTTATGGCTTGTTATTTAAGAAACTTGAGCACGAATGAACCGCTTCGGCCAAGTGATGCTATAAAATCAATTGCCAAAAATTTACCGCTCGCTCTGCGTTTGAGGGTATTGCAAAACAGTCTAATAGTGTGCAGAAGTTAATATGTTTACACATTTTATGTACAATCACTGAAACTGTAACTATCTGTATAATTTATGTGGTTCTTAAATAAATACTTTTTATCCTATCTTTTTATCTTATAAAAATATTAAATCAGTTTTCTGGTATCCAAGTTGTAACGAATTTTAATCACAATAGTGGCCTGACCCCCGACCGTCTCTTCCAAGAACTTGTTTATTAGCACATGAAATCAACCTTTCAACGCGTCCCGTCATCATGTTAGCTCGATGAGCGCCGCTTACAAAAGACTTGTCTATTTTATAGGCTGACTAATAATAAACACATCAAAGTTTTAAAAACTGCTTCCCATTTAATATTTAATAGAAAAATGTGCAGTGCTCACAAAAGTTTAAGTTTAAAAACTGCTTCCCGCTATTGTAAATGTGGAAATAATATTGACAACGGTGCTCTGCTTGCATTCGCCTCCACATTTTGCAAACGGTCTAAAACCATGCAGAAGTTTGACATTTGATAATGCATTTCAGTGGTTGTCTGCAAATAACATGGAAACATTCATCCTTGGAAACATTGCCAAGTTCTTGGCACCCTACGTTGCATAAACATTTTCGATATTGTCGTCGTACTTAAGGTGGGAACTTTTATGCAAGTCGGTACCTACTTTAGTTAAAAGTTGGTGTCTCTAGCAAGAGTTCTCGTGAATATCAATACCTATACCTAGCATCCGGGTGTTTGTAGCAGCTTACAAACAAGAAATACCCAAGTGACGTTAACCTTTTCCCATACATCACTGCGTAAAAACTTCCATCATCATGTACCAAGCGATGCCAACTTTTGACTCCATTTTTGTACCTAATTAACTTTGGTCTACTTTTTTATCTCTAGTTTAAGACATTGATTACACAAATTATTCCCTAGTTAAAAATTTCATGATTTTATTGTATCTAGAAATTATAAGTTCGAATAGTTAGAAATTATAGAGATCGAGGCCACGTGCTTATGTGCATTGAACGATGAATAAGTAGATGATGGAAAGTATTAAGTGCCCGATACTTCTGTTATCAGGCAATTATGGGTGATAAGAGTCACAATCTCTGTACAGTGTCCATTATTATACGCGAGCCTTGGCTATCAAACATACAGCATTCATTGGCATACTTAGAAGGTAGGCAGTCATATTATACCTAACCTAAACTTATCTATACTTATAATAAAACTCTAGCGAAGTCAATTCTGTACATTGAATATTTTGAGAAAAAAACTATCAGGGGTTACTAAGTAAACTATTCTGAATACAAAAATGCAAAAAAATCGGTTTATGTCTGTCTGTCTGTCTGTCTGTCTGTCTGTCTGTCTGTCTGTCTGTGTGTTACCTCATCACGCGAATACCGCTGAACAGTTTTCAGTCAAATTTAGGACCGTGATAAGTCCTGGTTCTGGGAACAATCTAGGCTATCCGATGTTCAGAATACATTGCGGGTTGCAATTTTAACTTCGTTTTTTGTAAGAAATATTCATAATTTTGATATAGCTTCTTGAGAAGATATGTTAATAACATGATACAGAACACATTTCCATAAAAAAAAAATGCATTTCCGGAAAAAAAAAATCCGACTTGGAACCTCATTATCTCGGAAACCGTTGATTTCCTAGGCATAGTTCCTTGGGCAAAAATGATCGTTATGATGAGGACTATACAGGGTGTTAAAAGACCGCCAACAGACCCGAAAGCCACTAGACACCAAAACAAAGTACTTTTTCGATAAATTATTGTTGGGAAATTATTTTGGTTTTTTAGGTTATAATTATGAAAAATATTTTTTACGCAATGGACGTGTAACGCAAGACAGAAGTCATATTGCGCAAGCGTAGGTATCAGATTATGTTACTTAAGCTTGAAGTGCCGATGTTTGGAATACATTGCGGGTTGCAACTTTAACGTCGTTTTTTGTAAGAAATATTCATAATTTTGATATGGCTTCTTGAAAAGGTATGTTAAGAATCCCCTGAAGCTCTGCAGCCCTCTTGCTCGCACTTTTGATCATTTGAATTTATTGTAAGAGAATGATTCAACTTTGGACGATAAAATATAGTTGCAGATATCTATACTTATAATAAAACTCTAGCGAAGTCAATTCTGTACATTGAATATTTTTAGAAAAAAACTAGCATGGGTTACTAAGTAAACTATACTGAATCCAAAAATGCAAAAAAAACGGTTTATGTCTGTCTGTCTGTCTGTCTGTCTGTCTGTCTGTCTGTCTGTCTGTCTGTCTGTCTGTCTGTCTGTATGAACACGATAAACGCGAACACCGCTGAATAGTTTTCAACCAAACTTAACATGGTCGTAACTCACGTTTCTGGGAGTAACTTAGGCTATCCGATGTTTAGAATACATTGCGGGTTGCAATTTTAACTTCGTTTTTTGTAAGAAATATTCATAATTTGGATATGGCTTCTTGAGAAGGTATGTAAAGAACGTGATACTGAACATATTTCTGAAAAAAAAAAATTAAAAGTCCGACTTTGAACCACATTCTCTCGAAAACCTACATTGCGGGTTGCAATTTTAACTTGATTTTTTGTAAGAAATATCCATAATTTTGATATGGCTTCTTGAGAAGGTATGTTAAGAACGTGATGCTGAACATCTTTCTGAAAAAAAAAAAAATAAAGTCCTACTTTATTATCTCGGAAACCGTTGATTTCCCAGGCATAGTTCCTTGGGCAAAAATGTTCGTTATGATGAGGACTATACGTATACGTACGTATACGTGGTCTCCCGCTTTGTTGGCGGTCTTTTATTTATTTATTTTAACACTCTGTATAATAGCACGCTACGATATATTTTGTTTGCCGTAGAGCGGGATAGACAGAGTTATTTGCGGTAGATACGCTCTAACCCAACCTTATACTTTGCTTGCTGGCTTAGCATGAGAATGGGTAAGACCTTATCTATGGGCTTATAACTTTATCTATCCCACTCTACGTCGAGGGAGATACATAATAAACCCCCATACTTCCCAGGCAATTCTTATGCTAAGCTTCCTGGTATCTTACACGGGCGATACCTAATCTAAACAAAACATATTTTATCATAAATTTATTGTTTAGATTAGGGCACACACACACACAGACAGACACACAGGCAGGCACACCCTCATAAACACATAAACAGACACACACACAAAGCTATCAAACTTATGACGCCCCTCTTTGTTGGTCGGGGGTTAAAAAAAACCTTCCTTTTGAGTTTTCCTCCACAGTCGAATTTAAATTAAATGTCACATATTGTGTAAAAACGCATACGAAGTCGCGGGCACAGCTAGTCTTTAATAAAAACTTCTTCAACTCCAATAAATAAGCAGTTATTTTTTTATTATGGCTAGCGGCGCGGACGTTTGCAAATATATAAAACTGTGGCCAAAGTATCGCAGTCCAAGGATATTTTATTCGCAATTCCCGTGCCTTGCATTTGTTATTCGGAGTCCAGCCCTGACCCATTTTCTGGACCTTCGAAGATCTGCACCGTGATAAGTCGTGGCGCCGACTAATTTATCTGGGGGCACGGCAGTGCCCCCGCCAGGTCGAGCGCGAAGCAAACACTGCCGTACCATCCTTTACTGGAACCATTTCGCCGCATTTTCAGGCCCCTATTTGAGAACCTCTGGATAAGACCAGAACGCAGAAATTTTCGTCATCTAGTAAGCTATAATCACATACTTAAAATCCAAAATTTCAAGTCTGTAGGTCATTTAGTTCCGAAGTTAAGCGAAAGCAAAGTTTCGCATTTATGACACACACTCACTCACTCACTCACTCACTCACTCATGATCATCATAATAGAACTAGTACTTCCCATAAACTCAGAGAGCTGAAATTTGGTACAGAGTTAGGGTTGAATGGCCACATAAAGGGAAAACTATAAAAACTAGGATAATCGAAGATCTGGAGTACCTGGTGACCCTGATTAGAAAACACAAGAGCCCTAATAGAACTAGTACTTCCCATAAACTCAGAGAGCTGAAATTTGGTTCAGAGTTAGGGTTTAATGGGCACATAAAGGGAAATCTATAAAAACTAGGATAATCGAAGATCTGGAGTACCTGGTGACCCTGATTAGAAAACACAAGAGCCCTAATAGAACTAGTACTTCCCATAAACTCAGAGAGCTGAAATTTGGTACAGAGTTAGGGTTTAATGGGCACATAAAGGGGAAACTATAAAAACTAGGATAATCGAAGATCTGGAGTACCTGGTGACCCTGATTAGAAAACACAAGAGCCCTAATAGAACTAGTACTTCCCATAAACTCAGAGAGCTGAAATTTGGTACAGAGTTAGGGTTTAATGGGCACATAAAGGGAAAACTATAAAAACTAGGACAATCGAAGATCTGGAGTACCTGGTGACCCTGATTAGAAAACACAAGAGCCCAACCAAACTATTATAGATCGACATATACCGCCCTTACAAAAAATATTCAACTTGGTGGGGCGCTTCATTTGATGTCAAAAATCTAAGGTCTGAAGTATCTGATGAAGAACCCTCAGCTGGTATCAGCTTTATTAGACATATTATGGTAATGCCCCTTCTACTATTGGTACATAAAAAAATCGACTGTCATTGCAAAAATCCAGCGTAGTGGGACACATCTTCATTTAATCTAGCCTATAGCGTATCTATCTAGCCACTAGTGGTTCGCTCCGAACTATGAACTCGCGACCTCAGTTACAGATGTATAACTTTGCTTACGCCATTCGTGCAGGCGCGCGCGCGCTTTGCATTTAAGCTATACAACCCCATATCTCGGCAACCCATCGACCGATTTGGCTCATGTTCGAATTTGAAAATTCTTTTAATTTAGTTTACCCGCCTATCAAATTTCATAACGATCCGACCAAATTTACTCAAGTTATCGTCGAACAAACATTCATACAAACAAACATACATACACACAAACGCCGGATTGTTCCAGCAGACTCGGAGGACTTCGCTCGCTTCGCTCGCTCGTTCAACAAGAAATAGTCTGACGATTAACCTTATTCTACTCGAACATTACACAAATTTAAAAACTGTGTCAAATAAGAAAATCTAATAAAATTAATCAATATGCCCTCGTTTCTACAAAAAGAAGTGAAATCCCACCAAAAACATTCTGTAAAAACTAGCCAGGTCTCGATGGATCTGCTTGTTTATCTCTAAAAAAGTAATGAAATCTAGACAAAGTCGTGCCAAGTCTAAGGTTCCTTACTGCGATTTCTTTATTATTATAGTTAATGTTGTGAGACTTGGCTGTTGAAGGGTACACAAGGGTACAAAACCAGGTGCTCCATGACACCATTGCACCAATCTGTCGCCAGAACCGCTTGTGTACCCTTCAACGGCCAAGTCTCACAACATTAACTATAATAATAAAGAAATCGCAGTAAGGAACCTTAGACTTGGCACGACTTTGTCTAGATTTCATTACTTTTTTAGAGATAAACAAGCAGATCCATCGAGACCTGGCTAGTTTTTACAGAATGTTTTTGGTGGGATTACCTCTTACCAAGTTACACTCGTTCCGGACCTTTACGCGAATAAAAGCGCGCTTTCATGTAAACACGCGTGTTTTTCCTTTCGTTGAAGGAAGGACGGGAAGCGCGGGAAGCTTGATGGCTGCGTGATCACTTGTCGTGACGTAGCTTATCTCTATCTTGCTATTCCCGCGATGAAGTCACGTACGACGATTATTGACGAGGTCGACGGTAGTAGGGCCTAAATGGATTCAAGGAAGTTGGCGACAGTTTATTATAACTAGTAGGAACTAGGAATGGATTAAACTTCTATGAGGGGCTCGTGGGCCCGGTGCCTCTCACCTAGTTGGCACATGCGGGCGGTGGATGGCTGGCAGTGCACCAGCTTTCATCCCCAGCACCGCGGCTGAAATGTCACTGCCTCCTTTGAGGTGTATTTCGGTGGCACACGTCATGTGCTGATGAGGTGGTCGACTGTATTTAGCGTTACGATAGGCCGATGCGTTACGTTGCGTCGTACACTTGGCGCGTCTTGCGTTCTTGCGTCATGAACAGCTGTTACGAACGAGCCAGTTAGTAGGTCTATGGTCCAATTCGCGATTTGTATTTTTAGACAGGTACTACGTTTAGCTTCCGACTAAATTTAATGCTACGTCTATTTTTACGCTCCATTAAGCGCAAGCTTGGGACGATACAATTAGAAACTTGCCCTTTCAAATGTTGGCTAACAAACTCTTTCAGAACAAGTCCAAGTTTTTGCTTGCTCTGTTATTATTCACCAACGTAGGTAGTCTTACTGATGGAGGTAGGTGCGTTTGCAGTAGGTACGCATAAAATGTCAGGTGAGGAAGTGAAGAATAAAGTTCGTACCGCAGAGTATTTTGTATTGTCTAGTGCGATATAGAAATTGTACATAGAGCGAACAACGCTCTATGTACAAGTATGTAAGAATCTTATAGAGTTGATCTCACTCTCGCGACAGACTCGTTGCGGAAAACGGCGCCGGAAACCCGCCTTCTATCTAGCCTCAATATCACATAACTCTCCTTGAGCTTTGTCTAATACATATGTTTGTTGATAGGTATGTTTATATCGCGAGAACGACAATATTGTTTTCGGATTGTAGCTGTGTGTAACTACGACATAATTCTAATAGAGAAGAAGTTTAAGTTGCATCTAGTAAGTAGAATTTTGTTGATAGTTTTGAGATAACATGGTCAGAACTTTGTACCACTTGGGCCTGATATAAGTACACGATTTGTATCTAATCTATGTCCATAACAAAGGCATGATAAAGTCCAAATAAAGTCATGTAAAGACTAGGACCTACTCGTAACTAAATAGTTAGGGACATGCACGGAAGGGGGAAAGGCTACCTTTAGTGAGAGGTTTCTCCATGTATCCATTTGCAGCTGAATAGACACACGTCTTTTGCTGGCGTTTCGCCAGTCTGTCGCTACTCATTCACGTTACTTCCGCCCGAACGTAACTTTCCCATATTTCTTTGGAACAGCTATGACTGTCCTATCTTTACGTCGGGGAACAATAAACACATGCACTAATGTGCTCGCAGTTACTATCGACATTATTCATGAGGTTCACTTTTGCATTTGCTTTATCGAAACTGAACTTTTATTCCATTGTCATACTTCCGTTTGGTATCATGACATGTTCTCTACAATGTATGTATGTAGTGCGTGACATGAAAGGCTACATCGCGGTAATCAAGACGTGATCTAACGAATAATATCCTGAGTAGGTACCTAGGTAGATACAACTATTACCCATCCCATAACTTATAATTTAGGCAGGGATATATTCAAGATGGTGGTGATTCGGGAAACATAATTTGCGATGTCATTCAGAATGTCTGACTCAGAAAGCGTCCTTTAAATTCCTTTTAAAATAGATTCAGTGCGTAATTTAAAGACTTAAGTAGGTACCTAAGTACATATAAATTTCGCACTACACGTTTCACGCACTGTGAGAACTCAGTGAATCACACACACTTGATCAAAATAAATTTAGCTTGCATCGGATATTATTTGTGTGTGCGGATACTGAATTATGCGTGAATATCCACACGGGCTTCAGTTCAGCGCGAAAATGACGCGGTGCCTCTGAGAATAGATTCTTTGTTAGATCATAGTGAGGTTTACTAACTTGCAAGAAGCTTAATTGCTATAATTCGTTGTTTAGATCCTCACAAGTGGAATGGGGTAAATAGGGTTCCGCCAAGTCAACCTAAAAGACGATTTGATAAGCTAAGTATTTAGATCAAAACATTTTAACGCCGCGTTATTTTATACATACCGGGCAATAAACAATGTATTTAAAACAACGATAAAGCAATTTAGTGCATAATGAAACGGTGTTAATTTGGGCGGTCGTTCTACGGATACGAGATAATTATGATGGCAATAACAATATACACTGGCAGCTTGAGAGTCGCACCTATACCGTCATCGCTGCGGTTCACTCTAATACTATAAATTTCGATTAACGATCGGCTTCCGTTCAAAACGTACATTTTCATGTTCTCTGAGAATTTCTGTAGTCAGAAAGTTGTAAGTTGGTATGGATGAAACAGAAGATATTATCTCTTTATTAGATTAGGTACCTACTGTTCAAAAACCGTCAAATAGGTACATCTCGAAAACTTTTGTCAAACAATGCATCCGTCTTCTAATCATTTGACCTCCATAATCCGCATCTTACATATGTCTGTGGTATGAAAATGAAATGATCAACTTACTAAAAGTTTTCTTTTTCTACACGTTTTCTTTTGTTTTCTCCATTTCGCGAAAACATGTATTTTTTTCGTAAACTCGTTTTTATTCTCATGGTTCTTATTCTTATGATGACGATAACATGCCAAATTGAGAAATTCGCTAAGCAAGTACTTATGTATCGTTCCGTCTCTGCAGATTTCGCACAAAAGAACGTGACAGGGCCTGTGTCTGTATACTTACCTGCTTAATTATTTCTAATTATTTTTTTTGCACAAATGTCAATTCATTTAAGATGAAAACGAAGGGCTAACATAAGCAAGATATCACGTATGTCTAAAATCTGTTTACACGGTGAGAATTCAAAATTAGAAGACATTCACACTGACCGTCTCGTAAACATTTATAAATATTTACGACCGCCAAGGTCGAGCCTATTAGAGACGGATTAGCTGAAAATTGTTTTCAAGCATGTGACTGGATCAGGAAGCTGCGGTGCCAATTTAGCTTCAATTACGAGTGGTGGGTGTAGAGCAAAAATTCGGCATAATATCATCTACAGCATAATTTTGCAATCAAAGAAGATGCCCGAGCAGTTAATATTTTCCGGACATTGTACGTCGTTCTCAAGTAAATTTAGCATATTAAATCACTGAAATAAATAAACAAACCTATTTAAGCTTCATAGCTACATGATCACTCTTTGATTTAAAGTAAATATGCTATTCTAGACTAGACTGAGCGAACCAGTATTTACTTAAAAACTTTCATAAACTAAATCAGCGGCATTCTGAAAATAAAATGTATCTTTTGTTTTCTTTTTCAGACAGCCCGTGAGGTTTCGAAGTGACGTTAGCTGTCAATGGTTTGGAAAGGATTGAATTATTCCGTTTGAAGAAGCGGCTTGCAGAGGAATACACCCTGCGTGGAAAACAATAATTCACCATTCTACCCAAAGGTTTGTCAACTTCTCTTACGAGTTTACAGACTTCAGCTTATGGAGTAGCTTTGAACATGTACCAGAAAATACATAGAACACGCGATATAAATGTTGCGAGTATAGCGCTATGCAAAATACACCCAAAATATCTAGAATAAGACGATGTCGACGAGTGTCGATGTCCTCCCCACGAGAATTTTTATTTGAGCTAGTTTTATTAATCTACCTAATTCCGGGTTTTTGCTGGCAATTTGTTAACAAGTTAACGTGTTAATTAGAGTTGTTTTCGGATCTAAGTGCGGAGTAAACAGAAATCACCGCCGACGCCAGGCTAATATTGCGAACCGATTGTTTTGACTTTCCGTAAACGAGCTTCGTCGAAAACCGTTGATTGTCCGCGTTTCCATTGCATTTTATACATTTATATTTTTTTAGGTTTACGTGGAATCGATAATCTCGGTGCCATTCCGTACAAATTATTCAGAAGTTCGAATGAAAAAACTTAGATAGTTAATACATATCATGTAGTTTTGCTGAATAATCTAGCAGGTAAATGCTAGTAGGGACAAAAGCTCGTAGGTCGCAATACAACATAGTATTAGCAAATAAAATAATGCATTTTATTAGCTTATGATGGCTCGAGCGACTGGATCGATAGAGTCGGACGACAATGTGCCTGGTTCCGCACCAGTCGCTTGCCAATGCGTCGTAAATTGGTAGGATGGCTCGTAAATCCAGCCATTATTGATAGCCATTAAATTGGACACTTTATGCGTCTCGGACTGTGACGGAGTTAAGGGTAGACGATAGCAAGGTGGCGGGAAATTCAAAATTTTCACAGACTTTTACATTTTGTAGCTAAACTGAACTATTTTTGTTCAGGGATTTTTCGTTCGCTAGAATAAAACCGTATTCTTTTCATTATTGTAAACAACAGAACAACAATAATTCAGCCGATTATGTGTTCTGGTCTACGAAGCAGTGGTACTGCCCAAAAAACTTGTCGTAGACCAGAACACATAATCGGCTGAATTATTGTTGTTCTGTTGTTTACAATAATGAAAAGAATACGGTTTTATTCTCGCGAACGAAAAATCGCTGAACAAAAATAGCTCAGTTTAGCTACAAAATGTAAAAAACTGTGAAAATTTTGAATTTCCCGCCACACTACTATCGTCCAGCCTTAACAGCCCCGGCGACTCTGCTGCAGGCCGCCCGGCCCTTGCTTTCGCGCCAAGATCAAAGTCTTGCCATCATGGCCAATCTTGTCTCGTCAAAGTCACAGCATGTGTTAGGTATTTTCTCTTCATAAAAACATAAAGTAAATTAGGTCGTAATGTTCGTTGTGCTTAACTGATCAGACATTGTTCTGGCGGCACATAAAACGAGATTTGACCAAGAAGACAGTGCAAAAAGATATACATAGATACCTACTGCGTGTTTCTCGCGAGGTGCCAAATGAATTCAGATTAAACAGCTGCGCTATAAAAATATCTGCGAAGTGACTCGCAGGTCGGCGCTGGGTTTGCAAGATGTTCCGCTGGTAGTATCGGTATGGGGAGATAGGTCAATGTTAGTTCCCAGTGCTCAGTATTGCTCAGCACTATGTTATGGATTGCCGTTTGATCAATCCGCCACTCGGTTGGTGCCTCGGCACGAAACAATAATAAACTAGCGAGCGGCTAATGAAGTTGTGCAACATGTCAGCTTCAACCGACACGGCGTGCTGCTGTCCTGTCACGGGATTAGTGGCAGCAGATTAGGAGCGCCAGAGACGAGGCGGACGCGAGGTAGGCATGACGAAAGAGTTAATATTAAACTGAACTCGCATGATATGCGGTAGCCCTGTATCAAGGCGAGGACAGAAATACTCGTCTTGACCTACGCCGGCGCTTCCACAGCGTCTCCGTGTTATTTCGATCGCGTGTCGCGCGACATGTGTCGCCCGGCGTGAGACTGTGTCGATGGCTGACGTGACGGCCCTTCAAGGGATAATTGGATCCATTCCATATTCGATCTTGAGATGCTAGGCCGACAGTTATTTAGAGAGGATCGTCATTCGTCATGCTACGGAACGATCGGAATTTTAATGTGGCACTTATTTGATCGCAACAATCACACAGCAGCTTATGAATGAGTTTGTACCTAATACTTAGCAATATATTAAGTCTATGGTAGCTGTAGATAATTTAAATGTTGACCTAATTCATGCGACGAAAATATCATGTTGTTTTGTTTATTTCTTCCGCTATAAAGTTCGGTTTGTTTGAGTGTCATCTTTGCATGAAGTTGCATTTTCCCTCACAGCAAGCATACATTTCTTTTGTTCTAACCTGTTGCGACGGCGTTTTCCATCCGTGTCGCGGGGCAATGTTTCCTCGTAGACAAATGACCGTCGCGCCCTGGCCTGCGCCGCCAAACACCATGAGACTACAGAAAATTGCACCTAAAAAGCCCACCGTGTAACACAGACGATTCCAATCCCTACTAAAATGTAACACGGTTCAATTTAGGTTGCATCGTAAACGGGCCGAGCGGCGGTAAACTTTGTTGTGCACGCGAGGTTTAATGCAATCGTTAATTTTCCACGAGGGGCGGAATCCTCTGCACGGGCTGGACATTTTGGTGGTAAAAGTGTTTTAATGAATGAGCATACTTTCCGCGTTTAATTATAGTAATATTTCAGAAAATAACATAGTTACTGATGTTGACAAGTATAAGGAATTCACGCTTTCCGTTACGAATGTTATTGATGTAAAAACCTTGGTTTGAATATTTTATTGAATCTAGTTGATTGATGGAGACAGCAGATCGAATGATAAGATTGAAATGAAAGTAAACAAAGTAAACCGAATTCCGGACGGTAGCTCTACGGTAGGAAAGTAAATACGTAAGCCCGTGGAAAAATAAGAGTGGGAGGGAAACACTTTTGTAACAAACAAATGCGACATAAAACATGGGACGGGAGAGCCCGGCAGGCATGCCAAAGAACGTGCTAAATGCGGCAAGACACATCACGTACGTATGGTGCGAACTGTCACACTCACACACAACATACACAAGACCGCTAGGCTAATTATATCCGAACGAAACATTAATGAGACTTTCAACCTTATGTCTTAGAGCTCATCATAAGATGTTTCGGACAAATTCGTTAGTTTTTTTGCGTGATATTGTTGAGTTTTTTAACCTGTTTACTTCAACACGTACAGAACATATGAGCATACAGTGTTGACTAATGAATGTGAATGAAGTATATCCACGTGTGGTGTATCCGAATACGTTGAGCATGGAATTTTGAATTAACGAATCAAATTCGTGAGTGCTTAAACATGTCCCACATACCAGACCAACGAACATAGAATTAAGCGCGGAATTTACCTTTGTTCGTGGGTGGAGATGCAGTGTACAAACATTGTTTATCTATACATCGTGGTCGGCTGAGTAAGGGGGCGGGTTGTGTGCCCGTAATAGCCCCGACCGCTCCGGCCGACAGGCGGACGGCGGCGCTGGCTAAATCCTTACTATGATAAAAAATGCACAAGGTTGTATATTTTTCCAGTACCTATTCTCACAACTTCAAAATAAGGTTTCCGTGTAAATTAATTTCGTCTCCATTTTGAGAACCTACCTATGAGACCAAGGATGCCAAGATAGTGTTATTTGTGACATTCTCCAAGCGAGGAATTTTGACAGGTTTATCGACATTGGAAGATCCTAGTGTACAGCGAAGAGGGTAATTTGAACGTAATAGCCAATAATCTGGGGTTCACTTTTATAGTGTTAGAGACACACATAGCAAGCTAAGCTCTTGTTCAAAATAAAGATAAAACTGATAATAAATACAAAAAGTGGTTAAAGATAAAAGACCGAGTGAAACCAAAGATTGCATCAGTCTTGTATAATTTATTTTATTGGTCGATGGCCCCGCGGAGGGTCAGATAAACAACGCCATAATTGAGGTAATTGGTGTCATTACGCGCTGCGCTGGCGACTTCAGTCTAATTCGGCGGTTTAATGGAAGGGAAAATGTATTCAACTGCCGTTTGTGAGTTTTACTGAGGGCTTCGGAAGGATGACGATTGCATCACTCGGTATTATTTTCGATTACTTTTTTTATAGATCTTTTGGCTTTCCTACACTTACAGAAATAGTCAGGTGTTTATAACCTGTTCTTTCGCAAGTACTCTATCCGTTCAGTCATTTGTTCAACAAGGCTAGCACTCATGTCGCAACAAATTGGAGCTAGTAATACCTAGAAGCTTTTCAATGTAACAACTAGTGATAAAACCGCCTCGGGTGCGGGGTAATGGCCTGAAATATAGCCCATAGCAGCGGTCCTATCGAACAATTACCTTCCAATTACATTGCAGAATTTTAATAGCGATCGATCGCTTTGATAATAACCGATTTTAGGTTTATGATTTATGCAACATTATGGTTAGCCTCCGATGAAAGATAGTTGATATATCATGCTAAATACACCCTAAAAATTTAGAATTTCCTACCGGCAAAATTGTTATTTTAGGCAGCACTCCCAAATTCAATTAGCTACAGTGGTTAGGGATGAAACAGCTTGTGGTCGGACGTAGATAAATGCCATTGCAAACGAATCCATTCAGTCTTCCCCAGGCTTTGTGAGTCTTACAGCGCACTAATAAAGTCTATTTTAGAATGCGGTAAGTGAATTATTCGCTTGATAGGTCAGAGTTGAGCGCTACGGTTCGTAGCAGCGCGTAGCTTCATCCGAGATTGCCGTAGCAGCCTGCTACGTGCTACGAGCAAGCCGCAATACACCACTCGGAAATTGCTCCGCGACTTTTCGGTATTGAGAAAATGTAATCCCACCAAAAACATTCTGTAAAAACTAGCCAGGTCTCGATGGATCTGCTTGTTTATCTCTAAAAAAGTAATGAAATCTAGACAAAGTCGTGCCAAGTCTAAGGTTCCTTACTACGATTTCTTTATTATTATAGTTAATGTTGTGAGACTTGGCCGTTGAAGGGTACACAAGCGGTTCTGGCGACAGATTGGTGCAATGGTGTCATGGAGCACCTGGTTTTGTACCCTTGTGTAGCCTTCAACAGCCAAGTCTCACAACATTAACTATAATAATAAAGAAATCGTAGTAAGGAACCTTAGACTTGGCACGACTTTGTCTAGATTTCATTACTTTTTTAGAGATAAACAAGCAGATCCATCGAGACCTGGCTAGTTTTTACAGAATGTTTTTGGTGGGATTTCACTTCTTTTTGTAGGAACGAGGGCATATTGATTAATTTTATTAGATTTTCTTATTTGACACAGTTTTTAAATTTGTGTAACGTTGGAGTAGAATAAAGTTAATCATCCGACTATTTCTTGTTGAACGAGCGAGTGAAGCGAGCGAAGTCCTCCGAGTCTGCTGGAACAATCCGGCGTTTGTTTGTATGTATGTTTGTATGTATGAATGTTTGTTCGACGATAACTTGAGTAAATTTGGTCGGATCGTTATGAAATTTGATAAGCGGGTAAACTAAATTAAAAGAATTTTTAAATTTGAACATGAGCCAAATCGGTCGATGGGTTGCCGAGATATGGGGTTGTATAGTTTAAATGCAAAGCGCGCGCGCGCCTGCGCGAATGGCGTAAGCAAAGTTATACATCTGTAACTGAGGTCGCGAGTTCATAGTTCGGAGCGAACCACTAGTGGGACGCTATAGGCTAGATTAAATGAAGATATGTCCCACTACGCTGGATTTTTGCAATGACAGTCGATTTTTTTATGTACCAATAGTAGAAGGGGCATTACCATAATATCTCTAATAAAGCTGATACCAGCTGAGGGTTCTTCATCAGATACTCCAGACCTTAAATTTTTGACATCAAATGAAGCGGCCCACCAAGTTGAATATTTTTTGTAAGGGCGGTATATGTCGATCTATAATAGTTTGGTTGGGCTCTTGTGTTTTCTAATCAGGGTCACCAGGTACTCCAGATCTTCGATTATCCTAGTTTTTATAGTTTTCCCTTTATGTGGCCATTAAACCCTAACTCTGTACCAAATTTCAGCTCTCTGAGTTTATGGGAAGTACTAGTTCTATGAGGGCTCTTGTGTTTTCTAATCAGGGTCACCAGGTACTCCAGATCTTCGATTATCCTAGTTTTTATAAGTTTCCCTTTATGTGCCCATTAAACCCTAACTCTGTACCAAATTTCAGCTCTCTGAGTTTATGGGAAGTACTAGTTCTATTAGGGCTCTTGTGTTTTATAATCAGGGTCACCAGGTACTCCAGATCTTCGATTATCCTAGTTTTTATAGTTGTCCCTTTATGTACCTATTAAACCCTAACTCTGTACCAAATTTCAGCTCTCTGAGTTTATGGGAAGTACTAGTTCTATTAGGGCTCTTGTGTTTTCTAATCAGGGTCACCAGGTACTTCAGATCTTCGATTATCCTAGTTTTTATAGTTTCCCCTTTATGTGCCCATTAAACTCTAACTCTGTACCAAATTTCAGCTCTCTGAGTTTATGGGAAGTACTAGTTCTATTAGGGCTCTTGTGTTTTCTAATCAGGGTCACCAGGTACTCCAGATCTTCGATTATCCTAGTTTTTATAGTTTTCCCTTTATGTGGCCATTCAACCCTAACTCTGTACCAAATTTCAGCTCTCTGAGTTTATGGGAAGTACTAGTTCTATTATGATGATCATGAGTGAGTGAGTGAGTGAGTGAGTGAGTGTGTGTCATAAATGCGAAACTTTGCTTTCGCTTAACTTCGGAACTAAATGACCTACAGACTTGAAATTTTGGATTTTAAGTATGTTATTATAGCTTACTAGATGACGAAAATTTCTGCGTTCTGGTCTTATCCAGAGGTTCTCAAATAGGGGCCTGAAAATGCGGCGAAATGGTTCCAGTAAAGGATGGTACGGCAGTGTTTGCTTCGCGCTCGACCTGGCGGGGGCACTGCCGTGCCCCCAGATAAAGCGAACTCGTAAGTCGAAATGTCGACCATTCAACAGTTTTATGAGCCTTTCATTTCGTAAAGGAGTTTATTCAACTTTCATAAATGTTGAAATACATATTTACGTATAGTACTCGAACACTTCATTTTTCGAACGAATTAGCCTCAATTATTTCGTGGCGTGTTTCCAAGTTTTTTCGGTATGATTCAGCAGTTCCGACGGAGAAAATGTGTGAAAGTTCGGACTACTTTTCGGGGAAGTCACGATATTACGCATGCGATGTAGTTACTTCTTTACAACGTAATGATAAGTTTTTCTTTTCATTTTGTGCAGCGAACGGAAAGCGTTTTAAATATGCGTTAACAGAAAATTAACCTTCATTACATTCGAGAATCAATAAACAATCATCGCTCATAACGATGTTTATATTTTACTAGTTGTGACTTGTGCCCGCGACTTCGTATGCGTTTTTACACATTTGACATTTAATTTAAATTCGACTGTGGAGGAAAACTCAAAAGGAAGGTTTTTTTTAAACCCCGACCAACAAAGAGGGGTGTCATAAGTTTGATAGCTTTGTGTGTGTGTCTGTTTATGTGTTTATGAGGGTGTGTCTGTCTTTGTGTGCCCTAATCTAAACAATACATTTATGATTAAATATGTTTTGTTTAGATTAGGTATCGCCCGTGTAAGATACCAGGAAGCTTAGCATAAGAATTGCCTGGGAAGTATGGGGGTTTATTATGTATCTCCCTCGACGTAGAGTGGGATAGATAAAGTTATAAGCCCATGCAAGCAAAGCATAAGGTTGGGTTAGAGCGTATCTACCGCAAATAACTCTGTCTATCCCGCTCTACGGCAAACAAAATATATTTTTTTAATATCAAGTTGGGCTCAGTAGAGTAAATATTTAAAAAAAGGCACAAAAAAAAATTCAACCTCGCGTGGGTTCAAACCCAGAAGATTTCGACCGCGACGCAACAGTACTACATTTCTAACATCGATGAACTTTGTCCGACCTCTACCGAAAACCACTCACAATTCCCTCCAGCAAGCATCATAAGGCTGGGTTAGAGTGTATCTATGGCTCTATCCATCCCGCTCTACGTCAAACAAAAGAGTGAGATACCTATTGTTTTAAACCCATAGATACGCTCTAACCCGGCCTTATGCTACGCTTGTAGAACTAACATTTTCTGCCAAAATAAAATAAAAACAAATGCCGATTTTTCATTTACAATATGCGCCCCAAATGCCAAAAGTCGTAGCGTGCTATTATACAGAGTGTTAAAAGACCGCCAACAAAGCGGGAGACCACGTATACGTACGTATACGTATAGTCCTCATCATAACGAACATTTTTGCCCAAGGAACTATGCCTGGGAAATCAACGGTTTCCGAGATAATAAAGTCAGACTTTTTTTTTTCAGAAATGTGTTCAGTATCACGTTCTTAATATACCTTCTCAAAAAGCCATATCAAAATTATGGATATTTCTCACAAAAAATCAAGTTAAAAATTGCAATCCGCAATGTAGGTTTTCGAAAGAATGTGGTTCAAAGTCGGACTTTTTTTTTTATTGCAGAAATATGTTCAGTATCACCTTCTTAGCATACCTTCTCAAGAAGCCATATCAAAATTATGAATATTTCTTACAAAAAACGAAGTTAAAATTGCAACCCGCAATGTATTCAAAACATCGGATAGCCTAAGAAACGTGAGTTACGGCCATGTTAAGTTTGGTTGAAAACTATTCAGCGGTGTTCGCGTTTATCGTATTCATACAGACAGACTGACAGACAGACAGACAGACATAAATAGTTTTTTTTTGCATTTTTGGATTCAGTATAGTTTACTTAGTAACCCCTGCTAGTTTTTTTCTAAAAATATTCAATGTACAGAATTGACTTCGCTAGAGTTTTATTATAAGTATAGATTATTTTATAAAACCCTCGGAGGAATAACGGATTCGACCCAAAATCTGACTACTAATTCCCATCGCTGTAATATTGAATCCCCTAAGTTCATTGGCTTGACGTTAAAATATCATGTTTTCGTTGGGCTGAGTTATCGAGCGCCTGCGATAAATGGAGTGACACAGCGCTCCCCTCGGCTCCATACATCACAGGGCGCAAGTTTGTCAGCCTGCCCGATAGTTTACTTTAGGTCGGTGTTCCGGGGCAGATAGGTAGACTACGAAGGACCACATCATCGTTATTTATAATGTGAAAGGGTTGTTTGCAATCTGTCCCTCTAGGCTATTGTTAGCTAGTTGACCTTGACGCTCACGAGAACTAGCGATATTTAGTAAGTGCTAAGCAAGCACAGATGGGGTAAAAAGGTATTAGAATGGAGACCCAGAACGGGGCGTAGAAATGTGGGCAGGCAACCAATGAGATGGACTGACGACTTGGTCAAAGTGGCAGGAAAAGACTGGATGAGGAAAGCCCAAGACCGAACGGAATGGAGTGCAATGGAAGAGGCCTACACTCAGCATTGGGTGGCGACAGGCTGAAGAAGAGAAGCAAGCGCATAATAAATATCTTCTACTTACGCAACGTTGAAAACTAGCGAATTGTTGATAGTGAACTAGGTCTCTAAGCGCCACGGGGAAGCAAAGGATTTCTCTTCTTGGATTTCTCCAAGAAGCAAAGAAGAAGACAACGTCTATTCTTGCGCAGCAGCCAGCTTTCTGTGATTTCCACTATGCGGTTCCGATTCGCTGCGATTAGGTTGCTCGCCTGACTGCCACTTTCAGCCATTGTCTCTTGTTTTTCCGAACAAAAGACCCCAGTGACGTGTTGTTCACGGAGCCGCTACGAACGGAACAAGTTTCATTCAACTCTAGTGGCTTATAAAGATGTTTTATGCGCGGTATAGAATTGCAAATATTGCATGAACATTGAACATTAAAACTTTACGCTGGAATTTATTAGAATTTGTAAGCGATATAAAGAAATAGGCACTTGGCAATCCAATGGCTTGTAAAATCTATTTCGAACTTTGACATTTTATTAACAAGCCGCCTTCAAGTCGTTGATGCCCAACCCGATAGGAAATTGAAAAACTTTTGATTTATTTGCAGAGATGGGCGATGGATTTCTGCCTTTTCTACCCAAACAATTTTAGTCAGCAGAAATGATTTTAATCAGGCAGGTTCTGCCCATTTCGGCGGGCATACATAAAAAATTCACTACAAATATATTTGGTTCCATTTTATTGCCAAAAAGGTGACTGCGTTGAAGCATACAATAATAAAATAATCCGTAAAGTTCTGTAACCAGCAATAAATCGTAAAGGATATTGAACTTTCAAAGTTTTTACTACGTACCTACCCTATTTGGTAACTTGATCTATTTTATCGAAGCTAAAATAAAACCTACAACCGTTTTTATGCGACTTTGCGTGATTGATGTTTTATTGTATCCCAAGAGATAGCATATACCTCCCTAAAGTAACTTCACATATCCACGCATTCATTCAGCTCATGTGTTTTAATTCAGACCCAACAAACTTTATTCAGATATTTTGGTAGGTAGTCATTTGTGCCTAGGCCGCAATGGAAATACTACAGACGGTTCTGAAATAGAGATCGATAAGGAGGCTGTGGTCGCCCCGTGGCGGGGTGGGAAGGGCGATGGGGGAGGGGGAAATTGGCAGTATGTTGCGATTATGTAATATTTATTTATTTACTTATGTACTCCCGTATGTGGCTTGGCCAGTTGTTTTGTTGGACGACTAAACTACTTAGCGGTGCCGAAAGTCATTTATCCCAAAGTTGGTACTTCATATAATTGGCTACTTGTCTTTGTTATGGTTACCTACTTGTGATTTGTTAAACTTAGTGTAAGTACATTGACAATTCCTCAGATGGGTAAGAAGTGCCATCCTATTGAATTGGTCCTACGATTATATGTTTAGGTAGTTATACTATCACACAATCCCTTTCAATTGTTTAAGACAGGGCTTCTTTTTACAGCGTGTTTTCAAACGATTGAAATTCCTCGACTCGACTACGAGTTGAATACGTTACGAATAATGTAAGAGGCAATTTGGAATGTCGCGGCGCCGTTCTCCTTTTTCGCCGAGTACACGTATAAAGTAGCGCTATTCTGCTGCTCGCTCGTCCCAAATTCGCTACATTTAAAGACATAATATTTTAAAGCCTCATTCCAAAGATGGCTTTTATGTAACACGATACCGGAGGGGAGTGGCGAGACGCTGTCAATAGTGGCTCATTTTCCACCCTAGTGCAGGCTCCCTCAACCAGCCTGCCGGCTCGAAAGACCGAATGGCGCCAGCGCTAACGAGCTAGTTTATTATTGTCTCTATCTATTTATGACTCCCACCATCGCGTGCTCGTAAGCTCTTATAACAATGGGTTTAAATTGAAAACTAGTTATGCCCGCGACTTCGTATGCGTTTTTACACATTTGACATTTAATTTAAATTCGACTGTGGAGGAAAACTCAAAAAGAAGGTTTTTTTTAACCCCTGACCAAAAAAGAGGGGTGTTATAAGTTTGACAGCTTTGTGAGTGTGTCTGTATAGGTATGTGTTTATGAGGGTGCGTCTGTCTGTGGCACCGTAGCTCTTAAATGGGTGAACGATTTGGAAGCTTTAGGTTTTTTTTGTTAATTTGAAAGCAGGTTTTCTAGCGAATGTTCTTAGTTATGTTTTGTCAAAATTGGTTCGGCTATTTATAAAATATGCTTATTTGAAGCTAAAATGTCGGGGGTATTTTAATTTAATAGTTATTATTTCTTAACTTGCGGTAGCAGGGCTCAAAAGAAAGCAATAGAATAAAATAGAATAAAAACCCTAATCTAAATACCTAATACATTTATACATTTAATAATAAATATGTATTGTTTACATTAAGGTATCGCCCGTGATAAGATACCAGAAAGCTTAGCATAAGAATTGCTTAGGAAGTAAAGGGGTTTATATGTATCTCCCTCGACGTAGAGTGGGATATATAAAGTTTTAAGCCCATAGATAAGGTCTTACTCATTCTCATGCTAAGCCAGCAAGCAAAGCATACGGCTAATAACTCTGTCTATCCCGCTCAACGGTAAATAATAGTTATTTGTTATGCAAGAATGCAAAATTATTGTTTGCGGCGAGTGTTTGTATTGAATACCGAGCGGTGTTAAAAGACCGCCAACAAAGTGGGAGACCACATACAGGGTGTAAAGAGACCGCCAACAAAGCGGGAAACCACGTATTGTCCTCATCATAATGAACATTTTTGCTCAAGGAACTATGCCTGGGAAATCAACGGTTTCCGAGATAATGAGGTTCAAAGTCCGACTTTTCAAAACTTTTTTTTGCAGAAATGTATTCAGTTTCTAGTTCTTAACATATCTTCTCAAGAAGCCATATCAAAATTATGAATATTTCTTACAAAAAACGATGTTCAAATTGGAACCCGCAATGTATTCTAAACATCGGCACTTCAAGCTTAAGTAACATAAACTTATACCTACGCTTGCGCAATATGACTTCTGTGCGTGCATCATAACAAACATTTTTGCCCAAGGAACTATGCCTAGGAAATCAACGGTTTCCGAGATAATGAGGTTCCAAGTCAGACTTTTTTTTATTTATTCTGTTTTTTTTTTTCTAAAATGTGACCAGTATCACGTTATTAACATATCTTCTCATGAAGCTATATCAAAATTATGAATATTTCTTACAAAAAACGAAGTTAAAATTGTAACCCGCAATGTATTCCGAACATCGGATAGCCTAGATTATGCCCAGAACCAGGAATTATCACGGTCCTAAATTTGACTGAAAACTATTCAGCGGTATTCGCGTGATGAGGTAACACACAGACAGACAGACAGACATACAGACATAGACCGATTTTTTTGCATTTTTGTATTCAGTAAAGTTTACTTAGTAACCCCTGCTAATTTTTTTCTAAAAATATTCAATGTACAGAATTGACTTCGCTAGAGTTTTATTATAAGAATAGAAGATTGATTGTTTCATAGCTAACATTATCGCCGCGGGTCCATTACGTCGTCAGCAAATTAGAGTTGCGAGGAACTCAAAAGCTTCTGCTAATAACTTTTTGTGTTGAACAAATCAGGACAAATCGTGCCGTTATCCTGACAAAGTATTAAGTATTATGCTACCTATTTTAAGGAAATTAGCTAGAAAGCTGATTCAGCCCGAGATACGTCCAACCATAACCATCAAATAAGAATAAAATTACTTAGTTTCCCCGCCCGTTCCCCGTTTAGTTCTGCAAATACACAACAATGTTTAACCGCGCGTGTGTAGAAACGTAGGGACAGAAAGAAGTAGCTAGTCTAATGAAGGCACCCGCTGAGTTTTCGATTATATCATACTTTACCCCACTCCAATGTAATATCGGCCAGGAGCGTGACAAGCATGAATTATTATTATCAAATAGGATTTTTGATGCGGACTTTACGGCGTCGGATCTCAGTTTGATTTGTTTTGCTTTCAATTTTGAATAATTCATTTTGTATATTTTATGGAATCCCCTTGAGATCGTAAATAATTTTCAATAGCCCTTTGAATGAATTATTTCAGCGTTAATTTTATGTTATTCTCGTACGCTGGTGGTAGTTGTGTGTCTTACGGTATAATTATGTAAGTTAATTGAAGCATCGAGTGCAGCAAAATGTAGTTGCCATTTCTATTATTGGATTAGGTCGATCCGCCTTGGAGGCTTGATAAGCAGGTCGTAGGGCGCGCCACGCGATCCCACAATCGATTGCCAACCTACAACCACCCCCACAATACTCTTCGCTCTCACGATAACTTAGTAATCTTAAATTTATTCAGTAACTATTTGTACCCAGTCGCAGGACTCGCTTATGTATAGTCATTTGGTGTTTCTTTTTTGGCATGAAGCGGGCTGTTTATTCTGGAGTTCGTTCGGAAGAAGTTGATAAATAGCTTTGTGCGAGTGCTTCATTACCAGCTTTATGGCCTCTAAATATGTGCTTTACGATAATATACCACTACTGTGAGTTGGCAATAATCATTTGAGTATCTAATAAGTACTTAACTTTTTGTTAAAGGGTTAAAGTAAAATAACGTACCTATCTATGCTTTTGACACGGTTTGACACCATCGCGTATCAAACAGATCGGACGCGTTACATCGGAAGCTGTTTATAGGTGAAAGCTTATCGTGGTAAGTGGCACCCAAGAGTCTAAAGTGTACTCTCTACACTCTAAGACTCTTACACCTTCACTGGGCGTCGAAAAGCAAAGATAAAGGAGGAGAAAATATACCGGAACTCCCCTCTGCTATATAAATCATGTCAGTGCGAGTCTAAACGGAAACAAACAAACATCGCAGCGCAGATAAATGACTCGAGATGAAATAGCTTTTCCGTTATATTTAGTAATTCGTTCACGTAAATCTAAAGATAACTAGCTGGAATTTATAGCAGCTTATATAAATTATGTCATACAAAGATAGGTCTATAAAACATATAACAAACAGGAGAAATGCCTACACTAAAAGATTAGATAGGGTCGGGCCCAATTTCATTGCAAAAGTACTTTCAGGTGAAATTGGGTAAGTGTTCCGCTCCACATGACCTTTAAAGTTGAATTGCCGGAGCCGAGCCGACGAGACCCGCGGGGGGAAGGTCAAGGGCGGGGAGGGAGCCCTGCCACCCCAAATTGACTTGATACAGGCATCCGCGGGATAAAACTTTCTCGATCAAACTATCTGTCGAAATCCTTCATCAAACCTTGGCAACGGATAAAGATTGACGCTTTGTAAATTATTCTAAACATATCTAAGCTGAAGGGACCTAATCTCATTTCGGATCTACAACAATCAGCTGTTAAAACGCTCAAAAGTTGACTTATTTAGTTACAACTTCTAAATTCTAATTATAGGGGCAAGTGCAACGAAATTTCGTAGCGCTTTGCTACGGAAAGCTAGGAAAATTGTCCCTTGTCAACAAGATGAAGCAAAACGTGTTATTATTCCTACGAGTACTTCAGTTTACAAGTTCTTAACCTAGTGATAGAGG